>VZRR01005151.1:1538044-1620993 GCA_013398015.1 Oreocharis arfaki | reverse complement strand
TACCGAGCGCGGCCCTGCATGGCAGTGGGACGGACCTTCCGCACCGCCTGGTGGGCGGGGACGAGCCGGTGCCGGACACCCCCGTTTGCCCGCCCCGCGGTGCCGGGCCCTCACTGACCGGCGCCGCTGCCGAATGGGGCCACCCCCAGCGCCTTCCCAGCGTGGGGGAAGTGAGACGCTGCAGTGTCGATGAATTCCGGGGAGCCCGGGTCCCTGTCTTGGGTCGCGCTGTGCCCCACGGCCCGTCCCCGCTCTCACACGAGCACCGCGTGCGGCTCCGCCTGCCTTGGCACCGTCGCTGCCCTGTTGTTGCGCTGTTGGCGAGTGCTGCCATCACCGCCGCTCTGCTGCTGCCGGCCACCACCTCTGCCTCTGTCACGCGGGGGGAGAAGCTAAAATTCTCTTTTGCAATCTGTTCCAAGCAAAATCCTTTACCCGCGGGTCCCTGTTAGCTCTGGGCTGCCCCTGTAATGCCGCGCAAATGAAACCGCACCAAATCTGCAGCAGACTCGGTTTCCGCGGCCAATGCCGCCCTCTTGTGAGACCGTTTCTCTTGGCTTCCATCGCAGTCACAAGAACGGCGACAGGAGTTAATAACGACCTGACAACCGAACAAGGTACGGCCATGCTGGGGCCTCGACCTTCAGCTGGCATTAAAAAATACAAAATGAAAGGAGTCCGCAAGTCTGAAAGCTCAGAAACATTAAAAGAAGGCTGAAATGAGCCCCGAGTGGAGCTCTCCCAGGCTGTGAGGAACCTGGAACACTGCTCCTGGAGGAGAGGAATTCCAGTGGTACCTCGGGTGCTGGGGCAGTGACACTAGCCAGTACAGGGACCAGTTCTGCCGAGGCTCCTGGTTGGGGGGCAGGGGGACGGGACCGCCCAAAGCATGTTCTGTGTGTTGAATTTGGCTTTATCCCGGTTTCCATAGCGATTGAAGTTATCCTGTGGCAACGTGTTGCCCTAAGAACAAAGCAGCCAGGGAACATACTTCCACTTTGAGGCTCTTAAAAATTGCAATTCGGGTAAAACGACAAGATTTACTTAAAATAATGTATTCTAAATATATTGATTTGCTTTCTTGCTCGTGAGCGTTAGCTTTCATTTTTTCCCCCAGTTTTCCACAGCCATGCAGACTTTTGCTTTCCCTCTGTTTGAAATGCACATACAAACGTAAAACCAGGTAAAGTGGAAAGGGAAAAACCACAAGCTCGACACTTATGTTCCCATGGCACATCCTTTTCCCCAGAGGTGACCTGTGACCCTCCCTGCAGCCCCCCTAGCTCCCCCTTCCCCAGAGAAGCCACTGTCCCCCCACGCTTCCTTTGCCAGGAGCCAGAACCAATAAGGCATTTACAGAAAGGAGAGCAGAAATCCAGATAAAATTCAGTGTTGCCAAACACTCCTCCCCCACATCAATGGCTGTAAGGAAAACCCTCAGCAGGCTCTTCCTATGGACACATGGAAGCCCTGGAGTGGTGACTCAGGCCTGTACTGACTATAGCCATGAGGCACAGCAGTGATCAGGGCTGTGCCGGGGCACAGTGGGAGGGGGTTGTAAACCTCTGTTTCCTCAAGCATTTGGGATTTTCCTTTATTTGGTTTTTTAAAACGCTGGCAGCATGCAGTCCCTGCTGCTGCTCCTTCCCCATATGGACAACATTTGTCTGTGTTTGCTCGGTCAGCTGCAGCGTGTGCTCGCCCCAAAGCCTCTGTTTACAGCTGCACCCTGCCACACACGGGAGCACCACCGAGTAGCCACATCCCGCTCACTGCAGACCTGGCACGGACAAACCACTCGAGCCCAGCTCCACCACAGCCCCACTCGAGGAGGGAACACTTCCCCAGGAGCTGCTCCTCACAGCAGGGCTGCAGCCCAGGCTCACCCTGTGGCAGAACCAGCACTGCCAGTGGCTCCTGGCTGCTCGCAGAGGCCGAGTGTGCCAAGGTCCTGCAGCCCCAATACAGGTTTGTGAGTTTGGTTTCACGTGTCTCCAACACTTCCCCTAAGTACAGGGGTGCCTTTCACATGGGGGCACAAGGAAGATTTAACTCATCAAGTTGCAGCTGGCATCGGTATGGGGAGACTCATCCCTTGAGCACTGGGTTCTCCCACCGGAGGGAGCCGGGTGACCCTCAGAGCTCCTCCCAGCCCTGCGTGTCCTTTTGCTGCTGACTACAAGAGAGACGAGCAAATACTGGTTCTCCCACCACCTGCCAGGGAAAGGAAAGGCAATTTCCAATGAGCACTGGTAACAGGAACACGACACTGCACAAAAAGGGGAGCAAAGTTCCAGAGGGAGATGGGTGTTGGCAGAGAGTGGTGAGCCAACACCCACCCTTCCCCGACATGCTTCCACATCAAGAGACTGAGGCACTGAGAGAACTCATGCTTTAATAGACACTGAAATCACAAAGAAGAAAGGCCAAATGCCTTAGCAATTTCAATAAAAATATGAAAATCTTTTTACATGGTAAATTTCATAATATAAAAAGTTTAATGCTGTCTGGAAACAGAGTTTTAATTTACAAAGAAAGTCCATAGAGGCCAAACATGGCTAACACTGCACACAGGGAGAGCGAGTGCTGAAGGGCTGCTGCTGGGAAGCCTCTGCTGACCATCCTCTGTGGGTCACTGTCTCCAGTGCTCTTCTGCAGCTGAGGGGACGAGTGTCCACACCACACACACGTGCAGCCCTGCTGGGCAGCATGGCAACGCAATGAACCCGAAACTGCTCAAACCCATTATCACCATCCAGCTGAAACTACCAGTGCTTCCTGACAGATTCACAGACACCTCTGTGCCCCTGGATCTGTTCTGCAACTTGGAAGAGATGTTCACAGAACGAGCTTGCCCTAATGAAAGAAAATATGGCCTAGAGTGATATGCGTGGGTATAGCACCCTTCAATGCTTTTTCCTTGTTTCAGTAAGGTATGATTAAAGAGAAGGAAAACCAATATCAGGCCAGAGGTACAGGCTAACCAACAAAATTAAATTAAACTAGATTTTGATCACAGGGGTTGTTTACTGTTCCCATTTAGTTGGAGCTAAAGACAGTCAATAAAAAGATCTGAAATCTCACACAGTAAAACGTACAGGGCAAAACCAAAACATTCTATGGCCTTGGGGAATGGTTGCATGTGGCAGGTTTAATGTGAAAGTGGTTAATACCTAATTGTTATTGCTCACTGTATTACGCAGTGTTGTCACTTGTACCATGCACAAATACAACAACGACAAATGCATTAAACCCACAGAAGGAATTCTAATAGCAAACGGAGAACATGTGGTTTTCATTTCCTGAATTTCTCCACGTATTGGGCAAACCTGATAAAACTCTTTTTTTTTTTTTTCCTCACAAAGGGGTTGTTTCTCATTCAGGAGGTGGAGGGGTGAGGGACAAGGTGTGCAGTGTCTCCCAGCCACGAGTAAGCATGCATTTCATGGCTCCCGGCAAGCCAACGGAAGTGACGCGTGCCAAGTCAACGGAGACCTATTTCCCAAAAGACTTGTTCTAGTGACACTCACCTTCCATATTTATACAACATCAAATTCCCAAATACTGAACTTTCTCTACATCCAAACCCTTCCCTGCTTCTAATGCTCCCCCCTCCTTAAAAATAACAACAGAAGAACCACTCCCCCGCACCCCCCACCCCGATTTAGCTCTGTCTGAAAGCTTTAAGCCAGCACGAAACCTGCTGGAGCACAGAAATGGGTTGTAACAAAACGGCAGCATAGAATTTCTACAGGTTAAAAGATCCTTTAGTTATGGAAGTAAACTACAACGAAGAGGCTTATTTCTGGCATGTTATGCAGCACTACAGGGAGTATTTGCTGTTGCTATAAACAAAAAGCTGCCCACTTCCATCCTGGGTGTTCCTGGGATGTCGTTTCAAGAAGTTTATGCTGGTTAGAAACAGAGCAGGTCACGTGAAGTCTCTCAGCAGTCCTGTGACCACAGCAAGTGGCACGATCAACAGCATCACTGTCCCCACAAGGGGCAGATGCTGTGCTGACTCATTTTGGCCCACTATTCTAATTTTTCCTGCCAAATGACACGAAGGTGACGTTTAGCACCAAACCATCACAGGAAGATGTCACGTACAGACAAATAACTTGCACCATAATGAGTTGAACAGATTGACTTAACTGTTCTGCTACATTGTGTATGAGTAGGTAACTACTCTTTCTCTCTGCACTGAAAACTTTGGTGATCCCCCCTCCCTTGTTAGCTGGCTGTAACAACCCAGCCCAGTATCCTTTGCCTTTAGTGCTTCTGTTCATTTCTTGCAACGATAAAAAGAAAAACGTTCTCCCGAAACCAGCAGATTCCAGAATATTCTCAGGGTAAGCATCTGATTATGCCCTGTGAGCAAGCTGAGCCTAAGCAATTTCATGTTTCCATATCAGAACCGAATTCTCTGCCCTGCTATCATGCTTTTCCTCCAAGATCCCTAAGAAAATCTCAAATTATCAGATCCACGTTTACAACAAGAGCATCCAGCCATGCTAAGTACAACAATTCTCTGCATCAGCAACGTACCTCTGGTACGTCCACAGAGCCGCCTGCACTCTCCATTCAGCTGCAAGACTGGAAGTTGACTTAAGAGCCAGCTAAAACTCAGGGCCTAATGTATTCAGCCTCACAACACCTCTGTGAGGTAGGTAGGTAAGTATTACTATCCCCATTTAGATAGAAAGGGAAGACGAGGCACGGAGAGGTGAAGTGATTAGCCTTCAGTCACTCAGCCAACTCTGGGAGTGCAGAATAGACACCAAAAGCCTTGGTGATCCAGTGCTCTGACTTCATAGCCCATGGCCTGTGAATGCCTTGTGTGGATCTGAGCTCACGTGGCGGGGCTGACGCTGCTGCATGCCCACGGCTTCAGTGCATGTAAATGATCACTGGGATCCTGATCACATCACTGCATTCCACAGCCACTTAGAAACCACCTCCAGCCTGACCCCTAACTCCTAAACCCCCCTAGCCTAGGGAAGCTGACTGTACACATCACCCTGGGGGTGCTCTTGGTCCCCTTTCCTCCACACCTCAGAGGGCACTCAGGTTCTGCATCCAGCTCCTCCTCTTGCTGCCTCACGTTCTGGCTCCAGCTGCACCAACAGCTGCTTACACTGGTACACCTGCTCCAAATGAAACTTGTTTCCACACCTGCTCTGAAGGAAACCTGCCTCCACAGCAGGGAAAGGGCTCGCAGACCTGCCTGCGCTGAGCCCTGGCAATGATTTAGCAGGATCAAGGAGGGATTTTTCTGGTCAGGTGATGTCCGAATCACACACACTGATGTCACATTCTTGTGTGTCGTGGCACTGCAAAATAATGTTCTGAGCTGCAGCATCTGTGATCCTTTCCTGTGCCCACTAAGCAGACAGAGACATAAGTACTGCCCAAATACTTTCCAGGATAAAAAATTCACCTGCACAATGTGGTGTGCCAGAGAGACCAGAGCACCCAACAAAACCAGAACTTGTCTCTCTGACACACACTCACTACCTCACACTCAGGCTCACCTGGTTTGTTAGGCCCCAAACATTTCCTTTGAGCAGACCAACCAGCAAAGTCTCATCTGAGGCGTTTCCCTCCAGAAAAGTTACCTGAGATGCAGATTTTAGAACGGGGCACCTCTCTCCTCTTGTCTTTGTTTCACCAACCTCTAAATGATGCAACAGAACTGCCAGATCCTGCTGCTATGGAGTTTTACTGACAGCAGTTTCTAGTTTGGCCAACCTGGCAGAGTTATCTAGAGGCATGTGATCTTCTCCTCTGTCAGCCTTTGAAAGCAGTCGAGTAAATGGCTCATATTTCTCCAGGCAGAGACTTGTACTTATGTTTTTTGTGGTACACAGGAATGTTCTGCCTCCTCTCCCTTTCCTCTCCAACCCCTGATATGTATAATTTCTGTACAAAAAGCCAGCTGTAAAACTTCTGGTTAAGAAATACAAGGAGGTGGCTTAAAAGCCAAAGTATTTAATGAACACACAATCAGATGCTTTGCATCTGCTGCTGCAACTACTGAATACTACAAAGAACCTGTTATCAGGTGAGTCTGGCCAAGGTCCTGATAAGGGAAACAAAAACCCATGTGTGTGAGGCCGGGTGCCCCCACAGTGACAGCAGGCCAGCCTGTCCCATCCCTGGGCACTGCCAGCTGAGGGCATGACCACGGCTGCTTAGCTACTGGTTCTGTTTTGGTAAAGGCAAGTGGGCAGAAGCAAATACTTTAACAAGACTGTAAGTCATCAGCTGGTATTCAGGACATTTCAACATTTGGAGGAAGGGAAAAATCTTCCCGGTGACAAAAATTTGTACCCATTCCCAGCTGGCAGCCTCAGGGGACGCACGGCTCCCAGAGTATTGCCAGGTGAGGAATGAGCTGATGTCATGGCATTTGGGGTTTCAGGGCATCTGTGTCCATTTGGAGGGATCTTCTGTGGTGAAGCAGCAAGGTGTTGCCCAATAGACAGGTCCTTCAGTTCCAGCTTCTCTGCACTTTCTTCTTTGCTGTGCCGTGGAGATAAATTGAGCAAGCTGAGGACATCTTTCTTAGAAGTCATTGTTCCAGGAGCTCCTCGGAGAATCTTTATTGGGCCAGTGGAGTGGTGGGGAGTGCTTTGCCAGAACATCTTTAAGTTGTGAATTGCTTGCACTTTTTCATCGATGGCAGCCAATTTTAATTTGTCGATGTCTGGGGCATCAGCTGGGCTTGAGCGAGCAGAACCAGCCGAGGAATAAGAAAGAGCAGGAGATGGAGTGCTACCACCAGGAGACTGATGCCCTGAGCTCGGAGAGATATTTCTGGGTGATTTAGAAATATGAGCACTATAAGGAGAGCTGGGGTACTTGAGTTTAAAGGGAGGCTGCTCAGTTAGGGACCCATGCGAATCACAACCCGGAGACGGCTGCCCACCGTACTGGCCTGTGCCTTCTCTGTTTGACATCTCCGATGTTGTGGGGCTGTTATAGCCAGAGCTCACCTTCTGAAGGGATGAACTCCTCGTTGGAGGCTTTGGTTTAATTGCAAGAGGTGAAGATTGATTCCTCTGGCTGGAGCTGACGGGCCGGCTGAAGGCGCTGGTCTCCGAGGAGCGGAACGCGGACACGCCGGCCGGGCTGGGAGCCCCATCGTCCGAACTGTTGCTCTTGCTTATCTGGCTGCTGCTTCTCTGAAGACGTTCAACAGCAATGAGGTGGCTCTGAGTTTCCTCCAGAATTTTTTGGGCCAACTCTTGCGGATCGAGCTTTGGATTAGCGTCCTCCTGGGATTTGACGGTGCTGTCAGTCTCAGTGCTAGACTGGTCAGATTCCCCAGTATCAGAACTTGCAAGTTTCCCAACTTTTTGGAAAGGTGAATTTGGGCTGGGGATGAGGGTCATTTTAACAGGAGAATTTGGAGTGCTTATGCTCCCTTTGGAGTTGACAGACACTTTAATGCCTCCGTTCTGACTAGTTTTGGCCTGTTTGTGATCAGGGGAAAATCTTGGTTTTATATTTTCTTGGTAGTTGGCCAAAGGCTCGTTGCTGATTATAGAGAAACCTTCATACTCTTCCTCATCTTTGCTGGCTGCAGTGGCTTGTGGTGACAGCTGGCTCTGAGCTGCAGACCTGTGTGGATAGATATTCTTGGGCCTCTCATAATCCTGGCGTCCTCTGTGTCCTGCCCCATCCAGCAAGTTCTCTGGCTTGGAAACAAAGCTCATGGAAGAAGCAATGGAGCTCAGGCTGTACACAGAAATGGCATCTGAGGCAATGCTGTCTGGACAGGTAGGAGAGAATGGAGGGTTTGGATACTGGGGTACAGGGTTGGAAACAGACTGAGCAGAAGCCAGTGACTCCAGTGATGAGGAACTGTCCAGGCTAAGGCGCTTGGGCAGCTCCGTAGAATCTAAAAAAGAAAAGACAAAAGTATGTCCAAACATGCCCCAAGATACACCATAAAATCAAATAAAACCAGGTAACATTCTATCAGAATTAAGAGAAAATGCCACAAAACATGCCCTCAGGCTCTATGCTACCGCAGAACAACCAACTACTACTTAGGTAAGGAGAAAGAAGTGCCCAGCCCAGGCAAGAACCTCTGTCCAGGTATCCTAGATGGAAGTTGCCAGTTCATTATCGTTTTATATCTCAAAACAAAGAATGAGTTATATGTCCTCCAGTCGCTGGACTCTAACTCCAGCTTCTGCTCAGACAAGTCTTTCCCATACAAAACCAACATTTGCTCCAGTCTCTGATCTCATTTGGTCTGTGTGGCACGTGTGTGATGTGTGACCTCTGCAAAGGTGCGAGTGTGAGATTTCAGCAGAAGCCATTCTGATCATCAGATGACACAAGAGCAAAAACTATTCTAAGCAGCTTTACCAAAAAGTGCCAGCAAGGATTGTAGAGCAAAGTGCATGGTCCTCCTGGTAGCTTGTTTCCCTGTTTTCAGAATGACCTCCTCTTGGCCAACTTCACAAAGGTCAAAACCTGTAGTGGGACACGGAACAGAAAATCACAGCTCACAGAAAGACCCTCTGTCTCAAATAAGAGTAATCTCATTTGTAACACAGACAGAACAGACAGGTATGACAGCCTGCAGCACCCTTGGAAGGATGAGTTCAGCTCTCAGCATAGTTTGTTATTTATTACTGTTTAGCACACCTTCTCCAGGTGCTGGGAGCTTTGTGGCACTGGACTGGGAACGCACACACTCATTAACAAATCACTCCTGTCAACACTTCTTTAGTTGCAAATTATTTCAAGTTGTCAGGGAATGATATACCAAACACATCTCAGGGGACAGGGTCTTACATGCCAAACCATTTACTGTTAATTCCAGGTTTTCTCACAGAAATGGAGCTGAAGAACACAGACCTTGGAATTTGGCAAATGCAGGCTGGGCTGCAGGAGGCAGACAAATGTGAAGCTGTGAGTTTCATCATTGCTTCAAGCCCCCACATGAGACACCAGCAATGGGTTTATAGAGACAACAGAAAGAAGTGTTTTCTTACCTAGAGCTGCCAGAAACTCGTGACAGCCAGGCAGCCTCCAGAGCTGGACACTGATGGAGACCTGGATTGGTGCAGAGGGGAAATCTTGCTCCTTCTCGCCTGCCTGAAGTTGAACCAGGACTTGATGCAGCTGAAGACAGCAATAGAGACATTAGCCATTCCTTACAACTCACATCACTGCTTCTCTTACAGCCACAGATAAGGCAATGCCCTTTCCCTGGACACCCTCTCCCTGGACACCCAGTTTGGCTGCTGCTCCTGAACAGAGCAGTGAGATGGGAAGGTCTGGGAAGAAGGACAGTTCAGGGACAGCAACATCAGACAGATTGGAACAGCAGCAAAGGCAGGGACAGACCAGGGGTGAGGGCTGGGGGGTGGCCAGTGGAAACTGAGCAAGAAGGAAGCACAGCAGGAACATCTGTGAAGGGAAAGAAAAGGAAAGAGATACTCTGGGGCTGCTTACAGAAATACACTAAAGCCCATTCCATGACTGAGCCATACTCCTTATGCAAATCCTAAGAAACTCATTAACTGGGCAGAACAAGTCATATGAAACCATGGAAGACTTTCCTAATATCTCCACAGCCTCCAGGAAAGAAGTTTCTCAACTGTGCCCAAGGGACAGGAGTAGCAAGCTAGCGAGAAAATGTGTTTATGAAGATCTGACACAAATTAAGATGCCAGGATCCCGTGTAATTCACCAACACAGCCAGGGGAGCGAGGATGGAAAGCCATTAATCAGGGACCAGCTAACCTCAGGACCACCCATCTCTCACAACCCACAAAAGCTTACACAGGCCTTTTTCCACAGTAGCTCTGTGGAGCAAATCCCAGGCCTGAGAGCGGGTGCAGACACGTTGCAGCACAGGGCATGGGTCTGCAGTGACTCTGGCATTGTCATCCCCGTGCACATCATACTCACCATTCCCACCACATTTTTAACAGCCTTCGGGCAGCAGGTAACAAGAAAGGAAAAGAGGAGAAAAGAACATGGGTTACTCTGTGCTGCAAAGTGCCTGTGCTGAGGAACCTTGCAGAGACACACCCGTGTGCGAACCAGCGCCCTGACTGCAAGATGCTCTGTCCAGGGAAAGAAGGGAGCAACGGGAATGGCCTGAGCTGTGAATCCAACAGCGTGGGAACAGGCAGCTGGAATCTGGGAGTGCCCAGCTCATGACAGCTCAGACACTTAGCAGGCAGACACTCAGGCCAGCCCACACTCTGGCAGGAGGCTGAACATAAAACAGCCTTTCTCTTGTTTCCTCTGGGACACAGTACTGGCACTCAGTGCAGTCAGCAATCCCTAACTTCTCCTTGCACATGCAGTAGTACTGAAGTTCTCTCTTTCGTGGCTCCTGCCTTCTCTTCTGCCCTCAAAATAAGCATTTTCTATCCAGTGCAGCCGCTCAGGCTCCCACCTTGCTGCTTCACTAATGCCAAGAGCACCTGCTCCCCTGTGATGCTGGTCACCCACTCAGGAAAACCAACGAGCAGCACCCACTGACTGAAATGTCTGACATCCTGCTTCTGTCTGGAACAAAGTCTGCTTCCCTCTGGGACAGGCAGAGCCCCAGATGCTCACACCATGACTGCCGAGAGGCAGGAGAGGCAAAAAGGAGGAGGGGAGAGCTGAGCTGAAAACCAACATGGAACTGGATAGACTGGTGCAAAAGGGAATTCTGCCAGGGGTCTGAGCTATGGAAGAACATTTGGAAACCCAGTGCAACATCCCTGCCAGTATTTACTCTATGGGGCAGTGAGCAAAGGGTGAGTGTGTCTTTTGTTACTTGTGCACAGCCAGCTGAATGTTTTTCCTTGGATAATTTAATTATCTGAGGCAGGGCAGCAATCACGAAGCCACCTCATGAGCATTCCAAGGCATTTTGAGCCATGGGAATGCTGTCCTCTCCTCCTCACACCCCTAAGACCTGGTCTCCCTTGGGTGGCCATGAGGGAGATAACCTTGCAGTTAACCACACACATCTCAGGCACTGATGAGAGCCAAGGCAAGAGGCAGAACACCACCAAGGACACTGGTCACCAGGGTCATTAGAAACATCTCATACTCTGCTGCAGATCCTAACAGGATCCTACCAGGAACCCTTTCCTTGGAGCAGACTCATCCTAGCGGGCTGCCAGAGCCACTCAATTGGTAACAGAGAAGCTAGGGCTCTTGTCTGGCTTTTTGTGCAGACTCCACGTGACCGAAGGAAGGGCAGCCCAACACCACACAGAGCCAGTGCCAGCTCCCCACCACAGTATTGCCTGGAATGCTTCTACATGGGGAAAGGGGAAAGACAGTGAGATATAGGCCCATTCCCCGTGTGAGTGTGTCCATGTACTAAAGCAGGCAAAGGATGAAGAGAAACCTCATTACAGGAGCACTCAGGACAGTAAGAACCATGGAATGGAAAGCAGCCAGGCTGGTGGCGCAGAGAAAGGTCAGGTTAGGCTAGGCATGCTCCAGAGACTGGGGAGAGGGAAGAGTGTGAAGGAGGTTGAGGGGAGCAGGGAGAAGTCCCATCACCATAGGTAGCACTGCCCTTCTCCTAAAGACCAGAAATCCTTTCTGCAGAGCTGTGAGCACACACAGGAGCAGCACAGGCTCAGGGAGTTTTCTGTCAGACCTCGCATTGTCCAAAGTCAGCCATACCTTGGGACTTCAGTAAATACAGTGGACAAAGAGCAGCCAACATGGGCCCTAGGCAGGATGGCCAAACAGCAATTAGGGGTCTGTCACTCAATTCCCCCACACTGCTGTAGGGATCATCCTTTCACTTGTCACTGAATGGGGAGTCCCAGGGCCACACAGCCCAGTTACCCACCTGTGTATTTTCCTTCTGGACACACACTTTCATTCACATAAACAGGCAAGTTTAGAATTTCGACCCTCAAGTCTCCTAGCAAGATCTGGGTTGATAAACCAGGGCATCAACCATTCTGTGTATTTCTGAATTTACTGACCTGGGAAGAGCCATTTGGAACCTGGTACTGGAAGAAAACCTCCCAACTCACCCTGTTGATAAGCTGCTCTCCTGTTTCTGAAGCTGTGATAAGTTTACAAAGTGCCTGAAGTGCAGGGTTAGGCAAACCTGAAAAACATCAGCAGAAACATCTGTATCTGTTTCTTGACTGAAAGAAATGCAACAAACCTGAACATAACACACACTTGGCTAATTCCTAAAACCTCTCCCCCACATCACTGGACAGCTCTGGAAGCAGCAGCAATTTACAGAAAGCAAAAAGTCTTCCCACTTTGCATCTGATGACAAGCTTCCTGACTTGAGAGCTGGGAGAGAGGAACAGCCACATTATGCTTACTCGACCCAGGAGCAAATGATTCTCATCTGTGACAAAATTTTCAGTTAACATTTACTTTTAGAACTTCTTCCCAGTCCAATACATCGATTTCATTGATGTAAAACACCCCTTTTTCACATGCTGACACCACAGAAAGGCAGGAAAGGCTGATGTCTGCCTGGTCAGGGCCCACAGCTGCCTCCTCTCACCTAGGAGGGACTGGATGGTGGTGCTGCACTGCTGCAGCCGGTCCCCAGGGTCCGAGGTTGGGAAGAACACTGCTGCTGGGAGGCCGCTGGCAGGCGGATCCAACCGAAATCCCACTGCCGTGAGGAGCGCCTGCCAGCCTGGAATGCCACCAACTTTATTCTCCACACTCTGCTGGGAGGTGTACATGGAGTTGTGCTGCCCGTTCTGGATTCGCTGCAATGATTTCTCCACCTGTGGGGAAAATGACATCGCTTATTGTACAAGATGCTGTTACTGACTGCCTCTTTTTACACCAAAAGGCTGGAACAGCAGGCTGGGGTCAGCAAACCCAAGGTTGATCCTGGCCTGTCTCACACAGGACATTAGTGCCTTGAAAACAGAAGCTCCAGTAACTCAGCATTCACAGTTGTAACCTCACAGTGATGAGTGTCAGTATTCTCTGGGATGCTGGGAACAATAATGCCACAGTAGCAGTTTGTTTGGGAGAGTTTCCTGTAAGCCTGGCAGCTGCATTTCTACCCAAAAGATGACTCACCTTGGGGTTCCAGCCTGCTGATTACCAGACAAAGAGCCTGCAGCCACACGGCAAACAGGAAAGAGAGATGAATGTCCACAAACCCCAGCAAGTGGCAAGACCAGCAACATTCACAGGTTTCCATCATTCTACGGGTACTTCACACTCCTGTGAGACCACAGATGACGCATTGGGAAGAAAGGTATCAGAAGTCATGAGTGATCATTCCAGCCACCTGGCAGTTGGCTCCAGTCCCGCTGTTCCCCAGGACAGACTGGTGGCACAGATGGGGACAGAAGGGCCTCTTATCTTCCAAATATGCAGAGACAGCAGCGACTGTGCTCTGTGTTTCCATGACTGCCATGTTCATAGCTATTTCCCTGTATAAACAATTAATCCCAATGCTTACCTCTTAAGCAGAAACCCAGTTCAACAGCTAATGCAAACCAGATGGGTCTGGGGAGGATTCTGTCACAATACAATCTAAGATTTTGCTTACTTTGCCTCTTTTTGCACTGAACACTTCCTTAGGTGTCCCAGCCTCTCCACACTGACCCAGAGCTTTGCAAGAGGCTACGTCATGGCAGGGGAGAGGGGATGAAGGTTTATATATATACATGTTTTCAAGTGGAAGGGGCTGCACATCAGGGTGCTGCTGTTCCACTCATGGTTTGCAGACGCATGCCCACAGATGAGGGTGTCTCAGGACTAGATGGGCTGTGGAGCCCCTCGTGGTTGTGACAGCACTTCCTTTCCCTTACCAGATGAAGCAGGACACGCAGAGCATCCCGGGCCCTTTCAGGGTGCTGCAGGATCTCAGTCAGGGCCTGTCCTACCAGCGAAGAAGGGCTGTTCAGCTTCATATCACTCCCAATAAGCATGAAGCCTGCAGGATTCAGAATGAGAGACAGTCAATCTCCTGTTGTTATGGAAAATGTTCAAACCAGACACAGATGTCCTCTGCCCTCAAGACTAGTGAACGATGGTTCACTGCACCCTGCACAGGGACATTCTTTTCCCAGAGCAGCTGCCCACTCCCTGCCCAGTGGTGCAGACTGAACTTCCAGAAAGTTTCTAGATACTTCTTACTGTCCCCTGCTATTAAATCAATCACATCTTCCTGTTCAAGCAAGCAGAAAACCACTGGATTGCAGCTAAACTTGTCCAGTCATGCTCCGGGTCTCCTCTACAGCCACAGAAATCAACACATGCCAACAGTGGTCATAGAACAGAACTGAGAACATGACAAGTTTTCGCCGTCCTGGTCAGAAACCTGTCCTGGCTCATGCATCATTCCATGCCAGACTCCCCAGATGTCAGCACAAAAAGCTCTACGTTTCCCTTCTCATTCCCACAGCAAGGATGCAGCTGCTCCAGGCTCTGGTGCTCTGTCCAAGGCGGTGGAAGTCAGGGACTGTGTGTGATGAACTTGCACAGTACCACGGGAGGGGCAGTACAGAGACAGCCTGAGCAGCTGAAAGCCTCTGCTTGCTGGCGATGCCAAGCACCATGTCCATACTAATTCTTTTTTGCCTAGGAGGTGGTCAAGTTGGGGGCTTTTAATGCTCTTTTGAGACAGAAAAATATTGGAAGGAAAATAAAATCCCAACTGAACTGTGGACTGTAACCTGAACCTAGCTCACAGCTGGTACTGCCTGAACCACATCCTAACGATGGACTCAACATGCCTGAAATCATTGTCATCCTGACTCATTTGAACAAGTTCTCGCTCCTCCAGCCACGTGCAGTTCACACCAGAGCCATATTCACCACAGTTTCCTGAGCTAAATAACATGGTTCTGCTGCCTGTGCAAGAATCAATTTGGGGAATGCCTGCAGCTTTCAAAAACCAGGCTTCGTGCCAGGAAGAAAAATTAGGTTACCTGTACCTATCCCTGTAACAGCACTGCTGAACTGCAAGACTTTGTCATTCCAAATCTCAATGCACAGATCTAATTGAGAGGGGAGCAAGCACTAGCACTGCACAAGGAGCTGACACTGCTGAGACATTCTCAATGGAAGCAAGGGAAACCTTTCTCGTAAAGGGAACAAAAGAATAAGCCCTACAAGGTTTATGTCACAGAAATCACAGCTACTTGCTGCTCCTGCTTCTAGCAGCGCTACTCCTGCCTCCTGTTGAAGTGTCACTAAATTCTCCTATATGTGTGCTCCAGCTGACTCCATCCCAAGGACACAGGAAGCGTGAGCCTGGAGATTTCAAACATAGAGAATGAGCTGTTGTACTGCACTTTATTTCTTTCCAGTCATGAGACACACTTCACCTCACAACTGCTTCCAATTATACCCAATCCGTACCCACCTACTGTGCACAGTGAAATGCTGATGAGTCCCATGACACTGACATTCAGCCACACTCAGCTGAATCGGGGTCTGAGACACAGGGGCTGAATTCCGGGAAAGCACAGGGCACACGCTGCTCCCAATTACCTGCCAGCACTGCTCCTTGCTTCGCTCATACAGTTTGGCAGTTCCCTAGAAACCCCATCTGATTTGTCCCGAAGAAGACTGTTCCTACCTGCCCAGTTGGCCGGATGGGAGAACTGCTTGCTGCTCTGCACGGTTTTCATCGCTTCTCCGAGGGCTGCGCTGGCTTTCATCCCGTTTAACAGAGAGGAATAGAAGGCGTGCACAAACATTTTGGAAGCAGCCACGGGAATGGGCCAGAGTGACACAAGGACACATTGAGCCCCAGCAGCCAGGAAGGCTCTTGTCAAGCCAATGACTCCATCAGAAGTGACTTTGCTGTTGGACTCTTGGTAAGAGCCAAGAACCACTAGCTTGACAGGAAGACGCAGATCCAGCACATCAGCTGCTGTAAGGAGGAACTCCTGAAGAGGAGGGCAGTCCGAGATGCTCTCCACATCACTGGCATCATCCTGCATCCTAAGAGATTCTGGGATCGTGTAGGGGTTCCCAAAAGAACTCTTGCTGCTGGCTGGATTGCTGTCAGTGTTGGGTGTCAGGACCAAAGCAGCCAGTTTCCAGGAGACGTGGGTTGCAAAATGGACACATTCTGCCTGAGTGAGGGCACTCATGACTCTCTCCTTTGTCGATGAGCTGCCGACTAAGGGCTGGCAGCCAAGTAACTCAGATACCATATATGCTTCCTCTTCTGCAGAGGGCATAGGTCCCCACAGCCACCTGTCCATAACTGCTGAAGGGAGTTTGGGATTTCCTATAACAGCTGCCATTGAGGTAGAACTGGAGTAAGCAGGAGTATTCTTCCTCACATGGGACTACACAGAGAAAGAGAAAGAGAAAACGGGGTTCAAAGATCCGTTTTTTATGGTGCTGGTAATAAAATATCCTGTCTCTTTGGCTCTAAACAGAAGTCTGGTTGCGATAATTACAGGAAGACTGCATTTCTTTAGTTTCTTCTGTTTAACTATTCCAAGGAATACCTCTATTTGAGTCTGGTCAAGACTTCCATCCCCAGATCCTGGGTGAACAGGTGGGTAAGAACAGAAAGCAACAGATATAGCCCAGGTCCCTTTGAGGGCTGCAGCAGAGCTAAAAGCATGAAGAAGATTCCAGGTTCTCACATTACTGAACACTACCTGCAATCACTCACTAAGCGGTTCCTCGTACCTGTATTTCCAAGATCAGTGTCAGCACTGCCAGCAGAAGGTGCTGCATGCAGCTGATACTGAACAGAATAGCAGTAATGCTGACAAGGTTCAGACCCTTTTGCTGTTCCACTGACTGTGTTTAACCCAGGGCAAACCAAGATGTGCAGCAAAACACTGCCCAGCAACAGCAGATGTGACTTGGTGCATTCTCCCAGAGACCAGGGCATTAGAAATGCTGGTGCCAAATGCTGCCAGATACTTCTGCAGGATTCACCTGTGGGATTTGCTTTCCCTCATAGCTTTGGTGTCCTGAGACATCAGTGGCCTTCCCCGCTCAGAACACTAAAATGGAGGTGAACATACCAGCAATGTGACAGGACAGTCAGCTTGGCAAGGAAGCTCAGCACAGATCACAGACACCTACACCTCTGTAGTCTGCCATGTAGTTCCACACCCAGCACATGCAATCCTTTAGAGGAGGATATCCAAATGATCCGATCCCCTTGTCCTTCCTGGCATGCCTGGGGCTGTGATTTTGTGCTGCAGGAACTACATCAGAACCTACTTCAGAGCTGTGGTGCTCAGCGTGCTCCTCAGACCCAGGGCAGCCTGTCTGTGGTTTCTGCTCTTGTGTCTGGCACAGCAGGACAGAGCTGCTGCTTTCTGGGCATGTACCAGAACCTGCACCCACAGGAGACATTCTGTGAGAGAGGTTTCAAAAGCAGTGTCAGACCTTGGAGCTGGGATTCAGTGACTGGATGGATGGCACTGCAATGAGGCTGAAGCGCTCGTAGAGGTACTCATTGGAGGAACTGCCCTTGAGGAGAGCAAAAGGAATGAGGTACAGTTCTCCCTCCAGAACCAGGACCAGCTGACGGTGGCGGCCAACAGGCCCACTGGAATGCATTAAACCCTGAAAAGAAAGGAGAGAGAATTAGTTTGGCCCTTTCACTCCACCAGTGTCCCTGCCTGCACTTCCCAAGCATCAGGCTCTAGTCTGACCCCACGTTAGACCCCACCCACATCAGAACCACACTCTGTGTGACAGATGAGCACATGTCCTATGCAGCTGGACTGCTGCTCACTTATGCCCAGCCAGCTCCACTGAGAAGAGTGAGTGTTGAGCACGCTGACCCTTACGGTGTGAGTCATCATCCTGGCCTCAGCCCATGCGGGGCCCAGCCTCACCCTGGTACTGCAGCTCCTTCCACTCCAGCCTGAAACCTTGGCTAACTCCAACCACCTACATCTTGTCAGTATTGTCATCACCTTATGCTTTGTCAGAGAATATTCTTTCTGATACTGAATTTCTAAATAGCCATTTCCTCTGAAGAGCAAATAATCTACAGACAGATTGTGTCCATGGCCTGCACTTCCACACACCTGACATAGTCATCAACCCAGAGCCACCAAAAGATCTAACAAGAAAGCATCTTACGGATGGAGAAGTAAAGCAGAGAGATTAATCAATAGGGAACATGCACCTGGGCACAGAAAGTGGCAACTGCTCCTGGTCCAGTGTAACTGCGGAAATTTATTAATCTAGTGTATCACAAAAACAATTAGTTTTCACCCCAGGAAAGAATAACTTCAAAGCACTGAAATTTGCTCCAGCTTAAACACTGACAGCCCACAAAAAAAAAGTATGCAGGACTAGACCTTTGTCTCTAGATTCTCAACTCTAGATGGTCTCTAAGGCCCCTTCAAACCCAGACTGCTTTGTGAAAATACCATGCTGCAGAAACCACCCCCAAGCTGTCTGTTCTTGCTTTCCCACACTGAGAGGATTTTGGTAAGTGTCTGTGCCAAAGGCTTACTCCTTCCATGGGTCCTATCAGTAAGTCGTAGAGAGCACGGAGTGGGGGTTTGGTGAAAGAAGTCTGCCTCCTTGGAAGTGATGATGTTCCATCCTTTACAGGAGACATGGTACTGCTGAACAGGCTGGTCATGCTCTGGCAGCTCCTGTGGGCAAAAGCCAAGGGAGAGGTTAGCTGCAGGGACCTTGAGCTGCCCTGTGGCTGCCCTGGCTTCTGACAGCGACATGAGCCAGGCCGCGTCATCCAGGAGACTCTGCTCTGTAAGATGGGAGGACTTTAGTGAACAGTGACATTATTGGCAGGATGAATCAGCTGCAGACAGCATATGACATTGCTATGGAGTTTCTCTACACACTCCAGTGCCTGAAGAGCTGTTCCCAGTTGCTCCTGCACACCTATGGGTAGCAGCTGTGTACAGGCAGGCATGAGACCCACTGACAACTGACCACAGTCACAGGAGGATTTGCACTTCGGTTGTGCACCAACTAGTGTGATACCAGAGGAAATGTGACAACAGGCAAACCATGAGACATCAAGATTCTGCCTGCACTTCTGCCACTGCTGGGCAACACCTGGTGCCCATTTTTGATATTCACACAGAGCTCTGCACGTGATCTCCTGGCATCAGCAGCCACAAGTTACCGCCCTGCTGAGGAAATTAAGTCACCTCATTCTGGGCTCACTAGTCCAGAAGCTGTGCTCCCTAGAAATGTTACCCTTGGCTTGGGGCCATGAACAACCATTTTACGTGGAAAGGGTAACTTTCCAGAAAAGTTTTAGCAGGTGGACCTTCAAACAAAAGGTAGAGAGGCCTGGGACATATCCCAACCCTTCGTGACACATACCAACACAAAGGCTCAGGAAATTGCCTTTTCCCCTCTCTTTCTCTCCTCAGCTGCTGCAACCAGCCTCCTGACCCAGCTAAAACCTATAGTTCTCTGAAGAAAAAATGCTCTTGCCACCCACAAAGAATTTCCATCTTACAGGCATGTAGGCATTAACCTCAGAATGTCAACAAAAGCCTGGTGTCTGACTGCCCATGCTCTCTGACCCAGAGATTACAGTGCCAGTACCAGTACGCTGCTGCTGCTGCTGCTGTTTAGAGCGGCTGAAAACTCATCTGGAGGATTTGTGCAACAGGGGATCAGCACAGGCTTGGCACTGTGTGCTCCCCTCAGACCCATCTGCCCTGCTTCACTGCAGCACCTGACTGAGCCAGCATGCTTGGCAGGCTTCAGCTTCATGGAGCACAGATTTTAAAATCGGATCAGGAAAGAAAATCTGTGCAGGGATACACCAGTCCTCCCTCAGGATCTTGTGCCCTGATCCTCCCTGAGCAGCTTGTTGCCAGCAGGCAGCACTTGCCAGCCCCACAGCCCATGTTCAGCGATTGTTACACACTCATTTACTGCAGGGAATAGGGGCTTGATTACTCCAATCAGCAAAGCCCTCCTGCATCTTGGGTTTCCCAGCCAAGCAGCTCTAGATTTATTTCTTCACCACTCAGATTGCTTTTTATGAGAACAAAACCAAGGAAACACCATAAATCTCTCACATCTCCTGCCTCTGTGTGTGGGTGTGCACACAAAGAGTGAGCAAATCCACAGGGGAGGATGGATAGATCTCTTGTGGCAGGTGGAGCTGACCAAGAGCCCTGGCCAGCCCATCTTTTCCTCCCAAAGAAGCAAACAAAAGGCTCCAGGTGCACTGATGATTTCTACTTTGCTCTTGCAATGCAGAGGATCCCCTGATGTCTGAACAGTGAAATCTCTCATTTGGAAGCCTCTGCTCAGACTCTGCAGTGCTGCTGATTTATAACCCTTTGTACAGGCAGCCTGGCCTGCAGCAAGCAGAGAAACAGCACAAACAGCCAGGGCTTAGCTCTGCTCCCTCCCTTTGTCTTGGAGACACAGGAACAAAGCAAAGCCTCAGAGAACAGGGGGGAAAGCTGTGTTGTGCAAGCTTTGGGTCACACTGACCTGGCTGACCAGCAGCCTCCCAGGTGCTGGCTCTGCCTGCTGAGGATGAGCGACTGGGCCAGGGCAGGAAGGAGGGGTTCATCCCAGAACCAGCACAGAGCTGCTCCTGCCTTGGCACTAATTAGGACTTTGGACAAGTCAAATACTCCCCGTGGCCAAGCACAGCCATTGGGAGGGCTGGGAGTCAGGCCTGGTGCTGCAGGGGTCTGACAGCCTCGGGAAGCTGGATACCCATCCAGCCTTCCTCGAAGAGACTCTTCCTAAAGATGCAGCCCTAAATCCACACTGAGGGCCTTTGACGCACACGCCGTACAAAGCTGTGGGAAGCTCCAGAAAACAGGCAGATCTGAGCTCCCTGTGGATCCTTTCAAGGATCCACATGTATCTCCAGAACCCACTAGTGGTTGCAAAAAATCCACAGCCCACCCAGCACTCTCTGCCAGGGTGGTCTGCACGTCAGCAGCTGCAGCACTGCATCCTGGATGGCAGAGAACCACCAAAGAAAGGGCTCCCCAGCCCCCCAGGGATGCCCCCATCCCTCTTCTCTCAAGAGGGTCAGCTGTATGGTTCTCCAGGGCAAGCTGTCAGGGCCTGAGGGCAGAAATAGGCTTCAGTGACCCTGACCAGTTTGCCCTACCTAAGGAGCAGAGAAAATAGAAGCTGCAAGAGGACACGAGCCACTGTGGCTATCTTGATGGCTGTACCAGTGGCATCCTCAGCTCAGACAGCCATTGCCCAGAGATCACCATAGTGTTCCTTCACTGCTTCTTTCTCCTCTGAAGTCCATTAATTCTCAGAAGTTCCTTAAGTGAACTGCCAATGCTCCAAGTTTGCTTTTCTAAGCGGAACTGCCAAAAAATCATACTATTCTCTGCTTAAAAGCACCTACCCTGAATTCAGGGCTCAGCAAGCCAGCTGCAAACAGATGTGGCAGTATTAGCTCCATCCCCAGAGCCCCCAGTATACCCCCCTCCACCAGCAAAAGGAGAGGGGCAGGCAGGGAGGCCATCCAGCAGTGTCTCCTCATCTTTTCACCTCAGTCTGCTCATCACAGACAGGGCTGCTTCTAATGCTCCCCGATTCTCTTCTGAGGGTGCTTTTAGTTAAATGCCCAAGATGCCCCATCCCTGGGCTGCTCCTAAGAGCTGCAAACTACTTACTTGACAAGAAACCTGAGTTAAGCTCCTAGGTCTGGATTCAAAGTAATGTATGTGGCTCCTGTGGAGCAGAAAGACAGAGATGCTGCATGGTTGGCCACTGCAGTGCTCCTGAGGATTAGCATTCCCTGGAACATAATCACATCCTATTTCCCCCTGTAATCAGAGGGACAATCCTCTCTTTCTAAGCCTGATGAACTAGCAAAACATCTCAGCAATTTGGGGGATCTGCCTGTGTGATCCAAAACTAGCAAGTACTACAAAGTCCTTCATCAGTGCAGCAGCCTGAACAGATATGCCTGTGGATTCTGAGAAGAAAAACAGCCCAGTTGCTGGTGCCAGCAGGCAGCTCCCTGTTCCATGGGGATGCTCTAACAGTTCACAAGCTCCGGTGGTGGCTCACAACACTCCAGGCTGATCACATTTGCTTTTCCAGCTGAGAAAGGCCTAGGGTATCCTGTGCTCACAAACCACAATGGAGCACAGATCCAGTTAAAACCCTGGGTTGCATCACGCAGCCACGCTGGAAAAATTCTGTCTTCAATTTTCTTTCCAAATGGTTGCCCTAAGCCCTAATCAGCACAGTCATGTGAAACGCTGAGAACAAGTTGTAAGAGGCAGAAAATGAGTGGAGACTTGCTGCTAGTACAATCCTGTAACTCTGGAAATGCAGCATATTCCCAGCTAATTGGGACTGAGATAAACAGAAACATGTATTTCCGTAACAAGTGTGCAGGAGAGAACTCCAAGTTCCACATCTCACACACAGCAGGGACAAAACAGTGCTCCCTTGCAATTGCTTGGAGTCTCAAAATCAGCACGTGGCCAGGAGAAGAGCGAATTCAGAATGGCTGCTCCTCCAGACAGTCATCAGTAACAACAGGAACCAGTCCTTGCTGGCTCTCCCCTCAAGCACTGGCACTGGCTGCACCTAAACTTGCAATTTAGAGAGAAGCCCATCACCAAGACGTCTCCTGCTCGCTGATCCCCACAGCAGTGCTGCATTCTCACCTGTTTAACAGGTTGTTCCTGCTGACCATCCTCAGGAAGCCGGTTGGATCAGTCATGGAGTTCAGCTTGTTATTCATCTCCTCAAACTGCTGGTCCATGATATCCCCAGCTTCACTCTCTGTCTCACTGCTAGCACAGGCTCTGGGGGGGAAATCAGTGAGATGAAGGGGTCATTGATGCGAGAAAGAACAACAGCTTCATGACAAATGCTGGGCCAGTCTGAGCGAAAATGTTTTTCAAACGGAAGCTCAACCAAACATTAATGCCAAATCTTCCCTGGCTTGCCTTTTGTCAGGCATACAAGACATTACCAGCCCCATCTCCTCCTCTTCTGGGATTCCTGAAGGTTTACTGAGTGGCACACAGGGGTGGGAGTGCAGGACTTCCAAAGTTGCAGCACAGCACTGAAAAGCTGAGTCTGCAGGAAACACCAACTCAACCCTTATCTGCCTGAGAACACACGAGAGCACATCCTTTTCACATCTCCACAGTAACTTCAAGCTCCACATGCTTCCTTCACTGGCAAAGAGTGACAGAGCAGAGGGAGCTGTGTTGCCACTCCTGTTATACAAAGAGGGAAAGCACAGAACGATTTACTCTATCAACGCCCCAAGTGCAGCAGCAACTACAAAGAAACAGCCCAACAATTCTAAATTCCCAATATCTTGACATTAATATCTAAATTTTCTCAGTGCAATTGGGGTGCTCATGGTGGGCTGGGTTGGGCTCAGTGAGCATTTTGCATGTGAATCATTCTTTCTATTTTGTATACTTTTGTTATTAATGTTGTTGCTGTTACTATTTTCTTGTCTCATTGCTGTTTCCAACAAATTGTTTTTATCTCAACCCATGATATTCACCTTTTGTGCCTCCAATTCTCTTCTCCAGCCACCAGAAGGAGGAAGAGAGAGGGAGGGAGCAAGCAAACAGCACTGGGGTTTGGAGAGTCTCAGTGGGAAAACTAAACTGTGGAGTACCATTCCTAAACCACAACAAAGGCACATCACAAACCTTGGAATTTGTACACTTCAGATAAACACAGATGCTACCTGCTGAAGCCTCCTTGCATCTCACTCCTGTTTCCTTTTGGGCTCCTGACAGGCTGGAGCCTCTCCTCAAGGGCACGTTTCCCAATAAAGGGTACAGCAATTAAATGAACACACAACCCATACTTGTGCAGGCAACTAGAGCTTTATCTCTGTTGCTGTATGGACCATGGATGTCTTGTTAGTGAATTGCCCAGTCAATATGATTTATAACCAGGTCCTGACAAAAGCCAATCACTTCATGAACACTGAAACAGGGACAGCTGAACCACAGACAGGGGGATTAAAAAAAAACAAAATAAACAAACAGGGGATAAAAGGGAGAAGGAAAAGGTTGTCAACAGCTTCTCCCTGCACATTTTTCATCCAGATGAGGCATGCCCCGCTCTGACTCCTGGCACAGTTTGGAGTAATACTCACAGCTCCTAAAGAGGCAAAAATCTTGAGTTCATGAACCCAAGAGAGCAGGTCACATGCTCTCCCTAAAGAGAGTGGAATCTGTCCCAACACAAGTTCAAGCAGACTTTAAAATCCCTTACACGTCTTTTTTTTTTTTTTTTCCCCACAAGAATGCATTACTTTGAGGATCAATTAGACCAGCTGAAAAGAACCCTTTCTAGCAGAACCTGAAGGCTGCAGTGAGGAACTGAACATCCTGTGCATCCCTTCCTCTCCAGAAAGCATGAAGATGTGCTCTGGAGACACAGCAGCACCTCTAACCCTGCTCACAGCACCAGCTCTTCAACCTGAACCCTAGAGCACTCCAGCAAGCCAGAGACAGAGCAGTCAAACTCCCTCACATGTGCTGTACATATTCACACCCTGCTGCTCTCTGGTGCTGGGCAGAGTGCAGGGGTTGGGACTGAGGCTGGCAGCTTCTGCTGGGGCCCTGGGGGGGCTGGAGAGCAGTGGAATCAGCAGGGCTGGGGGGATGCACTTGAACCACATGGGGAAGAAGTTTCAAAGTAGAAAGTGATGCTCACCCACATGGAACAGCCAAGATTTGTTTGCTTGGTTCCCTGAGCATAATTTTGACATGGGGAAAGAACGTCTGCCTACGATCATACCACACTGGTCCAAAGATCTTAGAGACAAGCATCAAACCCAGAATCTTTAACCAAAAACACACCCCTACCATCACCATGAAGTGAGGAAGAAGCTGACATCCCAGCAAATTAAAAACTCATCCCAGAACATGAAGACTGAAGGACTGCCTTTGCCAGGAGGAGAATCTGTGGTGACAAACAGTTAATGAAACTAAAAACTGTATCTGCAAAACTGCTGCATGAGGCCCAACTGCAGATTTCAGTTGTGGATCTTGTGTATCTGCCTGTTTGCAGGGTAAGACTCAACAATCAACATGTGGGTTCTAAATTATTTACTCGGCTATAGCCACAAGCCATATTTGGGGGGGTGGTTAGAATTCCTATGGTGTTTGCAGTTTTTCAAAGCAAACCATTGAAAGAGATTTCGTTAAACTGGAAACTGTAAGCAGAATGAAATGTGTCCATATACAGTCAGACATGGCACCTGCCTCCTCACCAACCTACAGATTCACCACACAGCCTGTGGGTTTGGATCTTATTCGCATGTGCATGGAGTTGTTTGGCAAGAAAATAATCATGGATACCAAAATAAAGCCATTTTCTTGTTGCTGCACTGAAAATTTACCCCTTCTTTGCCTCAGTTCTCAGACTTCTCAGCCAATTAGCTCATCCCAAAATGTTATAAATTCGGCTGGGAGAGCAGAGAGCAGGATGTCAGACCCCCTGATCCCAACTCACCTTGTATAGTAGGAATCCACTCCCAGAGCCTCCCGCACGCTGGAGATGTGCTGCTCCAGTGCTGAGTTTGTCAGTGTCTGCAGGGCCACGCTGTTGGCTTCATGGAAGTCCCCAGCATTTTCTGTCAGGCTGTCACCCAGATAATACTCATGGAATTTCAGAATTCCTGCAAGGCACCAGAATCAGGAGGTTATTTCTGCAGGGCTAGAACAGTGCTGCCAGCAGCTGTCCAAGAAGATGACACAGCCCCAAGCATTTGGCATTTCCAGCATAACTGGGGCAAAGTGCTCTGTGCCAGGTCTTCACTGAACTCCTCCAGCATTTCCAGCCTTGTTTTTAAAATCTGGGTTTGTACTTTGCACATAATGGCTCAAAGGTACAAAGGCAGAGGAGAGCTTTCACAAGATGCTCAGAATGCCTTTGCTATTGCAGCACTCATATAAATTATAAACCAGATCTTCCATACAAGCCCCTACTAGAGCAATTCACATTTCAATTGATGCACATGAAAAATACCTATGAATATCCTCTGAGCAAATTAACTGAACACACGAGGCTGAACAAGAGTGCTGTTACTACAGCAGAATCTCCTCACATCACACACAGTGAGGAAAGAAGATGGATTAAAGCACAGTGAATTATTAAAAGATAGCATTTCACAATGGGTAAACCAGATAAAGGCCACTTCCTGTTTTGCTGAGAATTCCACTGCTACTGCAGATAAAACCTTTCTACTTTCAGTCTGGTCTATTCTTCCTGATATAATTAATTCTGCAGCCTGTGATCAACAGTAAAAGGCTGCTCTGGATGCCTTAGCAGCATCAATTATTCCACCAGTTAGGGAAGAGCGGAGGAACAAAGAATAAAGCAACTCCTTCTGCAGCAACAGCAGCAAACACAGCAACAGCCAAGAGGTTCTGAGGGTTCCAAGTCAGTGGGACAATGAGGAGCCTGGGCTGCCACTGAAACTGCTCCCTCTGACAGTGAACAAGAACAGGCTGCGCTAGAGTCACTACTGAAGAGTTCCCGGCAAAGCAGCTTGAGCAAACCCCTGAAATACCACAGCTTGTCCCCTTCCCATCACCTGACAGAACCTTCAAATCCATGGACTCAAAGGCTGCAACTGCTTTTCTCCAAGACTCACTTTGAGCAAGGAGGAGACTGATCATGAAGGCTAGTGGCAAATCCTACACTTGAGCCATGTAATTTTAATAAGCTCAGCCTGATAGTGATACTATAGAATTACTGGCATTTTATTGTGCAAACTGCAGGCCTGAAGAGCCAATTAGTGACTGGATGCACAGCACGACAATACCACCTTACACTCAGACATGCAACATTGCAAAATGACCCCAAAAAAGAATCTCTTCCAACCACTGTCATCCCATCTAAGTCAGGCATGTGTGAGTGTTTGCTTCCCTTCCTGAAGCATTTTTCGTGCAATCTAAATAGTGCTTTTTATCTCTTTAGCTTTGTCATGATGAAGGGCTGCAATTATTAAATTATATCCAGAAAGAACTTGTTAAAATTTACAGTCATCACTTTATTAGATAATGAATAACAGCTGTCGGCAAAAAGCAATCCTCTTCAAATTAATCCTCCTTGCTCCTCTGTGATAAGTGTTTCCACATTCATGTGAGGATCAGGCAGTTCAATGGCATATCAGGAAGCGGGGATGGCCTTTCTGTTTTCTGCAATCCACTTCAGTGAATAAATGTCAAAAGCTTTTGGAAGAATAAAGCATGGAAATATAATTAAAGTAGGGATTCTCATGCACAGAAGATTCTCATAGAACCAACATACTTGGAATTTCATTACTCTTCTATTCTGCCCCGTGGGAAATATATACAGATTGGAGGTTGAAAAATGGAAATATTAAACATGTGAAACATTTCCATCTCCAGGTGAACATCAATGTTCTGAATAAGCACTTCTGAGTCATTACTGCTGTGGCTATGCTATAGCTTTTAGTCTATTCAGCTTTAAGGTACTAGATGGAAAAGATTCCCTCCTACATTCAATCTGGTCCCAAATTCATTCCTATTCTCCCTTTATAAGGCCTGTTTCCAGGCTCTCGTGTCCAGAAAGGAGCTCACCTGCCCCAGGAGCCAGCAGCCAGCTGTACAGATAACCTGCAGCCAGGGAGTAGTAGAGAACAAGTCCCCTTTGGCCATTCACAGTCTCCAAGACCTGGTCAAGGGTCACAGGAGAATAGGGGTCTGAGTCCTGCTGCCCAGTCTGACGTTCCACCAGCAGGTCAGCAAAAGCCCTCGTTCGTCCTCTCTCTGCTACTGCCAATGCCTCATCATGGTGGCCTGAAAAGACAAAGCCATCTCTCAGAGCTGACACAAGTGTGATCTGCACTGCCATGTTCACGAAACAGGGACAGTTGCCATCCCAACCCCAGTGGAAACCTGGGGAAGCAGTGTCACCTATTTCCCAAAAGAGCAGTCTCTGCATTGGAACACAGTCCCACAGAACATATTTGCTGCAGGCAATAACACAACGAGCCACAGAAAGGCAAATCAACGGAGGAAGCAAGGAAGAAGAACCAAAGGTGCCCAAAACCCAAAGACAGAGGCCCATATTGCCGTCCTGGAACAGAAATGCTGTTTAGTGTCGGACAGCTGTGGAGCAAAGGACATAGCAGAAACTGCCACCCCACAAGGCCAGCTAAACTCCTGGCATGAGCCTGGAGTTCAGCCTGAGCATGTGAAGGCATCTCTTACCCAGACTGACAAGCACTCGCTGCAGGGCCTGATAGGAGGACGTCTGCAGGTCGAAGAGGGACAGCTTGTAATCCGTGCTCAGCTGCACCTCGTGTCGGATGGTTTCAAACAGTGCGGAGGCACGGTACAGCTGGGAGGGAAAACAGCCACAGTGACTTCCTTATGGACACTGTACAAAGCACTGGCTGGGAAAGCAGGATGATCCAGGGTCAGCATCCCCTCAGGCTGGGGAGGTCTAGCTCAGACCCTCCCTGGGACACACGAGACATTTTCTTCCCTGAGGACAGAAATGACCCAGAGGGCTTGGAGAACACAAGCCCCCCAGCAGGGAGCAGACCATGGTATACCTGGTGCTGGGACTCCTCCAGGTTCCCACTCGCCCAGAGGGAGAGGCCAAGGCCATGACGGATTTTTGCTTCATCTTCTCTGCGTCCCAGCTGCTCTGCCAGCCTCAGTCCTGAAAAGGAGTCATAGTGAGAGAGTGCCAGAGGGGAGAAGGGGCTGTGGCCTCAGTCCCACAGGGCTCCTGTGCAGGTAGAGACAGCTGTGGAGCTGCCAGCACTGGGACAGCAAGTGGGGCAGCGCCAGGGGTGGGATGGTGAGCAGGGCAGGGACAGCACCAGGATGATGAGTGGGGCAGTACCAGTGCAGGGCAGCTGCTGCCAGCCCTCGCATCAGCAGCAGCATGAGAGGTGACAGACACTTCCATGGACTGAGCCCTCCCTAAGTGAGGTTAAGGAGCCATCCCCTGAGACACACTCAGCAAGCCCCTGTCAGAAAGCTCAACTTTTAAACCCTAAAAGCTACACAAAGAAAATCACACTGAGCTGTCAAACACTGCCAGATAAGGCACCTCTTGCCATGTTACTGACTTGTTTCCCATCAGCTCTCCCCAGCCCTCTGGCAGGCTCTGTATGGTTTATGAGCTGAGCCAGAGCAGAGGGCAGAGGCCTGGCCTGAATGACCTGGAGCTCATTTCACTCCCAGCAGCACATTCTGTGCTGTCCCTGCTTCCACACACTCCAAACCTCTCGCCTTGGTGGCCCCTGCTGACAACAAGGACATCTCTTCTGAGGCACCTCAGATTTCTCCCGGCCTGGAGAGCAGGGCTCTGGCTGTCACCACACAACTCAGCAGCAGCTAGCATTCCCAGGCTATGCAGGAATTCTGCAGCACACCAGGAGAAGGAGCTGTGTTTCATTTCTCCCCTTCCAACAGCATATTGGAATCCTGCCAAGGTCAGTATCATGAAAACCAAACTAACTGATGTAATACATCCTTCGGCCTCCAGCTTCATATACTCCAGCTACATTGCTCATCTGCTGCATCAGAGCCCACAGCTTGATCAGCTGCTGCCTGCATGCTGGAACCCCTTGCAGCAGCACAGCTCCCAGGCCAGCACTGACCCAGCGCTCAGCAGTGGCAGACGGCTCCTGGACATCTCAGGCTGAATCTCCCTCACCTCTCTATCAAACAGCACTTGTTTTCACTCACACTTTAGAGACACTCACTCACCTTGTCTCACTCCTAGGTAAACACATAAGAAGACCCAGGTGGCTACCAGCAAGGCATAAATCTCTCCTAACAGATCTCTCAGGATCAGATAGATTCATCACAATCCCCTGTGGTTTTCTCAGAGCCAGATCCTGGTATGCAATGCCATTTATACAGAAGGTTTACACCTTCTAGGTTCAGGCACAAATGAGCTCTACGAAGAGACTCTGCTAGGTACGCTCTAGATTCATGCTCTGAGGCACCTAAGATGCCCCCAGGAAGGCACAGATCATGCTTTGTCAGGAAGGCTCCAACTGAGATGACACACTGATCACAACAGCTCCTCAGACAGCTACTCACACAGATGCTCAGCAGTAGCTATGGATGTGTGCAAGAGCTTCTGCATCGAAGCCACTGTCAAACACATCCTGTTAGAGCCAAGTTTACAGCACCTCACCTCTCCATGTCTTCAGGTCTCCCTTCCACCCTTCTGACCCTACCACTGCATGCTCTGTTGTGTAACTCAGCCTCTTACCTTCCTGCAGGTACATCACAGCCTGAGAGTAATTCTGTAAAGCATGATGAGTCCTCCCCAGGCTGCTGTAAGACACAGTTTTGGCTACAAGGTCGTTCATCTGTGCTGCAATGCTGAGGTGCTGCTCCTGATAAACCACCGCCCTCTCGTAGGTGCCCAAGGACTCGTAGGTGAGGCCCAGGTTGCCGTAGGCCCGGCCCTGGCCGGCGGGGTTGTTGGTCTCCTCGGCGATCTGCAGGTCCAGCTGGTGGTACTGCAGGGCGGTCTCGTACTCGCCCATCTGCTGGTAGACCCCGCCGAGGCCGCAGGCAGCGTCGCTCTCCAGGGCTCGGTCCTTCATCTCGCGGGCGATGTTCAGCTGCCGCTCCAGGCAGGAGATGGCTTGCTCGTAGTTGCCCAGCTGGCTGTGCAGGCTTCCCAGCTCCCCGTAGGCCTGGGCTTTGTTAAATGCCTCCCCCAGCTCATGTGCCACTACAAGCCTCTTCTCGAAGCACACCAGAGCCTGCTGTAAACTTCCCATAGCCCTACAAGGGAAGGAAACAGCAGTGTTTATTTTGCCGGTATTTCCTTGAGAGAAGGTGTTTTGCCATTTTCCCCACAAGCCAGCTCAAACCTTCCAGGCAGAGGCTTTCCCTCAGGAGACATCAGCGTCACAATGTGAACTGCCAGCATAGTCCTCAGCACCCACAGGACTCTAACTCACTCCCCTGCCACATCCCTGTGCATGTGTGCCAAGGCCCCAAACCATCACCCCATCAGTAACACACCGCATCGACGTGCAGCTCCTTACCTGTGCCCACTGCCCAAGCCTCGGTAGGCCTTTGCCTGATCTTGCATACGGTTCAAGCTTTGAGCCACAGACAGGTACTGTTCATAATACTTTATAGCTTCCTCAAAATCTCCCAGAGCCTCATAACAATCTCCCAGGTTCCCATATGCTCGGCCCCGATCTAATACGGATTCATTCCCACTGAGTTGCTGCAGCATGGCCAGCTGCTGTTCAAAGTAGCCAATCGCTTCCTCCATGACATTCATGTTCATCTTGGTAATGCCCATGTTACCGTAGACCTGGGCTTCGATGCTGGGGTCCTTCAACTTCTGCCCCAGCTCCAGCTGTTCTTCATAGCACTTGAAGGCCATGGTGTACTTCCCAAGAGACATATACACTGCAGCAAGGTGACCATGTGCTCTGCATTCACCCGACATATCCCCCAGCTCCTGGTACACCTCCAGCTCCTGCGTGTGGTAACCTAAAGCCTTGTCACACTTCTGTACCATCCTGTATGCAGAGCCCAGGGCTGCATAGGCATTCGCTTCCAGTCTCCTGTCTTTAACATGATGGGCTAAGCTCAACTGCTGCTCATAAAATTTTATTGCACCATGTACATCTCTTTTACAGACAAAAATATCCCCCAAGTTCCCCAGAGCTCGGAATTTGGCCTGGGAATTGTTCAGAGACTGTGCCAGGGACAACAGGTACTTTTGACACTCCTCTGCTTTGCTGAAGTCCATCAAGGCTTTGAAGGCCAGGCCCAGGTTGCAATAGGCTTTGGCTTGGCTCAGTTTGTCGTGAAGATCCTTTGCTAAGGCAAGATCCTGCTCGTAGTACTTAACAGCTTCCTCATAGTTCCCGAGGCAATAATGGGCATAGCCAAGGTTATGGCAAACTTTCCCCTCCCCTTCCATGTCCTGCAGTTCTGGGGACAAGCGCAGGTACTGCTCATAGTACGGGGCCGCTTGCACGTACTCTCCTCGTGAGCAGTGGAAGTTGCCCAAATTGCTGAGGGCTCGCGCTTCACTCTGGATGTCCCGCAGCTCCCGGGCAATGTTGAGATGATTTTGGTAGTGCTGCAGAGCACGGTCATGGGCACCCAGCGCCTGATAGGCAACCGCCAAGTTCCCGTGCGTGGATGCCTGAGAAGCACGGTCGTTGACTTCCATGGAAATCTGCAGCTCCTGCCGATGGTACTTGACAGCCTGGTCGTACATGCCAAGGGCATTGTAAGCGTTGCCCATGTTGCCGTAGGCCCGGCCTTGGGCCGCGTAATCGCTCAGCTCCTGCGCTATGGACAGGTGTGTCTTGTGCAGCCGCAGCGCAGTGTCGTAGTCGCCTTTCATCTGGTGAATGATTCCTGAAAAACGACAGGAACGAGCTCAACAAACACACCACCCTGCACCGAGCTTCTGCAGCACCCTGCGCACCAGGACTGCCTGCAGCCAGGCCCCTTCCCTGGCTCTTCACACCAGGCAGCCCCACCCCTTCTCCAGAGCACCGGCCCAGCCTCAGGAAGGCTTAGGATTTGTTGTACAAAAGCACACATTCACCACAACAACTGGACAGTCTGGCCTTATAAAATTGCTGGTTTTTTCCATAAGTGATACCTGGTGGCTCTAGAGCTCAGACTGAACACACTGAGTGAGATAGCACTTGCAGTTGCTTTTCAATTTCAGTTGAATCATCCTGCATTTGTTATGAGACATGGGAACAGGAGCTCTGATTCTGCTGATGGTACCACCTACACTTCAATTAAGCTCTGTGCTAATAATGCCTGTGGCTACTTTGCGAACACCTGTGAACAAGCCTGGAGGTTTGGGAGCCACTGAAGGAGGCCTTGCAAATGTTATTTGACATTAATTGCAGAAGCTTCAAGAGAAAATAGCTGGCATCTTTGGGCACCATGATGAGCACATGAAGAGAGGTACAGAATTTCTCTCGGAGCTGCAAAGAGGCAGCACCGAGAGACTTTAAATTGTATTCTATTAATAATGTGAAGTGTCTTCTCTCCATCACAGTGGGAACCCTTAAAAACTGCAGAGGCTGGATAGCCAGGTCTCCACATGGAGCCCGAGTGGCTGGAAGTACCAGATGCTTTGCAAAGGTTGAGAGCCTGAGACTTCTGGTTAAACTCCACATCTTATTGTGACAGGCTGATAGCTTGTGCTTCACCCTCAGTCCATCACCTCCCGCTCAGCTCATCTCAGAGCACAGAGTATCTCCCTGCAGAGCACTGCAGCAGCTGGGCTCTGTTACAGTCCATGTCTGCCCTGTTTAACACTGGATCGTACACTTAAGGGTGCTTTCCATGTGCATCAGGGAAATGCAACAGAAAATGTCTGTTCCTTCAGCAGAGAGGCCAACTCTAACATTCTTGCCTGGAAACACACATTTAGATACATTTTTTTGCCTGTCAGCATGGTTATTTTGATGAGGTTTTGTTTTGCATATGGATTAGATGAAAGAGACAATTAAAACTTGACTTTTTGATTGGTACTGGATGCATTTTAAACAACAGTAATAGATTGTCTCAACAAGAACTGCATGTTCCCTTTCTCCAGTGTAAGTTAACTCTGACAGAGAAGACAAAAAATATAGCCAAATAACAGCTGAAACGTGAGACCCCGTGCTCAGACGCTAGGAGAACTAGTCTAACATAAAGTGTGGAGTGGCTGAGTCAGCATACCAACTGAAAGTTATATTTAGGCTAAAACTCAACACTGAAAAACATTTTCTGCTGCAGCAGTCCATCTCTCACATCTCTGCATCTCTCCAAGACTGGAGCCACACACTCCCCAGGACAAAGTCCCACACTGGAACAGATGGGGAGTGTAGTTTGTGCTTTGCTGTTCATGCAAGGCCTCCTCTCCCAGCCCTCCTGCCTGCTGGGTGCTGTCACACTAACAGAAACTTTGTCCATGCTCACTGCTCTCTCACGCTAAGCTGCCCACAAACACTCTTGCCTCACAAACCTATTCTGCCCCATGGATCTGCCTCAATTTGTGTAACGAAAGAGATTTGCAACACTAATTAAAAAGCTGTGACTGTTTTGTTTTCTGCAGTTCCCCTTATCTTCTTTGTTCAGCTCCTGAAGACTCAGCTACTAAGAGAAATTAAGTAATTCATCAAGCTCTTTTCAATTACCTGCTGTTGATAACATCAGAGTACAATTAGCATCTACAAATGAACCAAGTGCCAACTGCCAAGCAGAAACGGGAGCTGATTTACAGCGTGGGGTAGCCTGCAAGAGCTGGAATTCAGGGGCTGCCAACAAACACTTATTTTGATATCCCAGCACCAGCCCTGCTCTGCCATTCCCAGCCAGCTGAGAACACATCCTGAACAGCAGCTGGAACTTTGGCAGCACAACTGCCACAGCCACGGCAGAGATGGAAATGCATTCTTGGTCGCTCCCACATCTGGTGCTGTGAAGCAGCAGGACAAACAGGCTTCACTTGAATGTAATTCAGTCTCTCCCAGCCTGCCAGCAGCATGCCAGTGCTGCTCCTTAGGAGAACGTAAGACTCCTAGTATTTCAATGAGTATATTCGGAAAACAAACTTAAGTTAGGATTTGACCCAAGTGTTTCTGAACTTATAGGTCAGCAATATATCAACATATCCTGCTGACAAGCTCACAAAGAAATGGCCAGGTAACAAACCACATCACTTCTTGCATTAGTGCAAGAATTATATTTATTCTTGACTCCTAAAGAGACCCTCAAATGCATTTTATCTTTTAATTTCCCTTTTGCTATGATTTTGTGCTTTCTAGTGTTTTTCTAAGGAATTTAATAATTGAACATGGAATACATTACAGCAGCGCACAATCTGCCAAGGGCCTGTTTAATTCATTAAGGCAGTCTGGTGAAACTGGGGTTTCACCAGAAGAAGACAGCACACAGCAGATCTCGGGCATACAAGGAGCGGTTCTGATAGTCTCAGCATTCCCTGACAAATTCTGCTCCATGTCAGGGCCTTACCTAGATTGGAGGAGGCTCTGCCTTCAGCAGCTCGGTCCTGCAGGCTCTCAGCAATGTGCAACTGCTCTTCATGGTACTGCTTAGCCCTCTCCAGGTCTTGCATACATCTAGCTGCATGGCCCAGGCCAGCGTAAGCTCGCATCTCAATGGACTTCTCAGCCAGCTCCTGGGCCAACTCCAACACATAGTTGTGGTAGGACATGGCTTTGTCGAAGTTCCTGCGGTAGTGGTAAGCACTGCCCAGGTTGCTGTAGGCTCGAGCTTCCTCCCGCTTGTTCCCCAGCTCCTTGGCGATCTTCAGATGTTGTTCGTGGCACTGCACCGCATTTTCAAAATCCCCCATTGCAATGTACACCGCTCCCATGTTGCCCAGCTCCCGCGCCTCGGACAGCTCATCTTTGGACTGCTTGGCGAGGAGGACACACTGCTTGTGGCTGGCCAGAGCGTTTGGGTAGTCCCCGATGGCTGTGTACACGTGGCCCAGACTGCTCAGCGCCGAGGATGCTGCCTGTAGAGGTAAGAGAGACAATGGAAGTACAAGCATCCATGGAAACAAGTCAGATGGCCCCAATCCTGGAAATCAAAACCATGAGAGGCCATCCTGGAGAAAGAATGCGACTACCAACTAGAAAACCTGCTCTCTGCAGTTCGAAACCCCTCAGGGCAGCTTATGTAGAGGCAGCAGGAATGGATGGGGTTGACTCAGGAGGACGTGGTTGGACTACCTCTTTCTTTGAAGTGTGCAGTGTGTGTTTGTACCTGGCAGAGGGGAAGGACAGCACCGCAAAGATGCAGAGACTGCTGAGGAGACACAGAGAGTGATCGCTGCCGTTACCAACATCCTTCCATACCTCTGCTTCACCAAGCACACCATGCTCCAAAGAGCACAGTTCTTATTGTGCAGCAGCAGGGTCCTGAGCCCCACACAACCTTGGGAATGCAGTAAAGACAACAGCATTTCAGTAGCTCTGTCCCTTAGGTACATCTTACCTAAATATAGCTCTGTGAAACCCAAGTTCTTACCACCAAGAAACAGCTGTATTTAATAAATTATCCGAGAATCCGATTCTTTTGCCCCCTGCATCTCCCAGGATGCAGACCTGCCTTCCACCTGGCAGAGCCAGAGCATCCAGCCAGTCAGCAGGGCAAGGAGCCAAGGGCAGGGAAGCGCTCCTCACACGCCTGCTGCCTCAGCAAGGCTGCTCACTCCAGCGTGCTGACCCCGACTCCTCCATGTGCATTTCCTTTGCTACCCAGCTGCTGCTGTGACCCAGTTCCAAACCTCCCAAAAGGAGCTGTCAGGGTGAGGGCAGCAGCTGGCCAAGGGCTGCTGCTCATGGCTCCTGGAGGGCAGTGCAGGCGGTGGCCCCAGCCCCTCCTCAGTGCAGGCCAGACCAGCTGCTCCTGGTGCGGCCACAGGCAGAGCTGGGACTGGGTCCTGCTCCATGCTGGTCAGACTGGCCGCAGAATTGGGGTGGTCTGGCCCTGGACAGGCTCTTCAGCAGCACAGTGACATAACTTGGCTGACACCATGAGGGAAAGCTCTTAGAGGGTCTGAGGGGGCCTGTTTGGAGGCTGCTACAAAACCAACACAAAAATTGTTGCTCTGAATTTTAATCCATTTTTACATGCATCTTCATGAAGCTTAATATATACAGAGTAATGAGTCATTTGCAACCTAACAAAGGAAAAAAGGGGAAAAAACCAGATACATGCAGCCATCTTGCACAAGCCCAGACCAAAGTACTGAGTGGGGCCCCATGACAGCCCTCAAAATGCATCGGGGCTCCCTTCGTCCTGACAGGGAGCAACGTTCCCACTGATGTGGAACAAGGCAGCAGCACTCCTGGGGCCAAGTCAAGGCCAGCACAATGCTATGAGAACTGATCCAGCCTGGAAGTTCAGAAGTTCTGGAAAACCGGCCGCCACCAGCAACAGAACTTCTGTTATTGCTGGGAAGAGAATAGAAATGTCTTTCTGGAAAACAAGGAGTCAGTGAAACCTGGTGTCTCCTGGGGCTGCTAAAATAAAAAAAAAAGTGGACATCCATGCGTGCAGATTGCTGAGGAGATGAGCTCTGGCCAAGAGCCATCAGGCAGAGACTCAGATGATGTTAATGGGCTATGGCTGGGGAAAAGAGGCATAAATGGAAAGCAGCAGATCTCAGATTGTCTGTGCACAAGGAAAACTTGACAGAAGCAGGGACTGCTCATCCTGCACATGGGAAGAAATCTTTAGGATGTCTCCTAGAATCGGAAGCAGATGATAGGAATTGAAATTTGTGAGGCTGGAAATGTTTATTCTCAGGGCTCCTAATCCCTTTGCCCAAGAGCATGCCCAAGGCTCACATTAAAGACCTAGAATGAAGGGTACAAGCTTGGCAACCATTCTCAGAGCATGCAAAGACACTTGGCTGACATGCCTGAGTGCCTAGGGCTGGATCCTCCAAACCAGGATGTGGCAGGAGGACTAGTGAGGCAGAAAAGAAAAATAAGTTGAAGGAGACAAAAAGAGAAATAGAAAATAAAGGGTGAAGAACTGACAAGAAATAGCATGACCTGATTAGAAAGCTGAGGCTGTTTCTAGAGGTTGGGCTTTGGCTCATCCAGACAGCTAGAGTGTGTAGCTATAAGGCCACCTCTACCCTCTGATGCGCCTGCCCTTCACTCCAATGGTCCTCACGTTTTATTCTGCAGCAGCTTCCACTGCTACCTGATCCGAGAACAGCACTTCACAATCCTCTTGGAGCATGCCTGAGACAGCCTGTGGCACTTCTGGCTGCCCCAGGCTGGGGCTGATCAGTGCAGCAGCAATCCTCCAGCAAGATAACCATCAGTGCTCTATTTGCTCCGGGGGTAGTCAGGGGAGCTTGCCCTTACAGCAGTGTTTAAGAAAAATTTGGTGATAACATCTGCTGGGTGACTCCAGAGACTCACTTCAGGGGATTAGGAATAGGATTCCAGAAGATAAATTCATCACTGTACATTTAATAAAATCCTCCACATAACAGGATCCACTGGGAACCCCAAGTGGCTCACACACTGGGCCAAGAGGGATGAGGTGTTCCCAAGTCACTGGCAGAAGAGCCCTGTCGTGGCAGGGAGAGCACACGGCTGACACATGGGAAACAGACTCCACCTCTGCTAGCACAGACCTCTGCTTGGTAGCAGGGTGATGGGAGACTACAGATCCATACCACAAGGGGTTTGCATCAGCAAACAAAGAAAATCAATGTTTTATGTATCTGACAAAGACAAATTTTACAGTGGGGGTTGCTTACACCTCCAATTAAGCAATTTATCACTTTAACAGAAAGCAGATTCTTCTGCCACTGAGCTGAGGCACAGAAGGGAGTTCTGAAAAAGGTTCCTAAGTGCTCTCTTTTTCTCAAAAGCAACAGCCAGCTCAGGTTTTTCAGCTGAGTAAGGCAGAGTCTGATGTTAAGCAGATGTGTATCACAGAATGGCACCCAGCAATTTGGAGACATGTATTCCTTAGGTATTTCATCCTTGCTGGAGAATGGTCATTTCCCGTCAATATTACACTTAAACAAGTCTTCACCTGACTACACAGCCTGCTTAAATAAGAACACTCTATAATCATCCTAAAATGGGCAAAGTGAAAATGCTCTGCCTGGTATCTCACTGTAAGGTACCCTTAATCCCTGAACACAGACACTAATTAGGACTGATCAGAGATGGAGCATGCCCTGCCGCACGCTGTTTCTTTCAACTTCCCTCCTCCCTCTGGGCACAGAGTAACAGCAGCCTGATCCTACAGATGTAGTGGAACTGTATAGAGCAGATTAGCCATGCATATTCATCACAGCTGTACTGGGGGCAGGCAGCAGCACCTCTGAAAGCCAGTGCACCTCCTCATCCGCATCACCCCCTCACCTGCACGCCCTTGGTCTCGAATGCAAGCAAAGGTGTGCTGGCTCATTAAGAGTGCTCTGGGGAGACTGAGGGGAGCAGATTGTTCCAGAACAGACACACACACGCGGAGCTCTGAAAGCACAGGCTGAGTTGTGTGGGTGTCACCACACACAGTAAAACCTCGCTGTGCCTTACACTGCTGAAACTGTTCCAGGCAGGAAGGGCACAGGTTACTGACACCAGGCACACATCCCAGCTCTTTCTGTACAGGAGCTGTTTGTCTCACAGGTAAGGACCAAGTAGCTGCTGCGCACACAAGCAGGACAGCACGGTGATGGGGGGACTTCTAGCACCTACTAAAATGACCATTTACTTTATCTCCACTTCTACTAAGCTCCTTTATCATTTCCTCAGAATCCACAGGTATGCCTCAGCCTGACTTGGACAACTACTGATTTATGCACTGAGACAAGCCTCGCATCAGAATAGAGCAGATGCCCCATCAAAATTAAAACTCGTCCTTCTCTCCTCCCTTAAAGATGAGGCTGATGTGCCAGTACCACATCTAGCTTCTTCCTTTGTGTACCATGGTCTTGAAAATAGGAAAGGAAGAAGCAGGCAATATCCTCCTCTCTTGTACATGATCAGTACACAGAAAGAAGGAAAGGATTTGCTTTCAGCTAATTATTTCCTGGGGGAAAAAATACACTGAAATCAATATCCCTGCCAATCAATATCCCTATTTATTTGTAGAAGGTGTCAGTCTTTTACATAGAAGCTACCAAAGAGCAAACCCCAAAAAAGCCATGGAACAGAAGCACTAATATCTGAAAGCCTGAAAGCAGCTTTTTAACTAACTGAAAGGGAACAACCAGGAATTAATGACACAATAGAAAGACTGAATATACACAGCATAAAGAGATGGTCTCAGCCCTCAGGTGATTAATGGGTAAATTCCACTGCTCTGCAAGTGTCACAGAGCTGCTGCTCACAACAGAGGCTGCCATGAAGTGTGCTGACAATCTGCTCCCAGCCCTCTCTGGTCGTACTTGGTCAGGGAATGTGTAATATTTCAGAGGACTTCTCATTCTCCCTGTTTCATGGCAAAAGCATCACACAAAGTACATGAATCCAGGCAAATGTGAGCAGCACTGGGGGCTTTGACTTCCAGATCAGTGACAGTCAGTCCTCTTCCTAAACTACAGGCTTCAAAGGTAATGCTGACTTTCAGCTGCTCATTTGGAGATCAAAATAATGCTGCTCCATTCCAATGGAAAATCCATTGACTCCATCTCCTCCAGTATCATTTAGGTGTCTAGCTCTGCCTAGAACACTTGTTAAAGCAAACCTGAGCTACACACTTAACAGAATAGTATTGCAAATAGTTTTGACCAAGTTAGCAGGGTTTTGCTGGAAAGCAGAAGCAGGAACTACCCCAGTCCATTTTTTAAGAGTAAACGTGCCTGTCATTCGTACTGACCAGGCTGCTCATGCTCACTGTGGGAACTGGTGCAAAACCCCTCACCATGCGGTGCTGGGGACCTGGGGGAGTGGGCTGCCTTTCTGGGTGGGCTCTGCAGCACTCCACTCGCTCCACAAAGAAGTCACACAAAATACACCAGCCCAAGATCACTACAAAGGAGACCTCATCATCGAGCCTATACATCACTTGGGGTATCTTTACCCCAAGCAGCCCAAATTTGGTCGCTTTCTGGACACAGTCTGAAAGGCTCCTGTGTGCAATCACTTTAGGGAGGATGGCTGACTCGACATTTTTAGTGGTGATGTAAGTAGTCCTCATTTAAAACCACAGGCTTCTCCATGGTGGTGACCCTGAGGAGTGACTCATGCCCTGGTCAAAGTCAGTCAGGAAGAATAAGCCAGCAAGTCACAAACTTGGATCTCTCAAGTTCAGAGCATGCAAAGAAAACTCCAACTCCTACAGCAGTGTGCTGACCTGTGCCAACCCTTGCTACTCTTGTACATAAGCTGGACACCCCCTCACTGCAAACTCAATACAGAGGAGAAGATCCTTGGCTGAGGTGGGCATCCTGAAAACCCAGAGAGTGCTGCAGCTGCAGCTCTTGCATGAGTTTTCTGTTTTATTTCTTTTACTGCAGCCAGGTCCAGGCCTCAGCAGCAGGCTGAGCTTTGCAGACACTGTGAAAGTAAAACCAGAAGACTGCATTTCTTTCAGCTAAAATCCATGTGCTGTGGAGGTCAGATGGGGACATTCAAAGGAGATCCTCAGGAAGTATTACATTTCCCTCTTGAGCCACAAGTCCAAACAAAACAAAGCATATGGCCTTTTAGTGCATTCCCAAATTTCCTGCACCGGTCAGATTTCCCTTCGTTCTGCTTAATCCTATCACTTTTGAACCAGATGAACCTGTACAAATCCTGTCAAGCTGACTCTTAAAAAAAAACAACTGCTAAAGACAGGAAGAGAAAGGTAAAGAATTTACACTCCCGGATACAAATCCAAATGCTGAAGGTCAGGCACTAAGGCTCATTCACATCACTGAACTTATCCTTTCGGCCACGCAGGTGATTCAGTCCAAGCTGTAATGAAGCACAAGCGGACCCACAATTCCCAAACAAACTCCAATGGTAAGTGTTCTTCCAGCAGCTGGCACTCAGCCTTCCTCCAGGGTACAAGGCAGTCTGCCCTGGATCCCTAATAAAGCAAGACTGCTGTCTGCACTGAGAGGCTGGAATCATTTCCCCATCACAGCCTGTCTCTGACATCTTAGTCTACGTTTCCAGGCATGACAAACTGCTTTAGCCTGAAGACTCTTTCCAGTTCTCATTTGTGAGGTATTTATATCCTGTCCTCATTTTCCAGATTGTTTGCAAACATAACAAAACAACTGTGGTCATAAGATTTTCAGATTTTTCCTTTCTGAAAAATGTGGCAGCCCTAGGGCCAGACCACCTCTTCGTATGGCTGAGTGCCACACACATCCCACAGGCAGGGACACTGCCGTGGGCTCCCTCGAGCTGCAGCTCATGAATGGATGGGATTCTCCACACTCCATCTGAGACTGCCAATAAGCAGCACATCCCCTACGAGATCTAACTCAGAAGAACAGAAAAAAAACCCATTCTGCTGCCCCAAACCAGAATTTATAAAAGTTCAGGGAAAAGGCTGAATCCATACAGCCCTGCTATCAGCTGAAGATGTGGCTTTACAGACAAAGCAGGGTTGGAGGGACACATGGAAAGCATTTCCCCTTCCCCTCAGGAAGGGGCAGAAAACCTTGGTTTTACAGAATTTACAGATTTCATTAGAAAGGAATGATCTATCTTTCCTTCTGCATCTCCTTCTAGAAACAGGAAGGTGAAATTTGATCTTTGATTTGCACAGCCTGACAGCGAGGAGCTGCAGTTTACCAAATGTGGGAGCTTTATACTGAGTTTCATTGCTTTGAAGGGGACTAGGAAAAACTACCAAACTGCAAACCTAAATAACCACAGCGGCTGAGCTGCTCACAAAGCATGTTCAGACAGCTGCAGAGTCCTCAAATTCCCAACAGAATCCAGCCAGGGATTATGTCTGTCCCAGTAACCATATTCCCTAATACTCTTCCTCCAGAGATGCACAGTGGTTGGTGACCCCTCCCAGCCACGGCTCCAGTCGCAGCCAGCTCCATGGCAAAGCCCTCTGCACCAGGATGCAGAGCACCCAGCTGGCTTCTGGAGTTTCCTGGGCTGCGAGCCCATGATTTCTCTTTACAGTGGGAATTTCCATGTTCTGATGTTTCCCCTGCCACACAAGAACCTTCATAGATATGCTGGAGCAAGGTGACACAGAAAACCCACCAAAGCCTGCTTAATAAACATCTTTCTTCTGTGCTACTTAACTACCCAGTTCTAATTATCATCTTTATCATCCCCATTTCCTGCAAATAGTCAGCCTTTCTGAACAAAATCTGCTGAAGCTGCAAACATGAACTCTGCCTTACATTCGCAATCATTTTGAAAAGCATCTTGAGACAGCAAAACCTGGCTCATCCGTTACTGAGCACACCCCCCTGCTGCAAAGAATTCCCAGAGCCACACATGCTCATGGAGATGTCCAAGGGCAGCGGCCAGCAGCTGACATAAAGGGTCAGTAACAAGAGGGCACTGAGCCTCAGCAGTTCTGCACCTATTCCTTCCACAAACAGCTGCTTCCACAGGAAGGTGGGGGGAAATCCCTTCAAAACCAGGCCAGGAATGACTGCTGCAAGCTGTTGGTCATCATGAGTCAACCCAAGGGCAAGACAGTACTGACACAGTCCGTCAGCCTGTCCTTGGCTCTTCGCCCTTCCCTCAGCCCCACTCCTGAGAAAAGGGGCAGCAGAAAGTGCTTGGCTGCACCTTCATCCCAGCCCTAGGGAGAACTCAGGGGTGCAGACAATCCTCTTTCTCACCCAACACCTTCTGTTCAACTCCTGTGTGGTGAAGAGAGATGCTGCATCCTAAGGAAAGGCACAGTTCAGCTCAAAGTGTGCCTGCCAGCCAACATAGAGGGACTGCCAGCACCCAGTGGCTTTCTGGCAGCAGCATCCTTCCCAAGAGCTCCACGCTGGCAGCACAAGCATTCATTTCATGATGGTTAGTTTATGATCTTGCCATACTGCCCTGCTATTTCTGAACAGCGGGGCTGTAATCGAAGGCGTCTGAGGGCCCAGGAGAGAAGGGAGCTATTACACTGCAGAGTTCCTGTGGTGTCCATGGCCTCTGCATGGGAGGATTCAAGAACAGCCTTTGTTAGGGTTTGGACACTGGACCCAAGAAGGGGCTCCACAGCTTTCCCTTTCTTGTCCATTTCTCCTTGTCAGCTCCCCACAGCTCCAAAACTCAAGCATTACTTCTCTAAATCAAAGCTCCTTCCTTTGGAAGGAACGCAGGGCCTTCAAAACGGTCATCAAAAAGGGCCACCCCAACCCATCCCAAGAGATCACGCATCACTGGCTCTACCTTGGCTCTCTGGTCTTACAGAATTCCTAGACAGTTCTGAACACCTGAGGAGCAGCTAGCGATGAAAAGGGACACAGGAGACTAATGTTAGAGGCACTGAAAGCTTTCACATTTACATTTTGATTCCATTCTTTCCTCTGATCCTGGCATAGCTCATCAGCTGCATAACCCTTGTCTAAATCACAGCCTGGGATTTGGCATCAACACACCCTACCTATATGAGTTACCTGATGGTTTCCAGAAGATTAGGTTACCTGGTGTTAAAAATAAAGCAATTAATTCAGAAAAAGAGTATAGACATAACATTCAGCACCTCCATTATGTGCTGGCGTAACTTAGTCCACTCTGAGAAGAAACAGGCTGCAAGCTTCTGCTGCTCATCAGAGCCAGCTTTTGTGACATGAAAAAGACAGCAAGCTAAAACAAAGTGATGCAGTCTTCCCTGCTAACATCATCTGCCACTCCTCCTCTGGCACATTCCAGCACCTTGGCTGCTGCTTCAGAGAACCTCTCTTTGTACAACTCCCAGCGCTTTCATGAGCACTAAGAAGAGACTGGAAAAAAGAGCAGCAGCCCAAGCTACCAGAATGGGATTTCCTCGGCATGTGAACTGCTGGACAGTACGTGCTGATATTTCAGTCACAGAGAGCACGGAACACGTCACAAGAACATGAGGTTGCTGCTGCTGTAGGACAGGGCTGAGATTTGTTATCCATCTTTATCAACCAGCAAGGAAGTCAAGACTACATTTCACTCCACTGCAGCCAGGTCTGCTCAGAGTGGACCCTCTTGTTCCTGTTCAGTGGCACTTACCCCTGCACAGGCAGCAGTTCCTTACTGCAGGACAGGAGTGGGTGGACTCCAATAGCCTGCAGCCGTCTCCGAATGAGCAAGGAAAAGACAAGCCTCTACATAGGGGCCCCATCAGCCCAGGAAAGTTTTATTTCAACGTCTGCATGAATTAAGTGGGTCTTAGTCAGAGCTAGCGCCAATAGAGATGCCCAAAGATCACCTCCTGAGGTGCACACATGCACTGAGCCAGGGTCCTGCAGCTCCCTGCCCATGTGTTCCTGCTGCGTTCAGATGGGCTGTGCAGCATCCTCTCCACTTAAGATGGGATTGTTACACTTTGTGCTGCTGCCACGGGGCTACATGACGAGTGATGCCCACCCTGCCACCACTGACATGGCTGAAGCAGTGACAGCTATATCCACAGAACTAGCTCATTTGAATTTCTTCACCAGCCACTGCAGCTCATCAAAAAATCCAACCCATTCCTTATCTGAGATGGCTGCTTCATGGTGCCCTTCACAGCATCTCACTAAGAACCAGTCTTCTCTCTCATTTACACAGAACAAACCCACACGTGTTCAACCCCACAAATTCCCACTTACAGATACTACAGGTATGCCAAATCCCCATGCTCTCTCTGGACAGCAGTATAAGAAAACAGCTCAAACTTCTCCCCACACTGACTGAAAGAGGAAATGGCCTGCCTGGACACACAGCCTGTGCTCGGCATGATACTGTGTTTGTAACAGGAACTGCCCAGACTCCCTGTGCTAAGGAAAAGAAACGTGTAAAATCTTGAGTCCCTGTGAGCAGCTGAGATGCTTCCCTGCCCAGCTGACAGCTTCCCTTCTCCAGGCCTGCACGGGGGAGGAGAGACCTCAATGCTCCAGACAGACCCTCTGCACCCTCCTCCTCCATCCATGTGTGACACTACCCAGCAGAAGCCCCTGGTACAAGCATTTGCTCCAGCAGCCTCAGAACCTGACAGTCCCTCTAAAGACAGCAGTATCCCATACAAAGGAGCACTTTTTACCTTTTCTGCCAATTCTCTGTACAGTCAGGGGTAAAACAATTACCTCACTACAGTCGCACACCAAATTCCCTTCTGCTGGAATTCACATCAGCCCTACTGCAACTTTATAACATTTGCATTATAAAAATGTCTGCAAAGGAGGCCAAGAAAAACAGCTTTTTGTTCAGAGGAAGCTCTGTGGTCAAGATGATGTCATCAGAAAGCGCCAAATTAATTTCCTGTGGTTACATCCTACAGGAAATCCAAGAAGCTCAGCTTTCTTGCTAACCCAAGTAGTCATTTGTTGTCAATAACTGTTAATTATGTGCCCAGATGTGTCATGAACTAAGGACTATCACGATTAGCCCTCATTCCCTGGACTTTCCCCAGATGGACCAGTGAGATCTGTTTAAATCAGCGGCCTGAAGACCAGGCAAAAAGCTCCAGCCCCACGTCCCAGGCCAGCCTGATGTTCTGGGGCTGCTGTGCTCATGCCAGCACATCAACTCCCCTGCTGCTGCCTCCAGGCCCCACAATGGGGGATGCGCTGGTGCAGAAACCCCACAGAAGTGCAGCAGTCACACAGGTTACCCTATTAGCAACAACAGGGAGCCTGATCAAGAAAACTGTACAATGACAAGTAACAGCTTTTCTGCTCTTCATGAACAGAAACAAGGAAACTAGGAGTGATTAAGGTTTTCCAGCTGGTAAAATAATCAAGAAAATGTCTAGGAAGTCCCTCCCCCAGCCACAGTCCTTCCACAACCTACTGAAAGATGCATTTTTCCAAAGCTTACTTGATATTTAACTTACCAAGTAAGTTAGTAAAGCAGTAAAGCACTCAGCAAATTCTAGCAGATCTTTTCCACAACTTACCAGTGGGAAACTAATCTTCCTCAGTTTTTAGACCTCCCCCAAAACCACTTGTGCTTACATGAATTCTCACCTGCCCTGCGGCCTCTAGCTCCTCCCTGTGCCTGCCATGCAACCACCAGCCTCCATTTTCCCACTCACAGTAGAGGGGAATCCCTGGAGCAGGGGGATAGGTCTTGTATCTGTGCACTAAAATATGATTCTGTCCTTACAGTGAACTTTCAGTAGAAATCCCTTGGGACAGCCTCCTCAGTCCGTGCAGCCCACTTCTCTGCACTGGCAGGGAGCCCAGCATAACGGCTCAGGAACTGACTGGTCAAGGCAAAGCAGATCCTGCACACAATCTGTTTTCAGGTTTGCGTGGGTTCTTTTAGTTTTCACCGATCTTTAGACTAAGCTCATTTTATGCAAACACTGGGGACATGGATCTTGATCATTTCTTGTCTGGAAAAGGCACAACTTAGGATGCAGCTTAGCAGAGTCTGGATCAGCAGCACCTGTAACACTGGGAAACATGCTGAGGACAGTGAGGGCTCAGCTGCAGCAACGTGGTGCTGACACTGACCCAGCAGCAGCTCCTACCCCCGGAGCCCAGAGCCCGTGCTCTGTGGGAACACAGGTGGTGAAGGAGAAGGAGGCAAAAGGACCTGCTCAGAGCCCAGAGATGGGGGAGGCAAATGGACAAACCAAGCATCCTGCCCCTTGTACTCACATACTGAATCTACCGGTACAAAGACTTTCCTTACCAAAAGGCAAGTGGACACCAGGGAAGAGAAGTCACAGAGCTTCCAAATTCTTGGGGTAAAACAGGGCAGACAGACAAAGCTTTTTTGGTATGTTCAGATCTGTCCGGAAAACCATGCAGTGCAGACTGCCAGCCTGGACTATTTAACAAGCTTCCTACCTCTCTGTCCTTGAGCTTCATGGCAAGCACCAGCTGATGTCTGTGGTTAGTAAGGGCTTCCCGGTAATTTCCTTTGGAGAAGAATGCAGAACCCAGATTTCCATGAGCTCGGCATTCTCCCGTCTGGTCACCTGTGTCACATGCAAACAAAACAAACATTAGCTAATACAGGCACTGCTGGAAGCATCCAGTGGGAAGACTGGAACGTGGGGTACAAGTGATGATCTGGTGTGAGAATCAGCATTAGAACAAACTCATCTTTATGTTTAATACATAGCCAAACTTTCCTCTTTGCTGGCCTTCAGAAACTTCCACAATAGCCATCAATCTAATTTTTAGAATTGTTTTACTTTCCTCTGTGGCCTTACACTTGGCAATTTTCCAATTCCTCCCTGTGTATCCCTTGCTTGACTCTGTGAAGTCAGTCACTGGCCAAGGTCTAGAACAAGCACAAAGTATGCCAAGCTTTCTCCAGAAAGCAATTCTGCAGCACAGTGCAGCTCAGGTCAGATGTACAGAGTACACCTACAACCATCTTCAAGAGAGCAGTCCCTATGCTCTCAGTGAATGCTCCTGGCTCAAACCTTCACTGTCTCTCCAGCTCTGCACAGTCAGGCCTTTGTCTCACCCCTGTCTGCTCTCCTACAGCACCCCGAGGAGCTGAATGCTCTCCCTGTTGTGCAGAATATACCGTACTCAACAGAGATTTTTGAATTTGTTTATTTTTAAACACTCTTTTTTCATCATTGCCTCACTACTGATTTGCTCCTTCCCTGGCTACTGCCCCAGAATCACAGACTGAGTACTTTTGTCCATCAAATACTTGCATAAGCAGATGGCTTCATTTAGGACTCATGTAAGGTTTTGAGCCCAAGCCTACACAGGGAATAAGAGCAGTTCCCACATACACGATATCAGGAAATTGGAAGACCCTGTAAAACCTTAGCACATTCGTTGATCATCTGCCCCTTCACACGGGCAAGCAAACAGGGATGCACAAACCCACAGTCTGCACATTTCAGAAGCTTCAGATTGGATTTAACAGCTCGTGAAAACCCACAGAAACCTGAGCACTCGAGAGAGATGCTGATCATTAACCTAGCTCTTGATTTGTTTCACCAGTCCCAACCCTGCACTCCAGGAGTGAAAGGAGGATTCTTACCTAAACTCTTGGCTACGTCCAAGTCCTGCTGCATGTATCCAGTGCTTTTCTCTGTGTTCCCAAGGGACCAGTACGCACTGCTCAGTGCAGAGAACACCGATCCCCGCAGCTTCAGGCTGCAAGTGCCAATCTTCAGGGCAGCCTCTAGCACCACCACAGAGGCCCCGTGGTGGCCTGCAGTCAGGAGCTCCTGGCCAATCACAGACACCACAACAAAGGGGCTCTTGTCCAGCTTCATCTTCTGCAGTTGTTGGTAGGTGGGCTCCAGGGACTCTGAAGCACAAAAACAAAGACAGAGGTACTCAACAAACCACGTTATTTGCATCAGGAATCACCCTCATAGCTCATCTTGATCTTTTCATAACCAAACGACACATGACTTAAGGGCCACACAGCCCAAATCCAACAATGATTTATTAAGGGAGCTTGGGGCTCAAAGGTACCATCTAAGATCTGGCAAATCAAGACAGATCACCTGGCAAGCTGCTCTTTGCCTTGCAGAAAACACTTCGGGAAGGCAGCATAAGAACAGAGCTTAGAGCAGTCTCCTACATAGCACAGAGCAGTCTCATACTGAGCTCCAAAGCCTGGCCTAATGGCAGAAGGAATACAGAAGATACCTGTGGAATTTTGTAGGAAACTGGAAATGGGCCATCTGCAGTGTCTATGAGCACTGCAATTTTTGCTCTTTCAGCACAAACCTTCAAATGAACATCTGCAAAGTCTGTGCCTGTCCAGACACCCAAGCACATGATGGGTGTCAAGAGAGGTGACCAAAACTGCAGAAAGAAGCTGCTCCTTCTGCAGGAGACAGTGCTCCTGTGGCATGACAGCACTGGACCTGCCTGACTGCTTCAATTTGTCTAGCTACAGCAGAGAGCACAGTTGATACACAGCTGCAGGGCACTAGGCCAGAGATCACCCTGCCAAATTTGGGGACGCTCCCATAGAATACCATATAACCTGCATTCTAAGCAGTAGCCTTAGTACCTTTGGGTAGCAAATGAAATTACATTCACCAGGTAACTGCTATATAGGACAGAAACTTCCAGATGAATTCATTTTGGAGGATGGAGAAAAATACCGTAAAAAAGGAAACACCAACACGGATATTTTTTCATTTCAGTGCTCCTTGGCTCCTAAGCCCTGTGGCCCCCAACACCATCTGCTGAGGATGAGAATTGCCACGTTCCCTCCTGACTAACAGCATTAGGGCATTGCAGCACAAAGCCTGCAAGAGAAACAGCTAAGAGGAGACAACCCCCTTCCTCTTGAGAAAAAAATCCTGGAAACGGGGACATTATGAAAGAGAGGCAAAACACTGCACAGCTCATATGGCTTCAAGGTCTCTGTGATTTCAAACACTGCCTGAACAGAAGCGAATTAGCAGAGCAGCCTTTTCGCCTCCTGGAATGCTGTATTTTGAGAGACATTGGTACCACAGAAAAGCTGCTGATGTGCTCTTCTGGGCAAACACTGGCCTGGAGCATTTCAGATGCACTGTTCCCAACCAAAACATTGTGGGAAGTTGTTTCAGTAACAACATAGCCAGGGCCACAGCAGCACACACTTCTGCCTGCACTGATACTGGAGAAAGGAAAAATGAACAAGGACTCCACGAGAACTGCTGTCCAAACCCAGTCTGATTCATCTCCAGTGCCCCTCAAGCTGGCTATAACCATCTTGCTGTCCCACTCAACCAGAGGGACAGTTTTTGTTCCTCCTGAAGCTTCAGGCTCCATTCTTGGCATCCTCCTAAGTCAGTAGAAAAGCCATACCTTGAAACCTTCCCCTTCGGGCCTCCGGGTTCTCCTGTCCTCAGATGCTGGGACTGAAACTCCCACCTCTGGGTACCTCAGCAGCAGGTCACACCCCTGAGAAACCCCGAGTGCTTACCTCTCATGGGAGACTTCATGGCGGCCTCGACCATGCCGACCAGAAGCTGAAGGCTCTTGGGATCCTGCGCCAGCCCCGACGCAAACGCGGCCAGCGCATCCGCATGGCGTCCCAGGTACTGCAGGGCCACGCCCTGTCGGAAGTATGCCTGCAGGAACAGAGGCAACAGCAATGCCCATCACTGCACCATCACAAACAGCCACAAATAACACAGCTGCCCTGACCCCGTGCTGGTGGACAACAGGCCACACCCTCGCACTCCGGCTTCTCTGGTCACGCTGGCTACAGTCAGTGCCACCCAACACCACAGTCCGGTCTGTGAGTGTGTACCCCCTCACTGTGATCACCTTTTCAGCTTTAGCAAGGCCTTTGAACTGTTTTGGAGAACCAGGGTTGGTCACTACTAGTAAGGCAAAGCTTTCCCCCTGGACTTGGCCAAATGCTATTTCTTAACTACTCGTAAGCAGATGCTTTTTCTCAAGACCCTCCTATCCAGTCTCGGCCCACGCAGCACAGAAGCAACACACTTCCTCTCTCATCAGCTCTTGCCAATGAGTCCAATATCAACATCTGGTACTAGCAGGGCCCAAAATGTACTGAAAGCTCAAGCTGCAATGAAACACAACACAAAGATGCAGCCAGGAGCTGAGCCTTCTTTCTCCACACACATCCACTGATGCAGACATTGTCCAGCACTGCCCCACTTGCTAGGTGCACTGTATATACAACACACACATACACATGTACACATAGATCTGTACAGGCTTCTTAGACTGAGGCAAGACACTCATAATTCTGAGCCTGTTTACAAGAGCATTTTTCTCCATTTCTTTCTTTCCCAGAAAACCATTTATGGGAGCCTGCAATACCTTCAAAGTAACTTGTATGTCCTGTCACCATGTATCTCCATTACAACATTAGCAACATCAATATGCAGCTGCAAAGCATTCCCAAACAGAGCTCCCACATCTCCATACACGCTATACCAGGAACCTACACACAAAGCAGGAACTTCTGACACATGCTCTGCTCACACAACGAGCACAGGCAAAGCCCTGGCCCAAAGCGTATCCAGAGCTGCCTGGGAGATACTGGGGAAAAAGACCACAGAAAACACAATCTAATATTTGTCAAAGTACTCAGCTATTTGTAGCATACATATCTGGACACTGTGTCATAAAAAGGTCTTTAATCTTTAAGCACCTTTGATGCCTGTTACTCGGGTTTTATCTTCATGCCCAGTTAATACCTTTCTAATGCAAATTTTGCTGCACTTCGAGTTCATTCAAACCTATTTCAATAGCACAAATAAAGAAGATAAACCATTATTTGTATTTCTCTAAAAGTGCTTTAAGAACTAATACTGCTCCTTGAGATTTGCTCTCTTGGCTAGGACCTTATCAATCTGTCTTCATCCATAATAGCACAGAGAGCTGCTCTCAAGATACATTAGGTATACCTCTGCAGAAGACTTTTTACTTAAACAGAAGAAATCTTTAATTAATTTTTTAACTCATTAGAGCATTCGGGCACTTTTGGACTCCAATCCAGGAAGGCAGAGATGAAGGAAAATCAGAAATTATGTGAGAAATTTAGAGACATGAATATTTAATCTCTTTTCCATTAGTAAGTCTTGATTGTAGAACCCCTTTTAATGAATTCAATGAAAGCAAAATGCTTTTCATTAACCTTTAGTATAAATGTGCTCTCATTGAACCAAACAAGCCACTGTACTGGAAACCCAATTCAGTGTTAACTAGATTACAAGCATGAAGCTCTAAATCGAAGAAAATACAAAGAACTAACAACATGCAGCAGCCACCAAGCACAAGTCCTCCCAGCAGAGTGTGAGCTGTCACCTAAATCATGCTGTACACTTTTAAGTCTTGTTTTTGCAGAATTACCATCTAATTACTTTCCTTACTGCCTGATGACAGAGGGAGTTGGAGACAGCACATCTCTGACAGGGACCTTTCCAGCCCACAAGGCTGGTTGGTCCAGAACAGCCGTGCCTGCCTGATTCAGCTCTCCAGAAGGTGGGCAAGCTCCATGTGGTGCACGGGCATCTTCAGCACCTTGTGCTTCACTGGCACATCCTGAATGCTGAGAAATGAGAGTCCCCATCCTCTGAACCCCGCACACGGAGGAGACACACAGGCTCCAGGTGACAGGAGATAACAAGATGGAGCAAGACCCACGAACACACAGTTCAGTTCCGCACATTCTGAACATCCATTACGGAAAGGGGTTTTTATCCGCTCCCCACATCTATTCCTGGAAGTGCCCCTGGAAACACCTTCATTTGAATACAAACACAACATTCAAAGCCCAAAAGAGAAACCTATTAATCATAACAGAAAGCAAGATTTTGGCCTATTTTTCTCCTGCAAAAAACCCTTCCTTCCTCTTCCAGTTTCCAGCATACACAAGAATGCTCTCCGCACATTGTGTTCCCCATGGACCTTTAACTAAATAAATAAAAAGCATTCACATCACTTATTTCCTCCCCAAGATGCATTCACAAGTTAGTTTAGCATTGGAATGAAGACACTGTATCAAGGGGAAAAGTCTGCAAAGAGGAAATGGTGAGAATCACCCTTTGGAAGAGGAGAGGAAAAGGGAAGGCAGGGAGCCAGCAGCTGCAGCTGAAGGAATGAGCCAAGGAGCAGCTCCTGGTCCCGACACAGACTGAGCCTTCCCCTGCTGAGCGAGCTTTAAATTTTAAATCACATTATGTGAAGATACTACAGCGCTCAGTCTACAGTAACAGTTACATTAATTTTCCAGTGATCCCAAATAAGAAAGAACGATCAATTCCTTTTAAGAAGATTAAAGCAAGGAGAGAGACAATGTTTCACTAAAGACAAGACAGAAACAGCAGGTGTTTTCTAACCTGGCTCTCTGCATCCTCAGTGTAATACAGACAGCTGGAACCATCTCGTTCATTTTTGCAGTCTCTGTGTCACACTTTCCAGGAACAAGGCACTAAGCAAGAAAGCAGCCTCACTCTCAGCTGAAATTTGGCACCAGATGCACCTCCTTCAATGGGAACTCTTTTCTCCTGTCCTTGTGTTAGCAGGATGGACACAGCTATGCTGTTCCCACCTCCAGAGTCACAGCATGTCAGGGGCTCTCAGCACCTGCACCCACCCCTCCAGCCTGAGCTCTGCCCAGCACGCCCACGGAAGGACAGGGATAGCAGGGATGCAGCTCTTGCCAGCAGGAGCCTTTTGGGAAGGGAAGGGGATTAAAGAGTCCAAAGCAGCTCTACAAAGCAGCCAATCTCATCAAGTCCCTGATACTCTGTTGGAGAGGCTGTTAAGTGAGCACTCCCATACATCTCCAAGAAACACACACCAGTGCGGGCTCACACAGCCAGGTGGGCTCAGCCTTCTGCACAACAAGCTGTTCTTCTGCCCAGTTACCCAATTTCATGCAGCCAAGAGAGGGAGAGAGGACAAGGAAGACATAGTGCTTTTTATCCATAATACCTCCGAAAGCACTGCTGATCTTCTGGAAGCAAAAATAAGTTATTTTAATTAATCAACTGGCAAAATATACCTGGCACTTGAGACTTCCAAGCCATGCACAACAGTGTCCCTGTAAAAGAGGTTGCTCACACTGCTGGCCCCGGGACAGAACCCAGCGAGGTGAAGCGGCATCACTCCCAGCACAGGACCTACCCAAAGGGGAATAAGTCTTCCCATCTCATTCAGGTTTTGTCACCCATTTTTGCAGTCTTATCTCTTTGCCCCATGCATTTCAGAACGTTCTGCGTTTTCACGGCTGGAATTAAGTTTTATTGTGCTTTTCCCTACCCACAGTTTAATTTTACGAAACTTGTACGAACAGGAGAAGAGCACAGAGACAGCCCTGCCCCTCAGCCAGGGCAGTTCTGTGGGGTCAGCTGGTGGCCGGGCCACAGCACAATCAGCATCTGCGGAGCCAGGCACCGCCCCTCTCTGCAATTCCAAGCACAACTCCTATGTTTTCTGCTCGATTTACTGACCCGTGTAGTTTCTGTACACACCAGTATTTTCCATCTGTGTTTATTATAGCCCATTTAATGGAAAAGGAGAATTTCTGTCTGTCCTACTAGGAGCTGCCACTGAACTGATGGCTGCAGTGTCCAGACAACATAAACAAACATGCTTATAAGTATTTCCCATCTAGGTAACTGTCTAGACCCTGAATATTAGATTTCCCTGTGCAATCTGAAACAGGATTAGAATGCAAATGTCATAACTGAATGGCCAGTATCAAGAGGGGTGCTGAAATTTTTATTAAATCTTCTAATATCAATATGCAAGAACTGTTTTAGGCAACAGTAATTGGTTTACAATTAATACAAAACACGCAATGAAGATAAAAATACCGTACAAAGAAACAGCATGAGACCTTTAAGTTCCCCAAGATTTTGTTAAACAAAACCAAGCCAAGGTCCTGCCCACAAGGAATGCAGCAACAGATTCTACACCGTCCTTAGGATCTCCTCTCCCTGCACAGGAGCTCCTGTGCCTCCCCCTGCACCCCTCCTTTCTGCAGGGATCCCACTGCCATCACAGGCCACAGCTGTGCTGCCCTCCTGCCACACTGCCCTGCCAGGGCTCACCCGGTCCCTCTGCCACCAAACCTCACGCCACAGGCTCAGGGACACGGCGCAACGCTGGCCAGCATGAACTGGATAACAGAGATAGAGGAACAAAACTGGAATGGCATCAGAAGCACTTGGTGCAGAAAATTCCTGTCAAATAAACATGGAAAACTCGAGAAAAAAGCACCTCGGTCTTAGACAAAGGCTGCCATTGTACACAGGGGAGGAAACTCAAACCACCTTCACACTGCTGTCAGCTTCGGACCCTGGACAGCTGGCCATGGGGGCAGGAAAGGCAAACACACAGAAAATGCTTCTTCCATAATGCTCCCTCGGTTTGCCAGATCAGGAGACGATGCCAAAAATAGCAGGAATAATCTATGATGCATTGGATGCCTGTTCTCAGTCTGCAGAATACCTCTTGTGCAGTCAGACCCACTGCCCCTCGTGGCCGCCCACGCCAGCTGCGCCCACGGCTGACCAGTGCTATGCAAGGGACCAGGAGAAGGGAAGGAATGCGTGAACAGCTGCCACAGCTTCTCAGGGCCAAGCACCAGGTTGAATCCGTCCTCTCCCCTTGTAACTGTTTTACAGCCAAATTTTAGAGAAAAATATGGACAAATCTCTGCTGTGGGATTTCAGGAATGTGAAGAGAGGGAAGACTGCACTTTAATTCAGAACACATGTAGCACATGCATAAATACTGCTGCTGACCACACGAGCTGAATTCCTGCTTTCCCAAAATTAAGGTTGCACCCCAGGTAACACCTTTCCTCCACAGTCTTACACCTGGCTGACACCTGAACCACAGCTGTCAGACTGCCCTGGAGAATCAGCACAACAGATTTGTTGTCTCTGCAGCTTTGTTTCTTTATCTTCTACCTGTTTCCAAGGTACCTCTTACAGAATTACACTACTTAGAAATGGAAATTTCCTCTCAGCCCCATTGAGCCTAGAGAGAAAAACAAGATGGGGGTGTGTGTAAAATATCTTGCCTTGCTTTATCCAAAGAGCATTTAATTGTTCTTATTAATTGTGCTTCCACTGCCTGCTAGTGGGATTCTGTGCACAGCTCACTTGCCCACCTGAAATAAATTGAATTTTATCAGTAAATAGAGTGAAACCTTTGTTTACTTAGTTGAAGGAAACAGACCAGCTTTTCGCAGAGCTTATCCTTGTTGCTCCGTTCTCACATGCCTCAGGCTCACTCTAGGAACAGCAGCTACATCCTGGAGCCCCTCTTCAGAGGACATCCCGCTCCTTCCCTAACAGCAGGTGCCGACAGACAATCTTCCTGTCTTTATCAGCTACAACTCTTAACCCTCATTTAACAGCAAGAAACGGCCACGAGTGGAGGAAGGAAAGTGCTCTAGAGGAGTAACAACTAACCTGTCAGTGCCCAAGTACAGCACAAGGAAAACAGAACCAGCCTCTTCTGTCTAAGGCCAACAGGCACAGCAGTGCAGCATCTGCTACAGTTCCTCTGAAAGGCAACAAGTTTGGCACAATTTTTGGCTAAACAACTTCTTTCAGAAGTGGCAGAAGAAAAGATAGGCCACCTTTCATCCTGCTCAGAAGTAATATCAGTCTTCGTAAGATATTATTAGAGATTTAACAGATACAGAATTATACAAAACTTAAACTATATGCATTAGCTGACACGTGTAAGTGGCTTCTCAGGGAAGCCCGGGGCAGAGGCAGGGCTGGTTTGAACACCATTATTACCTGGTGCTTAGCTTACTTTAAGCACTGTACCATGATTTAAATTGTAAATTTAATTCTTTTCCCCAATCCAGGTACTCTTCCTGGATTGTACTGGGCCCTCTTGGCTCCACTCCCTATTTGTAAAATCCCTGTGTCTTGCACTTCCCAATTATCCTACCTCCTCCTAGTTTTAGCTGCTGTTTGATTGCTGCGAGTCTGAAAAGCATTTAGGGTTGCTCTGGAAATGCTCTTGTCTGCACCGAAGGATGGTGAGATACAGCAGAGGTCATTTAACAACCCTTTAACAACTCTGGCTTACCTTGACAAGGTACTTCACTCAAATGACTCAAAACCTCTGTAACTGCTGAAAGTCAGATAAACTTTGATCAGCCCCAGATGCAAAGGGTGATTTGCATGTTACAAGAATGAGTGCACTGAAATATTTTAAACAAGCATTTCAGGATTTTAACACAGACAGTTTTTCCAACACAGGAGACAGACTCCACAGGAGCAACAGCTCTGCATACAACCAAACATTCATAGAGAGGTGAAACACAACCTGAGAGCCCCTAGAATTACACTGGGCTCTGTGGAAGACAAGCCCCAAAGCCATTTCCTTATCACACATTTCCATGGGTCCATTCTGAAGACTGTCCTGATCTTGAGCTATATCCTATCTTACCAGTGAAGTAGAAAAAAAATCCTGAGCAGTACAATCTCTGGGAGAGCAGAGCAGAGACAAAAGTAAGATGAAATACACAGTAGTTACAGCGCAGGATAATGGTGACTGCCACGTGTTCACAGGTGGGTGGCTGCAGTGTACCTGCAGCAGGGGGTTGGTCTGTATCCCCTGGAGAAGCACCCGATGCTCAGCAGGGACTGTGACAGAGAAGCCCAGCACACACCTACTGCAGTCAAGGGCTCCTGCCTCTTGGCTCACCGTCTCCCTGCCAGCGCCCAGCCAGCACCGCCTGCCAAGGACAAAGCTGATGACAGGGGAAAGGGGAAAAATCAAATTTGCAAAAGTACTAAACATATAAATCTCTTTGGCCCAAGCGAACGTGGGAAAAATTCTTCAGCAGGGGCGTCCCATTTAGCAAGTTTTGCCAGATCATTACTCTTGTAACGCAAAGGGGAGAAACATCAACACCATGTTTCCTTACAATGATTCGCCTCCTTTATCACAGACCTCTGAAGCACCAAGTAATTTAGTAGTTGCTATGGAAACGGCTAGTTTTATTGAACAGCCCTGAAAGGGTCAAGAGGTACCATCAAACTGGCCAATTGTAAATTATTTTCCTGCTAAACATCTGCTTTATTTTAGTTGCCCTACCACTTCTCTGTTTTGCTGTTAGAACAGTATCTGGATGGACTCCAGAATAGGTGTCATTCTTCAGTGGGGCTGCAAGAGCCAAGTCCAAAAATAGCAATTTTCATTTTCTAATATGCTGTAAAATCCTCCATACAAAGAAGCCCTACTGAGGGCAGAATAGCAAAGGACTGGGGACTCTTCCTTCTCGCACACATCAGCACCAACTTGAGGCAGTGGTAACCAACACAAAGAGCTGGTTTTCACCATCATCCCTGGGGGCTTGACACGGCTGCTTGCACCAGCCATGAGACAAACAACCCATTAGATTGATCCACTCGTGCCTTCAGAAAAGGGACAAAACAGCAGTAGAAGAGCACCCTGCCCTTCTCAACAAGCACCCAGCTCCTCTCAGCTTTGCAACCCCAAGAAAGAGCCTCCCTTGCCAGCAAGGGTCTGTGCTCTTGGAACAGAAAACACTGCATTGCCTGTACTGGACTACCAGAAAACAATGTAATCTACCTTCCTTAATTCATCATACAGAAAATGGCACCAGAGAATCCAAATGCTAGTTAGCAGCTTCCATTCCTACAGACCAGGAGAACAGCAGGAGTACTGGCTGCATTTCCAACTTTGCTATTGAACTCACTGGATTTGTATCAGTTCCATAAAAGTGCCAAATTTCTTATTACCCCATTTACTGATGTGTGTCTATGGTAAACCCAAAAGCACCAGCAGAAACCAGAACACAGGAGCAAGGTTTCCTCTGCAGAGGACATGAGCAGCTCCCCTGTGCAGAGGCACTCTCTGTGTCTTTTCCACAGACAGAAAGCTGCCCTGGGCAACATCACCTGGAAATCCTTATTCCAACATCTTTAAGTTACCTTTAAATTTATCTTTAAGTAACCTTTAAGTTACAACTGTACTTAATTCAAATAACTGGAGTGGGCAGGAGAGAGCATTTTATTACAGAACATACCTGAATTTAAGAGGCTGCATGCTTTCTAATGACAACCATGCCTTAAGTTCTGTGCCCAGGGCAAGCCAGTAAAGGGCAGGCTCTGTTCCCTCCTCATACATTCTCTCCGTTCTTCATCTGGCTGAAATTATTCAAGTGATGACAAAGAAAGCAAAAGCTCTGTCTATGTAGACAAGTTCTGGTCTTTCTCACATATCCTGTGAACTCCATTACTTGTGTAAAGTCTTGGCTTGGAAGAAAATATTCTAAGTTCTGAGGTATTTGGCATGCCTTGGTACGGAGACTCCAGCCTTGATTCAGACTTTCCATCCCCAGGAACCCCAGGAGAAATGAAGACATTTTTCTGTACATCCACAGGAAAATTTCTCCTTCGTCAGGCAATGAGTTCATAGTATTAATTTCAGCTCTCTTTTCTAAAATTATCTACCACAGACTAAAACTTCCACACACTGGAACACAGCAGATACCAGAGCACTCCTCTGTTGGGAAACACTCAGCAGAAGGGCTTCTCACAAGGCCAGGGCTTGCCTGCCTGCAGAGCTCAAGTCTGGACTCCTGAGGAAGTTATCAGGGCTGCACAGAAACTGCAAATCAGAAACAGATCAAAACCAAAGAGAAGTGTTTGATGTGTCACAGTTCCTTCCAGCTAATGGGAACTCATTACATCTGGACTCAGATGCAGGCAGGTGCCAGGTGGTAGAAGAGCTTCTCTACATACAAATGTGAGGGGACCTGCTAAGCCAAGAAAGACCTTGCACTTCCAGAGGCATGGTTTGGGAATGCTGGAGGAGAAACCTGAGCAGTGCCCTGCTCGAGGACCATGGCCTGGCCAGTGGACAAGGGAGTCCCAGTTCACTGGAGCCGCTCAGCAGCAGACTCATCTGGTGTGTTAATTCTCTCCTGACTAACAGACACAGCAACTGTCCCTACAAAACCAACAGCTTGAGGCTTATGGTACTGAGGATCCATCCAGCATTCCACAACACAACACCCCACGGTTACAGCTCCGCTCCAGCCAGGAGCCCCTCGGCACAGGCAGAACCCCGAGCACCAGGCATGCACCACCACTGGCACAGACCTCCTCAGCCGTGCCCCCAAGGACAAACCCTTCCTTAAGCACTTCCTGCAACTTCCTCTTCTGCTGGCCTCTCTTATGGCATTTCCAAGAGGATGTTCTGACAACCAGGTCACTGCTGTTCAGCTGCAGCATTCGTGCAGGATAAATGTAGCCACAGTGGAAACCCTCTAGAGAAGGAGAAAGCTCATCGTAATTACAGTTTGCTGAGAAATCTCCAGCAACAGGGATGGCTGTAGACTCTTCTCTGTCTGTGAACTATATAAATTTGAACTTTGGGTGAGAGGTTTAATACACTAAGCACCAGTCTCCTCCACAAGGTACCAAGAGCAAGCAGGAGAACAAAGAGAAGAAAGCACTGCCTGCTGCTTGCCACCGGCCTGCAGCCCTGTCAGAGTGCCAGGAGGAGAACAAGCAGGCTGAGTGAATAATTGAAGACACAGTGATGAAATCTCAGAATGTCAGAGGCATAATACAGTTTTGTAGGTTTCATCATGAAGCCTTGAATTCCCAAATAAGACACACTGAATAATTTATCTCTGTGTCAGTACTGGGTCATCAGCTGTTCACTCACAGCACGCTTCAAGGCACTTGAATGGGTCTGAACAGACCAAAGAACAGGGTCCAGAGGGAAGAGGTGATGAAAACTCACCGCACTCACCCTTCCGAACACTAAGCTCAGATAAAAAAATGTAGACCCTTCAGTCAAGCCCTGTGCATGAGGTCCCACAGGTTCTGAACCTGCTTTAGTGCTGCCCAGCACCACCTCGCCCCAGTGCTGCTCCTCAGCACAAGAGACCAGGGAGCTCTCCTGCACTGGGCTGGCTTCAGGCTGGCATCTGCCACCCTGTCACCCAGATTCAGGCTCATCCAGCTCGGATCCAGAGGCTCACCTGTCTGTAGTATCTCAAAGCCCCCAGCCACAGCTCTGCAGCACTAAATCCCACTCGCTCGCCAGAGTAGGAGTTGAACGACGCACAGCTTTTGCCCAGACATCATTTGGAAGTTGCCAGGTAGCTATGTGCACTCAGATTTTAACAGCTGATTTTACTGGTTTACAGTGTTGCTTTTTTCACATTTTTAGCATTCACTGCTGGGCAGGTACCTGTGCAGCAATCCATACCCAGCCTGTTTAATCAATAGCTGTACGGCAGCAGGTAAAATTCCCTGCATTTCCAAGCACAATACTACAATTGCCACACCCAACCACCCACGAGGGGATCAGAGAGCACAGCTCAGTCTGTCTGGGCAATCTGCTTTCCTAGAAATCTGCTTTAGATAATACGAGCACACAGGCAGGTCACACACAACAAAGCTTGTAGGATTTAAATCAATTCTCAACCACCAAAGACTTTCCCACATACTAATATCCTGAAACGGCCCCCATCAATACTGACTGACCTGGTAGCATGAGTAATTACCTCCTAGTTCATCCTTTAAATGACAGAAGAATCCTTCCCAGCTGAGCTATTCCCCTGAGCATCTCCCTGGGAAGAAGGAGCAGTATTCAGAAGCAGAGCTGTATGCCTGTAGCTTTCCCTGTGGAAAAGGCAAGCAGTCACCAAGGAATTCCCCTTTCCACCTATGCTGACAGGAGTTTTGTAATGTATCAGATTATTTGAGGGGAAAAAAATTAAACGTAATACAACTACACTTGCACATATTCTTTTGGCTTTCACAATAATAAATCTTTTCTATTGTTTCTCTTAAAAATATCATTTAAATGAAAATGTCTAGATTAAATTGCCGTAATTTTCCTGAGGCATTAATTACATCCATTCATTATATGTAAGACACAATAAACTTTTCAAAGACTCTTGAATGTCATCACCGATACAGCGGGATTAGTACACCGGTGATTGTCAGTAACTGGATACAGAGAGTCAGAAAACACCTGGGTGCTAAAAAGGCAAGAGAAACGTTTCAAAAAGAAATGGAAAGTGACACTTAAGAGTCTGGAAAGAACTGGTCATTTAAATGACAACGTGCCAGACAAAGGCAAAAGACAAGGAATGAAGAAATCAAATTCACTTAAGTGAGCACGTGTGTGCACTCATGCATATGCAACAGAAAAAAGACAGCCAGCCACAGATCAATCATGCTAACACACCATATGAACATCAGAAAACGCAGCTCTGAGGTAGTGGGTATCCAGTGGGATAGAAACAGAGCTATAAGGAAAGGTATAACTGCCACAACTACACCAGTGTCACTATGTCCCTGCACTGTCCTGCAGCAAATTTTTCTGCAGATCAGTTAAGCAATCTTTCATTTAATTCTTGCATAATCAAGTGAAAAACCAAGAACATCATCCTTTAGGTCTTTGTTAACACTTCAGTAAATAATTCCAAGCTTTTCTCTCATTATATGACAATCTTTCAAGGCATCTGTTCTTTCTCATCACACATCTCCAAATACACTTCCAATCAGGGTGCCACAGCTCAAGAAGGACATCACTGTGCAAGATGACAACCACTACAGCAGGTCTGACAGAAGCTCCTGCAGACCTGCAGGTGATTCTGGCTGCAACCAGCCTGGATCCCCTGGAGGAGCAGGACAGGCGTGCAGTCCTCAAAGCCCTTCTCCACACTCTATTTGTGACTCAGTACAACCTGGAAATGAGAACATGCACTACTTTATTCCTTTTGTGTATTTTTAACTCTTTTTGAATCTATACTGCCTTATGTTTCCTCCGTGGCACAGCTGCCCACACCTGTATGCTACCACGGCTGCTGGATGTGATGGACATTGCTGCCCAGGAACTCAAGGGAGACTGGCAGCAAGAGTTCCTCCAAGACAGGAGATGCCTCAAATGGAGGCATAGTGCGACCCAGCCTCTGCAGCTGGAGACATCTCCATCACATCAGGCACCTGCATCTCTCAGCTGGGGACTCGGAGAGCCCAGCCAGTGTAAGCACAGGACATGCCCAGTGATGTGCTCACCAGACAGCAGCGCTGGCTTCACAGACACCCCGGCCAAGTTGCTTCTCCATGTGCTGCAGCTGCGCAGACCTGCAGAGCACAAAACTTCCTTTATTTGCACAGAATGCAAGACCCATGAGTGAGGAAATGCTCCAACAGCTGTTAGGCAAGACATAGGAGCTTCATCACAGCCCACAGCTTTGAGTGGCATAGTTCTGCAAAGCTCCATTCTTCACTAACCAGACAATGAATAGGTGAAAGTTAAAAACTTCTCCTGAAAAATGAAACAATTAGGAGGTGCCTTTTTCTAGGAACATGGTGCTTTCACGGCAGCATGACAGAGGTTATTTTGAACTTATTACTTCCACTGGATTCAGCTGTAAGTAATTAAATATAGTCACAGAAGTCTGATCTATAAATGGAACCTACAGAAGCAATTACCAGAGCTTCCACTGGATCAGGAAGCAATGGCCTGCTCTGTTTGATGTAAACTGAAAAGAACATTATTTATACTGCATGAGAAGTCACAGTAACAGTCCCCTTGCAGAGATTTGCTTTGAGAATTATGGTTTTCAGTGAAGAGACTCACAGGTTATAAATTCCAGCTATGTTCTGCTCCTTCCACTGTAGCAATCTCCTGGGCAAAAAAGACAATCATATGACACAATTTAAAAGGACTGTTTTGGCTCCTGTTCTATACTCAGAAACCACATGAAGGAGGAGCTAATTAAACATGCAAGAGATGGGGTGACTAAGCATCAAGATTTTAAAATAATATACTTTGATACCTCATTTTGGTCTGTTTGGAATCTAGACTCAGCAGAATCTGATGGATCTGTGAACCCAGTGGGTCTCTCTCAGCCCAGTCCCTGAGCATGCATGTTTCACTCCTCAAACCAGCACTGTACAACTGGACTCAATCAGGAAAAGCTTGCAGAATTGTGCATTCCTGAACACAGTGGAGGAGAGGTGCAGCCTGACGACGTTTGCCGAGGACACCAAACTGAGTAGGGAACTGGAAACTTGGGAAGGGAGAGCCAACCGCAGGAAGACCTGGATAGGCTGGAAGAATGGGCAAACAAGAACCTTACAAAGTTCAGCAAGGCCTTGCACCTGGGAAAACAGAATCCAGGAGTGCAGCACAGGCTGGGATTGACCTGCGTGGGGAGCAGCTCTGTGGAAAGGGATCTGGTGGACACCAAGCTCAGTGACCAGTGTGCTGCTGTGGCTGAGAGCCAGCGGGATGCTGGGCTGCGTGGGCAAGGGTATCGCCAACAGAGAAGGAGAAGTCTGCCCTCAACATCTCCTTGACCCCTCCATTTTCTATCTTTTTGCACAGGCAAAGACACTGAAGTGCAGCACTGACTTGTGCAGGAGAAACAGCTGAATCCTGCTCTCCCTCGTCAAGAAGATGAAGAGCTTGCGTGATGCTGGAAGCGAGATGTGCCACATGCTCATCGAATTTGAATCCCCATCTGGAGCTGCAACCCAGGTAGCAGAAAGGTCATCGCAGTCAAGTCCTCTGTGCTCAGACATCAGCATTGCCATCAATATTTCAATGCTCCCCTCCATGGTACAGGCAAGGATAACAACCTATGCCTCACCACAACATCTTTTACTTCACAGAGGAAAGCAGAAACAATAGTTTGTCAGCAAGTACAACACAATTAACAGAGTAATAATGATCAGAACTATCGCACCTTGTAAAGTCTTTGCTTGGTTCTAAAGAATTCTTTGACTACTAATGGCATTGTGCAATGAGGTCTGCAGCAGCTTGGCAGCCATTAGCAATGATTCACTACCACAAGGCACTTCTCAACCAACTTAGTCAGGAATCACAATTCTGAAAGCCTTTCCTGGTCAATCTCCGGGCATAAAAATATGAGAAAAACAGAGGATCTGTGAGGAATGAACACAGATTCCCACACACTGAATATAATACAGAGAGTTGTTATAAATATGTTATAGGGCATTCACTATCAGATGTTCTAATTTTTTCTATAACATAAAAAATTGATATTTTGATATTTATCATTTGATAAGGAATGTGCTAGGGCCATCCCTTAGTGGGACCAAACACACAGATTCTGGACATGTTTATGCTACTGTGGCAAAACTGCAAACACACAGCCAAGCTCTGAAAAATGGCCATGTGATAGTTCTTACACAAGGGAGTTTACAACCAGAAAATAAGTCAAACATGCTTTAGCAGATCAGGAAATCCTCTAGCAGTCTCCTCGGGAAAATTACTCCAAGCGTGAAGCCTCTTAAGCCTGACTAGGACAAACTTTTTTGAGGACCATCTTGGTACTTGCATTCTGACATTGTGTTAGAAGTCTCTCGGTAATAAAAACCAAAACAAAAACCCGCAAACAAAAACTTTTAACAGAAAACATGAAAAAATTCCTGTCTGGGAAAACCTCCTCCCCATAAGACTGCCTGCTTGTCAGCCAACCATCAGCTGCTGTCCTACACTGATATTGGCAAATACCACCTCAGACACTAGGCACTTCTCACACCACATCCTTTCTTTGAGGAAAGCAGTTTATAAACAATGATGCTGACATGTAATTCCGTGACTACGCATTTCATATACAGCTGGCAGATTTGGTAGAGCAATCCAGGGGAAAAGCAGCCAACAGCCACCATATCCCCCACAAGAACATCTGCTCCATACCCAGCAGACACACCAGTTCCAACCACAGTCAATTCTCATGCCACACGCAGCACCTTGCCCCTGCTACCTCTCATCTCTCATCTGTCCTAGAAAGGGACGCAGCAGTTACAGACCTGGGTAGGGATAAATGTTCCTTCAGTACTACAGTCCCATTAAAAAAAAAAAAGAAAAGTAATTCAGCAGGGTCTGGAGGTTTCAATTTCAATCATCTCCCCTTTGCCCTTTCACATGACTGTTCCCAAAGGAAATCCTGCTTCGAGGCGTCACTATTTCATGTACCTGAGTCAATAAGCCTCTGCTCTGAAATACACAACACCAAGAGAATACACTATCCCATTGCCTTTAAAGACGCACACCCCTACCCTACACATAAACACTGATCCTTTCTTTTGCACACACAAGACTCAGTACGTCACCTGCCAAGTGTCTCCTCACATCAGGCACATGCATGACCTGACTCATCATCCTCCAGCTCCTCCTGGCTCGTGCCATGCTCCGTGCGGCTGAGCACGGGCTCTGAGGGCAGGGACAAAGCTGACCCAGCCTGGTTGGCACAGAAGCACAGGCCACAAGGCATTGCCTCAAACAGGTTATTTATTATTCCCAGCTAGGCAGGAAAAAATAGAGTACTGTGACAGTTTACACTGGCAAAGATATGTTAGATAATGTAGAAGATTTGCTTTAAACTAAAAACGAGGTAGAAAATGCAGTTAGTGATGACAACAACCCTCCTCCCAGGCTTCAGTATTATAAGCAGGCAGGAAAGAAAACTTTCAAGACACCACTCCAGTTAAAAATGATTTTTAGCTTGAAGCCAAAGAAAGATTCAGCTGCAACTGAAATCTGGAATTTCCAAAACATGTTTTGCATTTATTAAGATATTATTAACATCAGTAGAGAAGATATAACCAGTCAATTCATACAGCAGCCCAGACTCATTTAAAGGTTGTTAAGAATGCAGTTCAGTGGGAGAGGTAGGAATGTAGCTGCCACGAAATGCAGAGCACAGACACCCGGCAGAAGGGATGAAAGCAGCATCCTGAAAATATCATCTCAAATATCACTAATTTCTGCAATTGCAGGTTCTGGAAATAAGGTCCTAGATCCCACTTTAAAGTCTAGGCAGTCCACACTGCCGAACCAAAGCAACACAGCTATTGACTCTGTGAGTATTCATCCTCTGAAATCCCAAGTAATTGCAGCAGGACAGATGCCACAGAGAGGTGACCTCTTGTCAGCCTGATCACATTAATATGATGGAAAAGCCAGGAAAGGCCTTTTTCTGACGATGCCCTATTTCGCTGCTCTGTTCAGCGAGTCCCACCCAAGCTGGATGGACTCTGCAGATGCAGCCACCGAGGCCAAAGGGACATAAAACCAGAGAGCCATTGCTGCACCAATCTTTGCTTTACACTCCTACCTCTATTCGAAACATTTTATGTGCGTTTATCAATAAATTATAAAGCAATAGCTCAAGTCACTGGATTTACAGCAAGAGACAACTGAACACTTGAACTCATTGTTGGGAAATTTTCCTATTTAACAGCTGTTTGCCCCTTTCTACTGTAATTCCATTCCCCCCATCATCCCACATTGAATAATCTCTCCCTGATACGCCCCTGTTTATACACATTCCATAATCACAGACTTTCATGTTCCCCACTCAGTCAGTTATCCAAATGATACAAATTCAGCCCCTTTGATCTTTCCTCATACATCAGTCCCTCTAGGCCCCTAATCACTTTTTTCACTCTTCTCTGAACTCCCTCCAGTAATGATGTGATTCTAATCCTCTGAAAGGAGAGGTTTTTGGCTCCAGTTCTTCACACAGATGCGAGCAAACTAATTCAGACAGACTCCACAAGCTCCGTGCATAGCACTGTCACCAGCCACGACACATTAGACCGTGACATCCAAACAAAGATGGAATTGCATTGCGAACACTAGAGAGCCAGAAGCTGAAAGGAAACACAATTAAAATTAAAACAATGAACTGATCAGTGTTTTATACCATCACCAGGACTTTAGGGCACAGTTTCCTGCCGGATGCTCTGAAGAAGCCAGGGCAACTGTCCCAGGGTTTTACAGAACTACAGGTCCTGTAGCAGCTTCACGATAAATAAATACCCCAGGAAAACGGTGCACAGAGCAAAGCCAGGGCCCTGCCCACAGCCTGAGAGCTGTTTCATAGTTACCACAGGCCACCCCCTGCAGCAGCTGCAAGTGATATGAACCCTGCTTACACTGATCAAGTGTCTGGCATCCCACCAGAGGAGGAGACACTACTCACACCTCCGCCAAAGGCCCTGGCCGGTGTGAGAGCCTCCAGAGGCTACACAGGACCTGTCTGCCATCATTCAGAACCAGTTTTGAACAATTTCCAAACAGAACTACAACAAATTGACTCCAATTTGACAGCCAGCAAGTAAATACCCTTTAAATTCTATACACAGATGTGTTGCCTGATTAGTGTATTTTTTGCTACAGTTCTGGCAAAGGAAGGTGCCTTCATCAGAATCCACAGGACTCGCCGGTTGAAGAAAACTTCCCATTTTATGCACATGGATTTCACTGGGTCCCCAATCATACTGGAATTACAGGCACCCCAAGCTGATTGGCTGGATCCCACGGGCACACCACCGCCTCTCCTCCAGGGAAGATGCAGATCTCCTGACTTCTTACACATCATGTGAAAGCCAGGAGAAGCCTTATGCAAAAAACAGATGGCAGAAACAGCTCAAAATGCTGCATTTCAATGATTAAAAGGTATCAGAGTAAGAGAGAGACAGCTTGTGTTGGGCCACAAAGCATTGCATCTGAGAATGTATGTCTGGAGGGGCACTGTGCTGTGAGCATGGAGAAGATGGAATTCATCAAAGCGGGATTCAAACAAGAAAAATGCTGATGGAAGCAGGATGATGGGAATTGCAGGCACAGCAGGAGCCGCCATCTCAGCACCACTGTAATGGCCACTGGTGATGCGTCTCCATGGCAGCGGGGGCTGCGGCGGAACCGCTGCAGGAGAAGGGACAGGCCCGATCCCGGGGCACAGGAGGCCAAGCAGGACGCACTCCAGTAGTGGCAGACAGGCTCTTTCCCTCATGTGTTCCTAAATGAGAGACTTGAGATAAATGGAAATGAAAACACTCCTGGAAGTCAGTTCATAACAAAGCCAGTTACGGAGCCTCAGCACCTCAGACTTTCCCCTTCAGATGGTGGCACAGTGGAGAAGAATGAGGCACATGGCTGACCTGTAAAAACCCCAGGATTAGAACTCCTGAAACAGGTCCAGATAGTTAAGGAACAACTGATTTCAATGCAGCTTTAAGTGACCTTTTGCACAAGACAAAAGCATCAGTGCTATCCGCATTCAAACTGCCTAAAGAGACCAGGCTGAACACCTCAACAGATTCAGTGCTGGTCAGGTGAGAGCCTGAGATTAGTGCAGTGGGTTAGAGCATGGTGCTAATAATGCCAAGGTCATAGGGGCTCATCCCCATATGGGTCATTCACCTAAGAGTTGGACTTGATGATCCTTCCGGGTCCCTTCCAACTCAAGACTATTCTGCGATTCCGTGAAAGATTTTCCAATGAAAATAAGTATCAGGCAAGGAAATGCCTGTGTCCCACTGGAACCTGTGCTGGATTCAAGTGGATTCAAGTGGACACAGCAGGTGAAACAGCAGCAAATACAGAGAGTGGGAACACCTCCTTGTAATACCTCCACTCATGGTCACAACCCAGACAGACACGGGGTACAGCTCCACATGAAGATAGTGATCCTTTGGACACTTGGTACAAATGGCATGAGACACATTCTAGCTCCAAAGGGATGAATCAGTACATCTGTGTACACGGCACCACTACCTTGGGGTGGGGTCCAGGGTTTCTAGGATTTACTACAGAAGCCATCCCTGTTTCATCGAAGTGGACAGTTCAACCACTATCAGGACCATAAGGACTCCAGCAGACTTGCTAATAATGTCTCTGGAAATGCCTGCAAGATCTGAGGTCACTTTTGCTGCAATGCAACGCGAGTGAGTACAGGTTAACATAGCTAACATTTATAATGGGGTGAATCCTGCCTATCCTTCAACTGCTTATTGGAACAAAAACATAAATCAGTCAATGCTGAGATGATTAACAAGATAAGATTAAGGTTAAAACTAGAAAATCTATTAACCTGTTTAAGAAGTAAATGTGGCACCTGGCAGGTCATCAGTCTTTTAAGCCTCAGGGGTGTAGATGCTCTAAGCAAACAGGAGGCTGAGGCAGCCAAAAGCTCTGTGTGAAGGCTAACGGATCTGTTACTGCCTTTTACATCAGAAGGGACTTTACTTCTCTCTAAACTCAGCGGAGTGAGCTACAGGCCATCATCTCAGCTTCCACTGCCACAGACACAATGTACCACAACCCATAGATGGGGTAGGATCTGGGAGCAAAGTCAGAGCTAGTAAGAGGTTCAACATACAAAGAGAAGCACAAAGAAAATAAATCAGCATCTAGAATGGCAGATTCAATTTCATGTCTATATCCTAACAGCTGTGAATTCAGCTCCTAACAAAAGTTTTAGTCAGAAAACTATATTCACCCATTCTGCTTGTCCTAGTCTGCATATATGCTTGTCACTCAACTGTCACACATCCATTCACTGTGTACTGTGAAAATAATTGTAAAGAATTTTAATTATGCCTCAGAAGACGCATCGTCTTAAGGAGAAAGAGACACATGGTCCACCTGCATCTTTAAGTCTAATTTCCCTTAGGAAAATTTTCCTCTAATGCATTATTTCACATCAGACAGCCTATTACACAGAGCAACTCACCAGACTGCAGTAATTGCTAACAGTTTGGGGTTTATCACGTCCTGCTTTTTAAAGCCATGTACAGAGCCAGTCAGGATTGTGAGAGCCCAAAGACAACCTATTCAGAGGGATGGTGAACTACAAAAGTAAGAAAACAAATGCTGAAGATGGGAAAATGAAGACAAAACCCACAGTGATTCAATCTGTATCCCAGAGCCTCGACTGTAACTGGGCAGTTCCCACCCCAGTGCCATCAAGTCCTTGTCTGAGATCAAACTGAATGGAGTATTTTTGCTGCTAAGACCTTGGTTCTGTAGCAGTGAGAACCTAAATGCATTCTCACTTTTCTAGGACTTCTTCTGTGCATTGAAGAAAACTAGGGAAAAGCTGAAGTAACTGTGGCTTTGGGGACATCTGTATCTCCCTCACTGAGTGCCTGTGCAAAATATTAAATATTTCCCTACATTTCTTTATCCACTGAAACACAGATCTCATCATTCTTATCACAGCACACATTGATATCCAAAACAAAAGACCTCTACACTTAGATGAGAGAGGACTTCATAGGCAAAAGGCTGCAGAGGACAGTACCCAGGCCACTGGAGCTCCTCCTTGCTAATTATCCCAGAGTGTTGATTTGCTATGAAACCAAGGGAGAAGTGTGTTAGACTGTGGCAAAGCTGTCTTCAGCAGCTTATGGAATGTTTCTCCGAGCCCTGATGCAATTAACTGCCAGGAAAGTGCTGAGGCAGGCAGAATTAGGAAGCTATAACAAATCAAGTATATAATCCTACACCATTTACATTTAAAACAGCTGAATTGCTTTCAACTCACAGAGCTGTAGCATGTTTACAATTTCATTTCATATGATCTAGATGTCCTATTCCCCAACCGGGACAAATAAAAAAATCCAGCTTCGAGGCCAAAATGGGAAAAGACTCAAAAAAAAATGTACAGCTCTCCAGAGCTGCCTGACCCAGGTGGCAAGACTGGCCATCCTGAACCACCAGCACACCCTTAAAGTCACTGCAAACACTCAGAACCTCTATAAAAACATAATTACCCCAGAAGCTCTTATTTAGCTCATAGGAAGTTTGAGTAATGTACAATACGGAGATCACTGGGTCCAGGAAACACTTTCCCATGAAAACAAGCATGCACAGACTCCAGCATTACTGCTGCAGTATCTATTTAGCCACAGAGAGAGCACAGCAACTGCTGCTAAAGTGTTAAAAAGCTTTGTGGTGGGAGAGGAGGGAGGTACGAGGGGAAATGGATATTTCCATAGACTCTGAAGACTTCTAAGGAGGTCTATTAAAAAAACCCCAACAAACCACAAACAAACACACACACAAACCTGCTTCTTAAAAAACAGTAAAAGCAAGGTTTAGCAAGGTCCTAAGCTTAATCTGCAGTGTGAGAAAAATAACATATACTACTCAACACTAATGTCTTCACCAATCCTGGCATAAAATGGTGGGGCAGACCCAGATCCAACAGCTACTGAGGATGATGGGAATTTCTCTGCTAACTTAGCTGCCTTTTAGTCTGGAGTGCTGGATGAACTTTGCTGCTACTGCTCAGAAGATAATGCCAATTAGAAAGGAAAGCAGCACAGAGAATCCACCAAATGCTTTTAACTTCTGCCAGCTACACAAAGAACATAATTAATGTCTAAGAAAAACATATAAAAGCGACACCTGTACTCAAACAACTCATCACCATCCAACCAGCTGCATTACAACTGGGGTACCCTGCGAGCAAGCGCTGACAGATCTCACTGATTCCCACAGCTGCCCTTCCCACCCTTCCCCAGGACAAGAACACACAGGATACCCAGGAGTGCTGCCCTTCCTGCCCAGCACTGCACAGCCACTCGCACTGCCCTAACAGCAGGAACGCTGCAGATTTCAAAGGATCACCTACTTGTTTAGAGTCGCTGCAGCACAGCTGGGGCTTACGCCCATATGGCAGATTTCTCTTTTTAATCCAGCTTTGATAGTGAGATGTGTTAAATCTTTGATTTTATTGGCAGATACCCACTGTATTTGCCTAACCTCTGAAGCCTGGTGATTGACAGTGTTAATGTACTTTTTAATAGATGAAAAGGGAAATGACAGCTTTTGGCTCACTTCCAAGCACATTTCTTCACTGCAAAATACTCTACAGCTCAACCTGCTTTTCATACAACCTAAGAAATCTATTCTTTATAATGTTGCTAATAACTGGTGGCATGCTGAAGAAAACTGTAGCTCAATAGGAACACTTACTGTGGGAGCTACTTTACTTCCTGAGAGGAAGATGTTTTCTTCCTTTCTTTAATCTCAGCTGCATTGATCTGATCGTAGAAAATCCCAGACAGAAGTTAAACATTACTTCAAAATGATTTCTCAGCTCTTTCTACACCAAACAAAGCTTACCCCCAGACTTTTCAAGAGCAGCAGTTATTCTAACAAGAAGGTAGTGGTTCCAGCATCAAAGAGATCCTGTATGGACTGCTGAGGCTGAGGGACTGCATTCTTCCACACGAAAGAAACTGTTCCTAGAATCACTGGTTCTATGGTTTGGTCTGGAAGGGACATTAAAGCTCATCCCGTTCCAACTCCTTGCCATGGGCAGGGACACCTTCCACTAGCCCAGGTTGCTCCAAGCCCTCTCCAACCTGGCCTTGGGCACTCCCAGGGATGGGGCAGCCACAGCTTCTCTGGGCAACCTCTGCCAGGGCCTCACCACCCTCACAAAGAAGAATTTCTAGTGAGTCTGGGGGTGGGGGAAAACTGACGTATGCATTCCTTACATGTTGTGAGAGACTGGCAAAGGCATTTCTCTGCCCAGATATCCTTGTCATGAGTCTGCATCTGAGCAAGAGCTAATATTCAGAACCCAGAAATTCATGAGAGGGCTCTCCAACCATAACAGAGTAACATTTCTATGGAAAATGGGATGGTGCCAAGTCATAAGAGTCTCTGTAAAGGCCTAATTAACATGAATAACACAGCTGGATATTTTATGTATCAGCTAAGTCCCTCCTTCCTGCCACTTAAGAGTAAAAATAGTAGAATGTTTTATGTAGGTTAATTCATGCTTGCTTAGGTGTGATTCCACTTTAAGAGAGGGCAGAATAACCTCTCACAGCCATCTATAAGGGAGGCACATGGACAGCCTGTCTAAATGGTGTTTGCTGAAGGAAGTCACAACACAGCAAGTTTGTCAGGGAAATGTGGACATGAGCCAGAGTATCAGAGGAATTAATTGCCTTTCCTTCCATTCCAGACTTGGGTTTCAGGGTAGGTGAGCTGGTATCATCACCTGGCAGGTTACAAGATAATCAGAAAAGAAAAGAGTAATGGCAAAGTACAAAGAAAAATACAAAGAAATCTAAAAGAAAACCAGCATGGTTTACCAGGAGATCAGACAGTTGGTTTTATCCCTCTGATAGCTGTTTAGTTCAGAACGTATTTTGGCATGCCTCTTTACAAATACAAAGCATCTCAATTAATCTGAGGTGGTGGCAGCTCCCAGACCTGCACAATCCCTTCGGACTCTGCACCAGACCACTGGCCAAGAGAAGCATCTGGGCCACTGAGCCCTTTGCAGTGTGCTACCCTGGGCTCCATGTCCACCTCTGCTCCACTGAGCCCAGACTGCAGAACCTGCTTCTTCCAGACACTGAGCCCAGGCTGCAGAACCTGCCTCCCTCAGACACCATCAAGCCCAAGCTGCAGAACCTGACTCCTCTGGGCACCACTGAGCCCAGGCTGCAGAACCTGCCTCCTCTGGGCACCACCGAGCCCAGGCTGCAGAGCCTGCCTCCTCTGGGCATCACTGAACCCAGGCTGCAGAACCTGCCTCCTCTGGGCACCACTGAGCCCAGGCTGCAGAGCCTGCCTCCTCTGGGCATCACACGTGCCCAGGTCTGTGGCAGATACAGGCCTCCACCGAGCAGGCCCATGGTCACCCTGCATTTGGCCACTGAGGAACTTCGCCCATAAGCCTCCCCACAGCACCCCAGCAAAGCCTCTCTCTCTGCACCCACAGGGTCTGCCCAGGCTCAGTGTCTGAGTCTCTCTGCCTTAATCCCTTCTGCTTTCCAGGCAGACATAAATACTTCAGGCCCAAGGTGGCACCCAGCCTTCCCCAGCCACAACGGGGACACCAGCCCAGCTTGCGAGGCATCAGCTCCAGCTCAGCTAGACCCACCACTGCAATACCCAACTGGTCTGCTGCTCCATGGCAGGCCAAACAGCAGCCTGTGTCCAGGAAAGATTCAATGACTTGTACACTAACCACAAAAAGTGCTTTCACAAACTGTTTTCCATTAAAAAGACAGAAATTATTTTTGCAACTAAAGCCACTATGCTTAATTCTGATTCCAGAGTTCCTGACTAGCCCATCCCATACACATTCCCATCTCAGCTGTGCAATTTTGTTTCAATGTAGCATACATCAGGCAAGAAACTAAAGAAGCCTAAATCTGGGTCATTCAAATAGCTGAAGGCAGTGAATTGTTTGTGCTCCCCTGGAAAGCATGTAACCGTAGTTTGCAGTAAGTCGTCACACTTAGGTTCATCTCGCAATCCTCATTTACTCCATTAAGTGTAGCAAGCTACTAAATAATAAAAACAAGAATAAAAGAAACAATAAGTAACTCTGACAGGAAGACCTGTATTTTCATATAATGGAAAAAACAGGCTTTTTGAAAACACAACTTACTACTCACTGTAAAAATCACATCAGTAGCAGCAAGGCTCGGAGCGCAGTGAGGTGCCGAGGAGCCAAGCCCCCTGCAATCCAACACGCTTTCCAAGGGTCACTCCCAAGCAGCACAGCCACTGGATCCACACAGCATCAGTGCCTGCCCCAGGATGAGCGGGGCAGGAGCAGGGAGCAGCTCAGGCAGCCGTGCTTTTGGGGAACAAACCCAAGCTGTACTGACAGCACAATCCATACAGCTTTAAAAAATATCCCAGTAGGAATGTTACTGACACTTTTAACTGTGGCTAACCAAAGAGTAATGGTCTCAGAGATTGTTCCAATTAAACTGATGACACAGACAGGTATTTTATTATTTATAAAGCCCTGGTTTTCTCAGAATAGGAGAAAGCAATCTGAGAGCATTTCCCTATTCATTACTTCAAACCTCTTCAAACCAGCATCTCTACAAAAAATCCCACTATGCTGGGCTTCTGCTGTTACCCCACATCAGGCCCAGTTATGAACCACTGTGTTTGACTCACACAGGGAATCCTTTTTCATTCCCCCAGAGGCGAGCTCTCTTTCCCAAACACTCTATGGCTGAACCAGTCCATCCAACCTGTATCAAGCAGCTGTACAATTTCATTTTGCCAGTATTTTCTCAGATTTGTACGCTTAACTGCTCTTGTCAGACTAATATTCCAAGTTCCAGTTAAATATTCTCAGCAATACAAGCTGCTGCTCTTACAAATTGACCCAGGAATCCCTTTTACAAGGATCAATTTACCAGAGCAGGGTATTTCTGCTTAAATAAAGTAACACAGAGAGGAATGTTAAAAATATGCTAGAAAGCACTAATGTCATTTGACAGCTGAAGACCTCATTTTTTTCCACAAAACACTGAGAAGCGACATCAAAACTTATCAGAAAGACTGCAAATCATGAAATTATTTTCCAGTGTTCAATTCAAATACGAAGTCTAACAAACATATACGAATACAACAAGATGATGACCTGTGCAGAGCAGTGCTTACAAAGCCAACCTGACTCCAGGGTGGCTCTGCACACGAGGACAGACACTGGCTTCCACATAAACAGCAGCTCTATAACACAGCACCAAGCAAGGATGTCAGCCTTGCCCTGAGGCAGTCTGAGCACCTGATCACATCCCATTGACCCCAGATTTCACACGCAGGCGGGGCAGCTTCACAGTCTCTCCAAGCAGGGGAGGAACACGTCGCACTGTTCTAGGAAAGACTCTCTAGTCCTGACCTTTCCTTGTCCCATTTTTTTATTTCATCTTGATCTTCTCCAGTTTTCCCTATATGGAAAAGGCTTCCTACACACCCTGCATATAAACCACACTCGGAGGTTTTGCTTGGGCTCGATGTCCACAATGACCAGAACATGCAGGTACAACGTGCATATCATGCACCTTTGCTATAAGGTATAAGTTCTGAACTATCACATCCTCTTCTTTCACCTTCACCTACATCTAACTTCATGCTCATTTTTAATCTCTTTTGTCAGCTCTCAAAGTGACAGACCCAGTTTAAGAGAAGCTTTGTGCATGTCATGGATTTTTCTTCTAAACCAAAGTAAGCTCTAGTAGAAATTCAAATGGATGAGCAGGACTGAAGGGATGATTTTAGGTATATCAGAAGGTTACAAGGCCCATACACAGGAATGAAGGAAGATTGCATTAATCTTCTAAAAAGATTCAAATATCGCAAGCAGAGCAATTCCGTTTCTGAGCAGGAACAAATTCAAACAATTTCCCTTGCAGAAATTTCCATAATTACAAGTAATTATCTTCTGCACTGAAATGCTCCAGTACAGCACTTACTGCAAAGAGTACTCCCATCAAATGCTCTATTTAGGAAACAGAGGAGGAATATTTTCTTGGTGAATTGTATGTTGCCATCACATTGATTAACCCACGGTTCTGCTCTGCCAAAATACGCATCTATCTTTGGTAATATTGACAAGAAACCCCAAACCCTACTTAATGACCCTATCGTTAGGTTACTACGAAAGCCTGAAAGATAGATTTTTAGAAGTGCATGCAGAGAAAAGGAGGAATAGATCACATCCACAGATTACATCAAAGGAAGATCAGTGATAACACTGCATTGGACATACTGTTCTTTTCTGCTGAGTGAATCAAAGACTCCAAGAGAGCATTTGGATATGCATTCTTTTTGGGCAATGAAGACAAGTATGGCAACAGCTGCTCCAGTATTTGCAAAAACTGTATAAACGCAAACAAAATACCAGAGGTTACAAGAAGCTAATATTTGCATTTGTTGCTTTTGTGCATAAGGAAAATGTCTGTCTTCTGTTCTTCTTGTGCATAAGGAAAATGTCTGTCAGGAACATGTAATGTCAGTTGTTCACCACTTTTCATAAGCAAATATGTACAATCTCACATCTCTTGTGATCAACTGTGGGAACAGAGTCCACAGGACTGCTGCTGCCCCTGTACATCTCCATCACCATATAATATCCCTCTTTAGCCTTCCAGCAGTACAGCAAAATGGATCCTGCTCCAAGCCTGTGGAAAGAGGAGCACAGTGTTCACTGATCTTCTGCAGCACCTGAGCCATCAGTGATGGGCTGAGCTGGTTCATAGCACAGCATCTTCCAGGCATTGCAGAACGTGAGTTTTCAAAGGAAGCTTATCAGAGCTCACTATTGACCCAACAGTTAAACAGGATTATCAAAGACTGTTTAGTGTGTTGAAAGACTCTAAATGGTCACAGACAGGTGGAAGTCAAGTATCCATACAGCAGGAGATCCTGAAGCACTAGTACAACAGGTGACAAAAGGCAACAGTATTTTGATAGCGAGGGACAAAATGATAATGTTCTGGGGGACTAATCTCCCCCAAAAGTTGCTGGGTCTTTGCTGTACACAGTACAGAAAAAGAGCTTGCAACACAAAGCAGGTGTCACGTATCTTACTATGCCTGTAAGACTGGAAGTCTGTCAAGAGAAGATGCCGAAACTCTTATCAGATATAAAAAACCTTAGATAATGTACTGTAGTTACAAACTGTGCATTTCATCACAGAAATTTGTGGGAAATGGGGTAAGACCGACCAGGACTTTGCAGACTTTCCTGCTGGAAATACTCAAATCAGCCCAACCAGCCCCGTTCCCACTCAGTCAGCCTTCCCCTAAAGGAGCTGCCCTCATGCTCTCCCCTCTCTGGAAGCAGCTTTTTGATTTCAGTCACTGCTAAGAGGAAGGCAGGACAGTGGTCCATCACAGCAGAACAACAGATTACCAGCTCAGATCGCTATGAATTCAGGCATAACATCATTCCAGAGCCAAGGACTGTATTGCCTTAAATGGAAAAGATCTGCAATATTTAACAGGTCAGGAATACTATCCATTTCTGTTTATTTAAGCATATAAGAGGGTAGATTTAGATGTTAAAAGTGTCCTAAGGAATATAAAATAGGAAAGCTCGTGAATACTCTTCTGATAACCGCCAGTTATGAAAGTGGGGGAAAGAAGCAAGGATGAGAAAGGAGAGGGGAAAAAGGAAAGGGAAAAATATTTTCAAAAAAAAAATCAATTTGCTTATTTTCACTTAACATGAACAGAATTCTGAAAAACAGGTTTGATTTTCCACCTTAGAAAAATCATGGCATTTGCCACATCAGTAAATCCTCATGCAACCAATCCCAGTGCTGCCCGTCACCTGCCAACCTGCCCAGTCCAGGACACCAAGGTCAGCTAAGCTCATGCTCCTTTGCAGGAATTATCAGCCCTGCAAGCATTTCCCAGACCTTTTCCACAGCATAACTCATTTCACCCCACAATACAGAGTGAAAAATTGACTTTTACACCAGAAGCCCACCCAAGAGCCGGCCCATTCCATTCCCTATGGAAAAGAACTCTACAGCCTGTGACATTTTAGCTGCAATACAATACAGATTGCAATCACTGTAGGTTCCCCACAGTGCTTCCTTGTAAGAGTCACGCAGACATCATTACTGACAAGAACAAGGTCACAAAAAGGTATTTCATTGTTTCTAGTGAATAACAGAGGTTGTCTCAGGAACCCAAACACTCCCATTCAACCACACTTCACCTCCGAACGGCACAGCGAAACAACAGCTCCTCTCCCATGCAGAACGCAATGTGTGTGCCCAGATTCAGTAGCAGCAGGGACAGATGGAGCCAGGAATGGTGGCACAAAGTTACAGATTAAGAGGGGAAAAAAAAAAAATCCAAGCTTTTGGATCCTACTATTACACAGTGACCAAGATGAAATGCACTGTTCCAGTCTTGAGCATGTACTGAAACCCCGAACAGAAGACTTGGACTTACCATAATATATAGACTGAAAAAACCAACACAGATCTCCAAGAGAGTAGGTTATGGCAGAGAGATAATGAGATTTGCATGAATTTACTAAGAGCATATTTTCTTCTGTACTCCAGGAAAACTGAAGAAGCTGTTTGTACACAGAGGCGTTACACATGAATGAATCTTCTCACTGAAATGCTTCTGGTAAATACGCCTAACTTGTGGGATTCAGGAACAAAGGGATACTGCAGCTCAGTACTGTGTTGCTATTGATGATTTACTGAATCCTTCATGAGGTCCACAGCCAGCATAGGTTTTGTCCAGCATTTAGTCACAGAATTGATTGGTAAATGACTCCTAAATGCAATTTCGTTTAGTATCTAAACCAGTTGCTGTTACCAGGCTCAAGTAGGCAGAATTTCCCACACTGCTCCAACATAAAAACAAGGTAAATTTCATAAACTTGAAGCACCACTTTATATAACTTGCTGGCTTGAACAGTTCGGAAAGGAGTGCTCTCATCCGAACTCCAGTACCCCATTATGCACTCGCAAGTATAATGACTTTTATTATTATTATTATTCATAGATTCACTAATTTGCATTAGTTAACATGATCACACCACCATCCACACCACTCTTTTCTCCCCTTAGCCCAGAGGCTGCAGCATATCCTAGTTAACAACAGGTCAGAGCAGCCCAAGGCAAGTCCAGGGCAGTGGGATCCAGCAAAAATCACCTTTTCACTGATGAGGGAGCTGCCTGAGCCAGCATCCTGGGGGCAGCACACATGGCTCTGCCAGCAAACTGTACCCCAGAGCTGAAGGAAGCCTCAAAAAGAGGTTGTGATAAGGGAAAGATTTAGTTCCAGGGAACTACAAGACGGTCAGCCTGCCCTCAGTGCCAGGGAAGATCATGGAACAGGTCATCAGAGAAGAGAATAGAGCTGGGGAAGGGTCTGGAGCACAAATCTGATGAGGAGTGGCTGAAGGAACTGGGGCAGCTCAGCCTGGAGAAGAGGAGGCTCAGAGGGGGATCTTCTCCCTCTCTAGGACTCCCTGAAAAGAGGTTGTAAGCAGGTAGGGGTTGTTCTCCTAAGTAACAAGCGGCATGACAAGAGGAAATGGCCTCAAGTTGTACAAGGAGAGGTTTAGGTTGGATAATAGGGAAAATTTCTTCGTGGAAAGAGTTGTCCAGCCCTGGCACAGGCTGCCCAGGGCAGCGGTAGGATCATCATCCCTGGAAGCGCTCAAAAAAGTGTGGATGTGGCACTTGGGTACATGCTTTAGTGGTGAACATGGTGGTGCAGGGGTGACGGTCGGACTTGGTGATCTTGCCCAAACATAACGATTCTACGATTCTATGTAATTCCTGCAAACCGAGCCACTGAACACACTGACACTACTGATTTTATGCTTTTCAGAGAATATGATCAATGTAACGAATCAGTCATAGCTGCAGCCAGATCCTATATAATTACTGGCTCTTGAGAGACTGTCAGTGCAGTTATGCTCACCCAAACGCAGGGGATGTCACGTGCTGGAATTCCAGCCTGACTTCCCAAGGCAACAGACTCACACACTGCACCGGCAGCCCCTGGCTCCTGGGCCCACTGCCTGTGTCCCAGGGCACCAGGCCAGCATGGACCTTTCTCTGGACTAGAAAACAAGGATGCAGGGGGAACCTGGAAGGAAGTGGAGCCAGAGGTGAGTCACCAAAGTCCACAGGAAAAGAGTCTTTATTAGTTCTGATGCTTGTGGGAAAAAATCAGTAAACAACAGTCATTTTTCAAACTTAAAAACACACATGGTTTACAACGGAACAAGAAGATTTCTTTCAGTCGCAAGCAAATTCTGTTTTTCAGTTGCTGAAGGCAAGAGAACCAGTTACACATTCCAGGCAATAGCTGTATCTGGGAATCACCAGACAAAGGAGCATACTCCAGGGTTACACACAGGACTAATAAACTGCATGAGATTCTATACAGCACAGTTTCACAGCTGTAAAAGCAAGTATCTCTCCAATGAGCAAAACACCTTAAACATCTAATAATAAAAACATGGGTAAAGCAAAAGAACACGAGTATAAATAAATAAATCAAAGGAGACTCCCGATTCAGTGAAGCAGCACATGCATTCAGCACTCTTATTTGGGTATTCTAATAGGGACAAGGCAGGCAAATGACTTCTCAAAAGTCACTTGAGGAAAGGACCAGGAATAACAGGGGCTACAGTACCACTCGGTGCTGCACTGTCTCATTTTCCGTGCTACTCAGATCTAGGGCAGCAGAACCTCCCGCACGGTCTGCACGAGCCCCTTTCCTGAGGCTACTCCGTGCAGCACATGACGGCAGCACTGCAACGGCACCGGGCCAGCAGAAATCCCAGCCGCGCTCACGTGAGGCTGCTGGCAGCACGGACTAAATAACCTCTGCTGAGATTCGCTGGGTCTACAGCTGAAAACAGAACCTAGTCCAACATGAACATAGTTTGCATCACATCGCAGCAGGAATAGGATTTTTCTTTGCTCAGACGAGTAAGATGCCTGACAGCTCAGAGAAGTTCAGCTGTCTCGTGTACCCTCTACACAATCAAATTTGGTTGCCCAAAATCAACTCGATTTGGACACAGACAATAATGCAGAGAAAAAAAATAACCATCTGACATGGTGATTTAAGCATAAGCGGGTGAGCCAATACTGCCGAGTGAATCCTGACACTCTGAACAGAATCTTCCAGAGCCGAGGAGTCCAGCCAACAGCCAAGAATAATATTTCAGTGGTTCAGTCAATACAGCTGTAACCATGGCCTGGAGGGGTTTCCACAGCCGTAACCACAGGAGTGACTGCACATTCACTTGAAAATAGTAAAAACAGACATTTAAAAATCTACAGCTTGTAGACATCTTAAAACCAGTGTGGAAGGAGGCACAGAGGGGCCTGAAAAACGCGCCGACACTCCCACCAAGCTTGACTGTCATCTGTTTATCCTCCTTACGAGACAATGACTTGAAATAAGAACTCCTCTCACTAGGTAAAATCACCTGCTTGAAAAAAACGCGAAGGAACAGCTTCAGATTAGCTGAAAAGAGATGAGGTACCAGTGTACAAAGCCTGACTGATCACCCGGAGCTGCAATTGCACAAGGCACGTTCCAACCAGGACGGTCTAACACCGTTTATTCGTGTCTCACACTCACAGCCAGAGACACTCTCATGCCTTTCACATATGATTTCTATTTCTTCCCTGATGTAAGACACAGTATCACACAACATGCTACAGAAGGAGCCCTGCTGGTTCAAGCAGGCTTTCCCAAACGAAAAAAAAAAACAAAAAACCAACAAAACGAAAAAAAAAAAGAAAATAAAAAGTTTAATAGCCCACAGCTGCCAAGAGCAAAGGGTCACTGACGCAGAGGGAAGGCACAGCACACTCGGTTTGCTGGGTTCTCCCTTCAAAG
>VZRR01005151.1:1506804-1537578 GCA_013398015.1 Oreocharis arfaki | reverse complement strand
GGGGACAGCCCGTGTGGCACCGGCACACGGGGACAGCCGCTGTGTCCGAGCATGGGGACAGCCCGTGTGGCACCGGCACACGGGGACAGCCGCTGTGTCCGGGCATGGGGACAGCAGCCCGTGTGGCACCGGCACACGGGGACAGCCACTGTGTCCGGGCATGGGGACAGCCCGTGTGGCACGGGCACACGGGGACAGCCACTGGGTCCGAGCACAGGGACAGTCTGTGTGCCACCGGCACACGGGGACAGCCGCTGTGTCCGGGCACGGGGACAGCCTGTGTGGCACCGGCACACGGGGACAGCCGCTGTGTCCGGGCATGGGGACAGTCTGTGTGCCACCGGCACACGGGGACTGCACTGGGTCTGAGCACGGGGACAGTCTGTGTGGCACCGGCACACGGGGACAGCCGCTGTGTCCGGGCACGGGGTGCCCAAGGACGGGGACAGCCGCTGTGTCCTGTGCACACAGGGAGAGCTGCTGTGCCCCAGGCACGGCGGCAGCCAGTGCTGCACGTGGAAGGGCTGTGCAGTTCCAGCTTTATTGTGTGGTTGAAGTCTTTTCCCGTCGAGCTTTTGCTGCCAGTGCTGGGGCTGCAGACTGAAGGCAGAGTTGGGCACTGTGGCCATCTCCAAGGAGACATTTATATTAACATCACAAAACTTCAGCCTGAGCTCTGGGGGCTGTTGTGAGATTGTTCTAATAAACAAACATAGGCTCAGGAGAGTTACAAATCCTTAGGGCATGAACACAATTTAACTCTGGGCTTGTATTATTGAAATGGTGCAGAGGTGTAGTTTTCGTTGCTGTGAGGAATGACCAACATTGTGGCATCTCAGAGGTAAACAATAAACTTAATGGCAAATGTAATATGAAAACACAGAAACACAGATCAACAAATATTCACTGCCAGGTCCCTTGGAAATACAACAGTTGCATCTTTCCGTCGCAGTTCCTCAGTCCCGAAGGACACTGCACCTTGGGTCTCAGGGAGGCCGGAGCACTGACAGAGGTGTTTCAGCTCCAGCCGTGATGCTCAGATGTCACGATGAACACAGAGCTCAAACACCAGCCCCAAAGCTGCCTTCAGCAGGTCCCATCTCGTCCCACAGAACCTCAGACACCCGCTCCATGTTCCAGGTTTCTGTTCCCATACTTTCCCGTGGATTATTCACAGTGCATGCGGCAGCACAGAGGGGCAAGTGAAAAATAAAGCTTTGAAAAGCAGTAAGGACTGAAAAGAACAGGTGTGGCCATGCAGAAAAGGAACTCCTGCTGGTTTTACTCCCCAGAGCTAGTGTCTAACGGAGCTATGGCCTTCTATTACACCAACAGCAGAGCCAGTGGGCCCTGAAACTCACAGATTTCCATAAATTGAAAAACTGGTATTGACAATTCTGAAGAGGTCTGTACAGAGCAGTCGGTGCTTGAGTCAAGAAAACAAGCGCTCAGCATCAGACAATGCCATTCTCCACGTGGCTGTCAGAACGAAGCTTCATCAAATTCACAGACAGATTACAAAATGTGGTGTTTTGACAAAATCAACAGGAGGTTTTTGAAATTCTTCCCAAGTAAAGGTAATTAAATGGAAGCAAGGCAGGAGCTGTTGTGAGAGACTGAAATGTTACAGTTAATGGCTTAAACATTGTTATGAAGGACTTTTTGCCCATTATGGCAATACTGTATGAGGAAGCTGCAACCTCCAAAACCCACCCCTCCCTGAATGTTCCTCCTGACTCCTTACTCCAGTGATTGGCATTTCTGCTACATTTACTTTTTTTCCCTGCTGTTGATAGTAAGAAATCATGTTGGCACTATTTTCAAAGCCATAGAAAATATCCACAAAAAGGGCAGTATAAATGCCTGGTGTCTGAAGGAAATGACAAATGCTCTTCTTTCTTCCAAAGTCAGGGAGTTATCAGACTTCCATAAAATAAAAAAAAATGCAAGATTATTTTTTGGTTTTATTTTTAAGATCCCAGTTTCTCTTTACAGATTGAACTCTCAGTATGTAGTGATTCAATTACCAGGAAATCCCTAAACCATCCTCTTCCGCCAGCAGCTTCCAACTCTTCCATCATGAGAACAGAATCCTCATGTCCATTTCAAAAGGCAAACCAATTTATTCTCTCAAGGAAACAGCAAAGCCAAGAAAATTCAAGTGCTAGAGCTTTGTAAAGCTCAATCTGAACCAGTGGAAAAGTTGTAACTGTCAGAAAGTTGATACTAAGGTAATGCTGGTCCATAGGAGTTAAATGCTCTCAGCTCACTGAAGTGAAATGGCTGAAAGCAGTGCTCAGCTCCCCTCTAGCACCTCTGGCCCAAAATATGGCTAGTGGCTGGAGAACCATGTTCCAGCACTGCCCAAAGAGGATTGTGCTCCATCCCTAGAGCCCGTCTCAGGGTACTGACACCTCCATTAGAAACAACCCAATGAATCCATTCTGAACTGGTCAGGCTTCAGGACACTGGCAGGAGCTCCCAGGGAACAGAGTTTGCTCTTCCAAACATATGAATAAACATCTTTTATTCCTTTTACTACCTCAGAGAGAATAATGGTCATAATTTTGGCTAGTTGGCACAAAATCATCCAGCAAAATGACAGGCTACACCAATACCTTTTATTTTTTTACTTTCCTTGATTTACTGGTGTTTATTTGCATTGTAGATCTGACAGTCCAGTACAGGGTCCTCCTTTCCTGCAGTCAGTGAGTAGCAGAAGCAAGCTGTGCATTATTAGACACATCTGATAGCTCTCAATCTTACAACTCAGTGGATAAAAAACCTTTTAAAGTGTCTTCTTCAAATTAATCTTTGGCAAGAACCTAGAACTATCTGATGTACTACCACATTTCTTGACTAATCCTTCATTTTCAATAACTTCTAAGTTGATATCTTCGTCACACCTTGAAATTCCCTCTGCTCAACCTAAGTGAGCTTCACCCAGAAACAATCACACACTGCAAGTAGGAAAAGGTCCTGTTGGAGATGGCTTGTCGATAAGTCTGCTAGTCAGGCTATCCAAGCAGCATGAGAATTCAGTTCATTGTGCTATTCTACTCAGGTAGCAGCAAAATTGGACAGTATTCAGCAGGTACGTGAAGACTCAGAGTTACAACTTGCACTTCCCTGTGCAACGCCTGGGCTGGCAGCGTGTGAGATGCCAGCACTTTAACAACACCCACACAGCCAGAGCACTGCAGACCAAGCTCCTAATCACCGAGTCCCTTGGCAAATTCATGAAGGATTATAAAATCAAGTCCTTTTATTTCTGAATTTATTAAAGCAGCTCTCAATCCATTACAGTGATGCTGTGTCTGTCACTTTGCCTCCCTCCAGCCAGAGTGCTGAAGGCAGATACAGCATCTTGCAAGGGTTTACAGACGGGACTCTGCATGAGGGACTGAGATACAGCAGCTGCTGAGCAACTGTGGCCTGAAAAAGGGAGAAAAGAGTTCAGAAAATTCTGGTCTGGGAGGAGGGAACTCCAAGTGCAGGAATTAGGCAATTCTCTTTTAATTAACGGACCAAGCCTTATGATAAAACTCCATTTATTTTGCACCCTTTAGGAAATAAAGAGTCAGACTCTCCATCATTATTTATGCCATCCTTCGGTGTTTCAAATGAAAGCCCTACTCCATGCCCTGGAGAAGAGAAAGGAAAATGGGGATGCAGTGGTGGGAAGAGATGTTATACCAAGAGAGTGAGAGAGAGAACAGCAGTGCCCACAGCGTCCTGTTCCATCGTCCTTCCCTTCACAGCACAGGGAGAGTCTCTGCTGGCACCTCAGCTGTGACTGTATTATATAAACATGATGTGTCTGTGAAATACTTGTGTCATAGTCCTATGGCAAAACGTGTTTCTGTAGCTCACTGGATAGGAAACATATCCTAAATTTTAACTGTATCTTACCAAGGAAGGTGTTTGCTTTCTAAACTGTTGAGAATCTGTTACTGGCTTAAGAAGCTTCAGTTCTACCCTTACATGATCCTGAGCAGAAAACCATGTTTGGGACCTGCTTCTAATTATGACTTGCCCCTCCTTTTTTCCATAAGAAGGACAATTACTGCTGCTATGGAGACAAGTGTAATTCAGGCAAGATGTGGGTCAAAGCAATACTTAGGAGGCAAAGACTCACAGAAAAGTACCCTTTTTGCTATCTGTCCTCTCCTGGAGAAGGGTCTTCTCCCAGTCTTCCCTTGCCAACTTCCATCACCATCTGCTGTCCCAGGTAAGAAAGAGCCAAATAAATCACCTGTAACTAACACCTGAAACTTCTCACTGGAAGAGCTGTTCTTCCTCCCTTGCTCCCTCCCCACTACCCAGTGACTCCAGCCATTCACAGGATCTGCCAGCACTCACACCATCAGCACCTCCATGGGCATAACAGCCTCAAATAAGCTGTTACTAGCCCAAAATGGGAGACTTTCACCAATTTAGTGGAGAAGGCTATATAAATTTAAACCATTTTTAGGTATACTTACTGTTACCAGGTTCTTGAACTAAAACACTGCTTTTATTCCCCAAGATCCAGACAAGGCACCTTTGATTGCTCCTCACAGTACACCTTAAACTTATTTGTATGAATTCTTTCCAAAAAACCCAGTTGCAAGCTATATTATCTTACATGACTGAAAACCAACTTGCCTTTCCTGGTATGATGCTGCTTGGACTAAAGGCCTGAGATGATCATTTGCTGGAAGAGACAACTGATTCAAAGGAAAGGTTTGTGTTGAAATGAAGGAATTCTATCCCTGAATAAGAAATAACATCAAGCAGGATAGAGGACGGCTGTGGTACCTTTAAAGAAACTCCAGCACTGAGGAAACAGATCCATCAACACATTAGAGGAACCAACAACCTCCCAAACCTTAGCAGCAAACTAAATGTGAAACCTTTCAATTATGGTTTAAAATCACATCCTCACTTAGACACTTCTCCCAAAGGGGTGGACTTAAGATACACCTGACAATGACATGAAGAAACTGAAAGACAAACTAAATTAGAGTCAAACTGATCACTTTAACAATTAGCTCTTCTGGAGTTCACAAGTTAGCAGGGAGGGAGTTAGAGTTTGGTGACATACTCTGCACAGTGAATTTGTCCTGTTTTTCAGGATGCAGAACATACTTTCTAAATTTAAAGAATTCACAGAAGCATATGCAAAGTTTTAATAAAAATTCTTTTTCAGCTTCATCTGAAAGGGCTACACAATCAAACTATTGTATTATAAAGGATCTGTTTCGTCTATTCAAAATTTCTTTTCCACACAGTAGAAATGTAAGTACGTTACACGAGCTATCCTACTCCTGAGCCCCGAGATACTCAACAAAAGATCCCATAACAGTCAGAAAGAGCACTTAAAACTCTCTAAGGACTCTTCTCTTACTGATTTAAAATGATAGGCAGTTCACCTGCTGAACTTTCTTGTAAAATGTGTACCAGGAATTTTGTTTGTGTCTGTTCACATTTTCAGTCAGGACCGTATGAATAAGAGATGCGACACAATTTATCCATATGCAGCACCATTCCTTCCCAAAGCACAGCATGCTGTATCTCACAGCTGCCCTTTTCACTCCTGCAGCAGTAAGAGAACAGAGGAAAGAAATAAACTGAACTCCTCTACAATGACAAAGTGTCTACAGACAGCCAACGAGCCCTCAAAACCAGAATCAGACAAATCATCTTCAGAAAGATAGATGTTCAAAGAGCAATTCCTTCTGTAGGCTACAGCTCATCTGAAGAATACCTTGTCACTGCCATATCAGAGATAACCATTTCAAAAGTGGGGAACAACCTCAAGGCGCTGTAAAACTCTACAGCATCACTGAAATCATTGGAGCAGAGACAATTTGGCCTCTCTGAGGAGTCCCATCTAAGATTCTTAGAACAGAATAGTTCCAGTTGGGAGGGACCTGAAACAATCACCTAGTGCAGTTTGCTGAGGAGAAGCATCTCCAGATGGAGGTTAAACTTGCACTGATCTCATCACTGACACCACTGCCAGCCCAGGTCTATTCCCAATGTGCCCACAGTGAGCAGACATACCCGATCCCACGGGCTGCAGCACACCCCCGACTCCCATGGAGCCCATCCTCTCCAAAAGGGAGAGTTTCTACCCGACAAGCAGACACAGATGGAGTCCAGTACAATTCAGCACTACAATGAAGAGTTTCTGATGCAGTTTTAGTTAGCTTCGCTACTTTGGATGCTAAAATTAGGAGAGCTCATCAAAATAGCAGCTTGAGACCTTGTCAGTGACCAAGACAACCTCAGTTAGCTTTGTCCTACAAGAGTGAAGCCAGCACATTGCTACATCACACAACTCTTAGTCTGAACTGGACTTTAGTGGCATTTTTCTGCAGAAAGTTGTGAGAGCATTTAAGAGTAACTAGGACAGCTGTTGGCTCCAGCCTAAAAATACAGAACACATCTGCTTCATTTACCTTCATGTGCTCAAACATCCAGCACTGAACAAGTATAAAGCTTAGAGTGGTACCAAAATTTTTCTACATGGAGAAACAGAAGGAGCTAACCATGCAGCAGTTTCCATCCATCCCTGACAGGGAAGTTGAGGGGTGAGCTATTTGCAAGAACCAAAAATAAAAAAATATTCTACCTGCACCTAAATAAAAATGTTTACTGATGATAAGAGATTGATCTAAAATATGTTTTTGAAGGTTATGTAAACAGAAGTTAATTACTAGATACTAGATTACTCCATAATCTATTTTTGCAGTTAGCATCTTTTCTTACTGAAGTTTTATTACAAAAGGTGACCCCACAGCAGACCCAAAAGCACAAACCCAGTCTTGAAGAGTCACCTGTACTCATTTCACCTTTCTTTTTCTCCAGCACAGATTTTTCCATTTTAAAAAGTTAGATTATATTCAGATACCTTAGAAACAGAAGCTTTTTGCACAGGCACAGGGCAAACAGGAAAGAGTAACATTATCTGCTTCCCCGGAATGTCCCTGTAGATTTGTCCGGAGCCCTCAGAACAAGGACTCTGGTGTCCCCCACAGACCCCAATGCCCAGGCCCCACCATGCAGCACAGAAAACACAATTAGAACTGACATGTAATTAAGCAATTATAGCTGGAAGAAAGATTGTGGTAAGTATCTCTAACCCGATACACAGTAGCTCTGACAGCAGGTTCTGAATGTGTGCCAGAAATATTTAAAAAGCAAGTGTGGGAGGGAATTACCTGAATGACATCAGCAAAAATAAGAAAGGGGAAGAATTAACTAAAAACCTTTCAATTTATTAACATCTATGAGAAATGGAAAAGACTACAGATCTTGAATTACACTGCCACACATGATGCCTTCTTTACACGCTGCATGTAGAAGCAATGACAGACAAAAGAGAGACAAATTAGTTTGATGTATTCTCTCTGCCTGGGCACAGACTTTCACTGTTCAACACGACATCCTAGCAGGCTGTCAGAAACGCAGTGATTGTCAGGTTTTCACACTGCTACCCAGCCACCATGCTATAAGCATCAGAGTTTGGGTAAAACGCTGCCAATAGCTCATATTTACACTTTAGAGAAGTGCACTGTTATTCTTCTCCTCCTAATTAAGCTGTGTAAAGGCTTAGGCCTAATAACCATAATTTTAATGTCCTAAAACTGGAAGAGTTTTACAATGATTTATTCCAAATAATTCCAGGCCCAATAAAAATCAATAAATTTAAAAAAATAAAATAAAATAAAAAGTTCTTGTTGCTAGCCTCAGCTGAGGTGCTACAGGAACCCTGTTGCAGATAGACAAGTTGGTCCCTAAATCTAACAGCCTGGCCTATTAAATCAGTCATTTATCTTGCTGGGTGTCCTGATCATTCTAACAGAACAGACAAAATCTGGGAACATACCTCTTGTAGATCGATCTTCTACAACATGAAGAAGACAGCAAATGGTGCATCTCGTTTACAAGGAAGAAAACTCCTTTCTGATGACACTTGTTAGAAGTTTATGCCTTGGAGCCTGAAGTTAACACACCTAGCCAAGCACAGGGACACTTACAGGGCTGTGCTCTTCCTTATTAAACAGCACAGAACACAATTTGCCTCCTGAGTTTTCCAGCTGGAGAATCACCATCGCATGCTGAGGACAGGGTCTCTCTGCCAGCACTAGTCCTCACCAGCACAGCAGAAATGCCTGGGCATGCCAGAGAGGAGGAACCAGATCCCTGCTGTGGGACAGTCTCTGAGCTCAGCAGAACGATTTCTACTCAACAAGTGTATGATATGAACCTTCTAGCAGCTCACAGATCTCGCATTCCTCTGAGGCAATGATCAGAGTACCCTTAAGCAGATCGCTCAGAATGGCACAGTTCCAAAGATTCCAGAGTGGCAATTTACCTGTGTGACTACTACAGGAGACTTCTTTGTAGTCTTGTACACAGACCAGCAAGATTACAATACTATTAGTTACCAAGGATCCTTTTAGCGGGAAGAATCATCAGTAAGCATAAAAAATATATAAAACAGAAAAAAATCTCTCAAGCTTGAAACATTGTCCCATTTGGATAAAGAATTCCTGACTTTCTGTAGTCGTTCTCCTGTTGCTGCCTTCCAGCATCTCCCCTCCTCCCTTTAATTAGAGCCTGTGCAAAAGGAGGGAGAAGCAAAGCTATCTTTAACTCTCTGTACACCAATGACCAGATAATGCATTCTGTACCGAATACAAGTATTTCTAGCTGACCTCAAAATCTAGAGGGGGAAAAAATCTAAAAAAACCCCAACATATTTCCACCCTGAAATACAGAAAAGCTTAAACCCACCTTTGGTTTTATTGCATGTGAAGCACTGTTGTGTAAGAGACTCAAATAATTCCTGGAGGCCAGTCAATCTGCAGAGAGAGCTGTGCATCAGTAAAGAGAGCAATGTCTGGCACCATAGCCTCTGCTGGAATGTGGAACCATTCTTAATAGGAAGTACAAGTGAAAATTTGAGTTAATACATTCCTTTGATTCTCCTCTGCTGCAAGTAATTCCTATGAAGAAGCCCTCAAAATGTTTTCTGGAAAAAACAGGAATTTCTCCAAGCTCATCTCTGAACAACAAAAAAACACTGGGAAAGGCATTCTACATGGACTGCTCCCGAGAGCAGAACTTGGGCTCCAGGACTGAGAAACCCCATGGAGCCTATCTGTACTCGGCACACACTGTGGGTGAGACCAGGCTCGGCACAGGACATTTCTCAGCATCTTCATAAAGATGGTTTTTCCATTTTTCAGGGTGCGTTCCAGCACACACATCTGGCAGCGCTGCGGCGCGAACAACAGTTCCTGGCTCTCCGTGCATGTGTTCTGCATCCCATGACATCATGCGCTCCTCAGCTTGCCAAAGCGCAGTCTCTACTGTACAGACCACCAAAACAGAGCCCCAGCATCCCCGTGGGGAACAGGGCGAACTTCCAGCCCCAAAAGCTTTCCCCTTGCACAATCTTGTTCAGTGTTTCATCTGTTGCGCTGCACTCTCTCCCACTCACACCCATTACTCGAAAACTGTTTTCAAATCATTCCTAAATTGCTTATTTTCTACCCTGCCTGTAAAGATCTTTTCTTTGCACAGGGCTGTAACTACTCAGTTACTTCTCAGCAGAACAACCCTTTTTCCTTTTATTCACAGTGGGCTTTTAACTCTTTAACAACCTGAAAACTGGGAAATCTGTATTTCCCAAAGAAACCTACATTTGTTTTTCTTTGCTATGGGTAATAGTAGGCGGCACTGTACAGACTGATTGTTCTCTGGAGCTGAGGTTAATGTCTCATCTTGTGTCATGCTCATTACTTAACACTGCCTCAGCAGCAAGGAAGCTCTCTGGCACACTTAAGAAAATAGTTTCTACACTGTAGGGCAAATCAGAAGAAAAATAATTCTATTATCTGAAAAATGTTCACGTTCAAAATCTTGTAAAACCTTTTAAAGAAAGGCAGACAAATGCCAAGATCAAAGTTACACACTCACTGGTGGAGAGCTCTGGAGTCAAGAACTGCTGCAGGATTAGACCCTGGAATTTACCAAAACTGGCTCTCTGCTCCATCTTGTTTAATCAATCCCAAACTAATCAGCCAGAAGGAAATAGATGTACAGATGCTGCAACGGGTAACAAAGCCACAATGAGAGACAAGGCTGTAAGATTCCCCTGCAATAATTTCTCTAACAGAGGTGAAAAACAAGCTTTCCAGGCCTGATTCCACTCAAAGAGGGCTTAATCGTCAAAAGGTGGAGAAAAACTGCAACAGATTGATATTTCAAAATGAAAATTTCTGTTTTCTTCTCATGCCAAGTGGTCTCGTGCAAAAGAGCCAACTCACTCATCAGGCAAGGGTCACTCAGAGGTTACCCACAGAAACAGGACAAAGCCAGAAGCTAGGTCTATCACAAATTACCAGGCACATTGGCTCGAGGCAGCAGCAGCCCATAAATCCGTTTCTCCCAAGACGGTACTTGCATTTCTAGATACAGTGATTCCACCGACATCTCCTCTGCTTGCCACCAGAGCGTTTCCAGATATCAGTCTAATGTTCCAGAAGAGAAACGTGAGGGCATTGCATGATTTCAAGTCACCGCGCTCCCAAACGAAAAATCAATTTTTTCCTTTTGCCTGCCCCCCTGACTGAAGGTTCCCAAGCCAAGCTGCTGTGTTTGGCACCAGGTAACTGCACTCAGTAATTGTGGATACTGCCACTCGCTCCAGAGCACTCTTGGAAAGGTCACCACGGAGATCCAGTTAACGCCCTTGAGTTCCTTTTCATTCAGTATTATTATTAAAAAATAATTATTATTTTAGTATTTTTTCCAGTGTATAAACTAAGTAATTTGCTTTTTATTAATAAGGATTAAAACATTAAGTTATTACACATAACTCCGTAGTGTTTCCCACGCTGAAATGTACATGTTCTGTTTATACTATCTCTTCCACTGGAAAAATCCCAGATTAATTAACTGCCACATATGATACTCCAGGGATAATGTATTCTCCTTTTTACTTTTGGTAGGGAAATACGTGATACGAAGAGAATCCCAATTGTAGATAAAGTAAAAGACCTTAGAAATATCAGATTCAAAAGACTCTGAAACAAGGAAGAGTCAACCTGGCACTCTTAGTCTGTTACAGGGTGGTTTGTTTTAAATCAGGGAGTTCTGAATATTTCCAGCTCCTCAGCTGTAACAGCAATGCAAGGAAATTTATGTTCCTGAATTTCAGTTCTGTGTCTGTTTTCATGGCAAGTTACTCCTCATGGAGTCTTTATAGGAGCTTTAAAGAAAAGTTATCCTGTGATCCTAGAGATGGAGCACTAATGAGTTTAATTAGAATGCAGTGCATCAACCCTAGATTGAGACATAGCCCTACATGATTAATTACCCTCTTGGAATGGCTACAGCAAATAGAGGGGGCTATCAAGGCTGTCCTCTAATAGCTGTGTCCACCCACTTTCTCCACCTGCCTGAAGAGGTGTTCTCCTCTCCTGCATGCTTGGCTACCACTGTGACAGCTGTGGGTGGTGCCAGTACCAGCTCAATAGACAATAATCTTAATTCATCATCCTCTATCAGCAATTACCCTTGCTCATTTCAAAATCAAGGTCAGTTTCATTTAGCATACTTATCTTTCGGAAAAGTGTCAGTGTTCCAAGTACCATGAGTTACTCAGCATCAACTACTATTTAGTTACGTAAAAACGGGAATCTTCTTATTTCCCAGCTAAGCTTATAATCATGTCAAATCAAAGTAACTCCAAAACTATCTCAATCCTTTAAAATACATCAGTCAGACTGCCAGTTCACACAGTTGTAGCAGTATCCAAAAACTAGAGCTGAAAATGTATTTACTGGATTTTTACTTTTCAGAACATCCTGAAAAGACATTTGACTACAAAGATAACTGAAACCTATCTAGAAAGCAGACTGCAGGTAAACCTACAGCTGCTTAAAGTTTATTGGCACTATCTTGAAAGCTGTCACTTTCTGTAATTCTAAGATGCCCCCAATGAGGGTTTAGCCATGAAATATCAGGCACCTGAACGCATTGTCCATGTGCTCCTCAAACATTACAGCCAGCCAGCTGCGTGCTGAAGGAATAGGCCTCAGCACATGTCCCAGGCAGGCACCAAAATTAAAATTTTTCAGCTATAAAATCTCCTCCATATCTTGCTGTTCCATAGCTTATTCCAAAAACTGTACACCTCCTAGAGATGCACATTTGCTTTAAAGACATTTAGCCCTGATGGTCTTTAAAGATCCTGTCCCACCCAAGCCATTTCATGGGAATTCTGTTAAAATAAGCACAGAATGTGGACTTGAAGTTCCCAAAGGACTGAGTCTTGCACTGGTATGAACAACAGAAATTTCACAATAGTCTTCCACAGGTTTCCACTATTGAACATGCCCGTGACACGTGGCAGAGGCCTCCTCAGTGGCTCCTGACCTCGCTGTGTGTGTGGCACAGGCATTGCTGGGATGTAAATGGTGCTCACACATTCTGTTATTTCTCATATCAGCATCTCCATGCCACTTATGATTCTTGGCTCTGAGGGTGCTGAGGCCCTGGCACAGGCTGCCCAGAGAAGCTGTGGCTGCCCCATCCCTGGGAGTGTCCCAAGGCCAGGTTGGAGGGGGCTTGGAGCAACCTGGGATAGTGGAAGGTGACCCTGCCCACGGCAAGGGGTTGGAACAAGCAGACTTTAAGTTCCCTTCCAACACAAACCATTCTGTGATTCTAGGAAAAGTACAACTAAACATTACTATGTCTCTCAGCAGCTGCCAAAAAGCTGCAAGCCATACCAGCCCCATTTCAGCTCTTCCATTTGTAACACTTCTAATGAGCAGATGGTTAATTTTTGTGAGCGAGGAATAAAAAACAAAACAACTTTAGTTGGTGCAAGTGTCTGGGGGTCCTTTAGGTTATAAAAACCAGTTGTTTTGGACATCTGCTTAAATTTTTGACTGTAAATTAACCTTCTCTATATTACTAGACTAATATTCATATCCTGCATTTGTTTTCAGGTAAAATAAAAACCTGCCAGCTATTGTTCAAGGCTTTTTTAGCTATTTAGAAGTCAGGAAAATTTCAAGAGTAAAAAAATTTTATTGTGCCTGCTTCCTGTGTATTCCCAGCAATAAAATTTTTGTACCTCCAGATCACAAACAGTATGTGTTTCTCTACCTTTGTTATTGCCACCTCACTAAAAAACAGTAGAAAAGGTTCCCACACAACTGTGAGTACCTCACCTTGAGAGCCAGCTCCTCAAATACAGTCTCAGGCTGAACCTGAATGCTACACAATATTGAAAGTGTGAATATTTGAACAATGCTACTGTTCACTTCAGAGGCCAAGGGACTGGTGCAACCCCAAAGCAAGGGAAATAACTAGGTAACAAGCTTTCTTTTCGTTGTGCTGTTAGAATTTTGAGGGGTTGTAGCAATATAGAGAGATTCGCAGAGGTACCTAAAGTAAAAATGTAAACACTACCTTCTTTACCATGATAGAAAGCAAAAAATTCAGTTAAATGTACACAAGAGCCCTTCAGAGGCCTCAGCATTTGAAAGACCAGTGAGCTCACTATATTTACCTTCCTGGCAAAACTGTCTTCAACTCAGATTAACAGAATGCAGCATTGTAGATCTGCTACATTTAAGTTGCTTCTTTCTGTTCTACAGTGTGATTTTATAAAACATGAATTCACAGACGCTACAGTAAATTTTTAATTAGTGAAATACAGATGGTTATTTTCATATAAATTTTAAATTTTCCTGTTTTTATTAAGCACCAACCAAACCCAACACAATGTGCACCGTATTTACAAATGCATAAAAATATTTATAGTTCCAGATATGATTTATCACCGTACTTACCAGTACTGAGCACTCTAAATTACAAACAATAAAACTTACATTTCTGTGATTTTTTTTTTGTCTAGTATAAACACAATTTTGTGTGGGGACACAGAAGGAAAAAGAACAAAAGCATTAGTATTTGGGAGGGGAAATTGTGTGAGAGCATGAGAGACAATGGATGTGTCTGAGCCAGGAGTCAGTTGCTGGTTTGGATCATTAACTAAGAGCTCGATGCTCACTGCTGCTCCCTCTGCAGACTCCAGGATCAGTATCCTCGCTCAGTGCAGCCTAAGTGTGAGATCAAGCAGAACAAATGTGGGAGGGCACAAAACCATACAGGCAACTGATTTCTTTTTTATTCGTTGGAACACTAATTTAGGCTCTTTTAAAAGCTACGTTTACTATACACACTCCTCTTATTCACATTCCTTTTCTGCTGCATTCCTTATTCTGTTACGGCTTTCCAAAGCCCCGGTAACTGTACCCTGCAATACCAAACATTTCCATCTGAGTTAAGTGCACATATTTTCTGTTTTATGCCTAGGAAGGCTCAGTGCTGTAGCTGTCCTTTCCCAAACAGTCACAGAAGCCATTATTTCTAGGTACACTTTTAGAGTGCAACCAAATCCAAGAAGCTGACATTTTTTATTTAGTACCCACGGGCTATAACCATGAAAAATTTACTCCCTGAAACACAGTTGCATGCATTTCCTATCCACCCTACTCATGATAAAAAGTAATTTCCTTGCACAGCCTGGTAACAATGGCAACTGAATGAGATGTATCACCATAAAATAAACATGAGCACATCGCACATCTGAATTCTCCTGAGTGAGACTACTACTCTGTGTTCCCAGTGAAGATTTAAATGAATAAGAGGCCTTGAAGCTTGACATGTATCTCTAAAGGCATGGGAGAGGATTCAGGGCAACTGGCATTAAAATTAATCATGATTAGTGATTACAAACCTCCAGTAACACTGTGGCTCACTGCAGGAGAGCTATCAGGGCCAAAACAAGATGTCTAAGCAATGAAAACCAAAAGGTAACCAAGAAGCTTACAGATATTCCTGTGTGATAACTGAGGAGGGTTAAAGGTTACACTTACAACAAAATCTGATATTAGATTGTTTTCCAGTTCCCACTGATCTGGTAAAGAGAAAGCAAAGGAGAACCATCATTTTGTATTTTGGACCAATGAAGAATGAATTACAGTGCAAGAAAAAGTACAAAGAAAATAAAAATAAGAAAATATGTCCAGAATTCCTATCCTGAGTTATTACAAAAGCCCAACAGAGTGAGGCACGACCCAACCATGCTCTGCCCAACTCACGGGGGAGCTGTCCAGCAAACACAGAACTGACTGTTACCATGGTAACAGAAACAAAACCACGTTTTACCAGCTTTTTCACACATTTAGAAAAATTGTGAAACTGAATTCTACTAGATGGTATGGTTTCATAGGACAAATGGGCTCAGAAATTCAGTTCCTGAGAAGTCCATTAGTGATAACGAAGATACGACAGCTCAGATGCAACCCTGACAGAAAGCCCCTGAATCTCTGACAGCTGCCTGACATGTTTGCTAGGAAAACAGTCCCCACAGATCCTGTTTCCTTAAACATCTCATACCCACCAGAGCTTAAACTCCACGATGTAGCCCCTTCAGCCTCAGCACAGCAATTCTCTTGGAAGAAGAGCTGACACCTATCAGCTGAAGGGAACAGTGCTCTCAAAGAGACAGAAGAAGGCTGTGTATGATTCTGTGATACATGGTTCCTAGTGCTTGTGAGGATGTGGGTTTATAAAATCACCTCTAATTATGTAAATTACTAATTATTAAATTATAATCAAATTATTTAATTTGTATAATTATTTTGTATAATTCACATTCCCCTTTCTGCTATGTCCTGCACTGCTTTTTGTGTTCTATTTGTGAAGGACAAAAGCCTGCAAGCAGAAAGTCACAAGGAGTAAAATAAAGACTACATAACCCATGGCAAAAATTAAACCTCCTTTTTCACCCTAAAAAAGGTCGGAAAATTATGCCTGAAGTACCCATTTAATACAGTGTTTCAAGAAAGTTTCTTTCCACTTCCCACATGAGACGAGCTTCTATTAACATCCTTCTATTCTGGATGCTCCCTTTGTTAGCATCCAGAATATCTAGGGCTTGGTATACATCTTTGAAGAAGTTCATTAAAAATGAATCATAAAACCATGAATTTAACACTTGTCTAAATAAAAAATAAGTTTTCCACTAGGGAAAGTGAGCACTGTATTAGTTCTAACACAAGAAAAACTAAAGGAATAGTTTTCAGTTACAGATCCATCAAGCACATGGAACAGAACTTTGACCAAGGCCCCTGACGAGACTAAAAAAAGCCATCGGATACACTGCCTAGGGATAATAGTCTCAAACACCGGACACTAAGAAAAATGCCTTTATTATATTCTTTTTACATACATCAATATTCATGTGATCTATTTTTTCTATGAGCTGGCTCCTCAAATGTTTTAGAATGAAAAAAGCAATACAGAAATTTGCATACCACTGCCAATTTCTGGTAAAGTCATCAGAAATTACAAAAATAACTGCACTGAAGAGCATAAAAATTTTGTGTCTATGATCGACTTCTAATAACTTCTAGAGAAGTTCAGTTATTTGACTTCCAGGGCAGAAACTTGACATTCCTGAGCGAAGGGAAGAAAGGAAGAGTTCAAAACTAACTTAAATCCAGAAAATAAAATTGAAACTAGAGTGTCTATTCACTATATGATAGAAATCACAGTATTGTTCAACCTTTCTTTTAAACTTCAGGGGTAAATTCTATGTCAGTGGATAACAGACAAACTATCAGCCATTTATTTCTACTGTTCCATATAATACAGAGGGCTTTATGTTTTCCTCTTTGGAGCAGAAGAGAAATCATGTACAAAGATGCTTGTGGCAAAAGGAGAATGTCACCTGCTTGGTCCAGCAGTTCAGACCCCAGTGCCCTCTGACACAAATGGAGCAGTGACTCAGAGAACAACAGGTTTATAGAAATAAAAATAATTGCCACAAATCTCTTCCCTGTTTGCATTAGTCTGAACTGTCATCATGTTCTTGTCTCAGAAAATGCCTGTGCTTAATGCAGCAATTATCTCTGTGCTGCATTTCCTACTCGTACATGATCACAGACACTTCACATCTGACTAGGCTACAGGGAGCGAGATGGAATGACCTGAACAAACCCCTGTTGGCACTCTGAGGCCAGGAAGATGGAATGTTAAGCCCTGGATGTATTTTCAGCTGTCAGAGAGCTCTCAGCAAGGCCCCTGCTAATTGGTTGGGTTTTCTTGCCCTTGGCACAGGCAGCACACAGTGTAAGTGGTATCCTTGAGTGCTTCCCACTGACTTGCTAGTCAAGGCAATTTCCAGCTTTCTCCATTTTCAGTATTTTCTCCTGTCTACTTGCTCTCACAAACTCTCCATTCAATTTAATTTCCTCAGAGACTGGGTGAGATTACAGCTCTGTGCTGAGGATCCCGGATGTCCAGAAATGCCATGATGTATCAGTCTGTATACCCAGACAAGAAATGCAGGTCTACGAGAGAATTATTGTCTATTACAGAGAAACCAGGTCCAGCCTCCTTGAATCCCCTCAAATCCCCTCCTGTTCTTTACTGTCACTCAGGCACTGATGGGCAGCTTTCAAAGGAGAGGAGGGCTTGATGCACTCCTCATAATCCACAACCTCTTAGGAAGTGCTGGGCAAATTCTAGTCCTCGGCCAACCTGAACTACAGCATAAATCCAGGATGGCAAACCCGAATAAAAACAGGACTATTTGCTGCAGAACAAACCCAAAAACATCTGAGACACGGTTGTTGGTGATTTGATTAATTCAAGCAGCAAATAATGTAATTGTAGCAAAAGGAAAAATAGATGGGGATAAGGGGCTTGCAGACATTAGGGTAACAAAATCAGAGCAAACAATCAAAATGCAAAGAGACCCAAATGTGTACACATAACATGAGTGCAAAGCAAACCACTCCAGAAAGCAGAGCTCAGAACAGCTGCTCTCCTCCCGCTGCCGAGCATCAGTGACACTGCAGCCTCAGGAGCCGGATCTGCCAGCACTGCCATGCCAGCCATTCCTGCCTGGTGTCAAACAAACACAAAGGGCAGCATGAACAGCACCGACTGTGGAAAGAAATTAACGAAATTCCACTTAAAAGCATCCAGAAAATGCGAGTATCTGCACAGAGCTGAAATGAGATCCCAGGCCCTGCTGAACACCTGAGCACAGAGCGCCCTCTCATGTGCTTCACTCATTTCTCCACACATCACTCCAATCCTCCACAATTCCACAACTTCAGAATGAGTTACCACTATGGTAATATCAGCAAAGAAATTAACCTCCAAGATGAGGAAACTCAATCATTGTATGCTGATTAAAAACAAGGAATATATATCTCATTCTTAAGAATAACAAAATTGAAGGAACAAACCACTGAAGAACTAAAAACTGAGCAGAAGAATCATCTGGCAACTAACTCCTCAAGGTTTGGGTAGGTGAGAAAAAGAGGTAACAACACCTGCTAAGGTTTTAGTCTAAAACTCTGGGGTACAAAATCTAGTATTGCATAAATAAATAAACACAGTACAAATGTCTTAAAATGCTATCCGGTGGTAATGTGCTTGAATCTTAATGAGCAAATAAAAAGATACTTTTTCTTAACTACCACCCTCGCAGATCAATCCTCACTTCTGCATTTCAGAATTACATCTTCATTTGTGCTTTGGATATTCAGATATACGAGGAATAAAAGCCACTATACCATTCTTGCCTAGTAATATAACTAGTTCCAGTGGCAAGAGAACTGCAGGGTGAAAAACTAGCACCTTCCAGGAGAGAAATTTACATTAAAGCATTTAGACTAACTGCAGTTAATTCCATGAAAGAAAATTTTAAGTTGCTTTATTCCATATACAAAAGGGTTCCAGAAAAGAAAGGAAGGAATAATGAAACCCTACAGTAAATGCTTGGAAAATTTGTGTTGATTTGTTGCATGCTGAGACTCAAGTACCTCTGTAAGCTTTCCCAATTCTAAGGCAGGAAGCTGAGTTCTCAGAAAGGAGCAATTTTTGCTGTGTATTTGTCTAAGACAACCATTACACGTGAAAAAATATATCTGTTTTTTTAGGATGACAAATACAGTGTCATCCATCCACTGTGTCCCCATCCCCCGTGCTCATGTTGCACTGCTCCTGCTCTGTAATTTTAAGAATTTAGGGAAAGGAGAACCTATACAACTTATCTGCACAGCAGTTTTCCCCAAGCAATGCCATAACCATCATTTCAAGTGTAGAGAATACCTCTCCAGTGAACTTGACTGTTGGGAAAAACATTAACTCCATAAAGCTGTCAAAATACTACACGATGGTCATTATTTAAATATCTAACTGGGGGGAAAAAAAAAGAGGAAGCAGAAAACTTTTTAGGGAGGGTGGTCAAACAGAGGAACATGTTGCCCAGAGAGGCTGTGGAGTTTCCACCCTCGGAGATATTCAAAACCTGACTAGACAACGTCATGGACAACCTGCTCCAGCTGACCCTGCATTCATCTCCAGGGGTCCCAGCCACCTTCAACTACGCTGTGAGTTTGCAACACGAAAAGACAGAAAGAAATGCACAAATCTCAAGATAACGTAACACGGCAAGCTCTAGCAAAGTGAAAAAAGTCTGTTAAATGGTTCTATGTCTGAAAAACTGGAATGCAACTTCCTGCAAATTAAAGACAGATTGTAAGCTGAAGGACAGGACTGGAAAGTTCCTTGCTCATCAAATTAAAAACAAGAGGTCTATTCATGAAAAAAGTTATGTGGTCAAGTCACATTCCTTGCTCTGAAGTTTCACATGCGACCGACGGCCGGCACTCCACTTGCAATTCATTGAGGAGCTCTGAGGTCGTCAGGGATTGCTGGAGCACGTGAAGGTACCTTTATAAAGGGTACCTTTAAAAAGATGGGCAAGCAGTCAGGAGAAGGGCAAGAGGATGTGCAAGTGTCCCTTTTTCTTGTAAGAGTCCTGGTCACATGACTGACAGCTGGAGTCACTTAACATAATACCAGTGCAAGCGATTCTGCCAAATTCCCCTACAGTGAGATGACAACACCTAAACCCCTCTTGCACTGCAAACACCCAAAGGCTTCATGGCTCACAGTGCCCCTTTCTTTCTGTTCTTTCATACTTCTTCTCCACCACAGATACAAAGCCACATTTTTAAATTGAGACAATTAATTTCAAATTAGGAGAGACAAAGACCATAAAAGAAACTCGTGCCTGATGAAAAGTGCTGTGATTCTTCCTAGTTACTTCTGGATTACATGTGCACAGGGCATTCCTTTTGCATCAACGACATTCTCCAGACTACTCAACTTTTCCCTAAAAGGTGCTTCAGCTCTAAAAGAAGTCGATACAATAAGGTGGTCCTGCTTTAAGGAACACCATTTTTCCCTGCCTAGTGGCTTGAACAGCTGCAATAATCAGAGATCATTACTGAACCCCGACCTTCAAACCTGTTTGCCAGCTTGTCCCCCTCTCATTCAGCAACCCACTGTGCTTTTCAGGGAACCCTGCTCCTCAAACACCAGTCCCCGGGGTTTCAAACAGCACAGTGTCACTAAATGGTACAGTCAGCATCCTTCTACTCACACAGGACAAAGAAATCAAATCAAATCAAGGTACCCCTCAGAGTGCTGCAAACATCCATCTTCGTGGTTCTCGCTTTCATTTGTCTTAGGCTGTGAATGTTCCTATCAGCCAAAAGTATTCAAGTCCGACAAAGTAATTTCATCTCCTGTTAATGAACAACTTTTCTGCTGAGAGATTAAGAGAATAAATCACTGCCAAAGCCCAGTTAATTGTTCAGTAGCAGTAGGCTGTTTGTACCTTTTGTTAGCTGTCACAGCACTGAGCCAGCACTCAACTGGTAGTGAAATCTACATTTTAGCACAGAATTAGGTCCAAATTTAAACCATTTAAGCTACAGCAAATTTTTCTTATAATGTGAGGATTTAAAAATATCTCAAAATCAGCAAGAACTAAGGAGAGACTGCTCGGGTGTCAGCGTCACATAATATATATACCTCCGTTTTCATGTACCATGCCTAAGGCTGCACAGCTGTGAAGAGAAATAGAACAAAAAATTTCTAGAGCATGATCAACAGCAAAACAAAGAAAATTTCAGTGAGAAATCAAAGAACAAAATGAGTCTGATCTGATTTGCCTCTTGGATATTTCCAAAATGCAGTTTAATTCCTGAAATATTCTGTTATCTTTGCATTTCTCAGCAATACGTACACAAAACATTTCTCAAACGGAACTCACAAGCCAGCCCTCTCAAACAAAGCCTATGAATAGGTTTATGTGCTGTTGTAATAAACACCTTTCAGCTACACACAATAAGTTATTCCGGTCTGTAAGAGATCTGATGTTTCTCTCTGCGACCACTTTCTCATTGTTCATGTCTTGAGCTGCACAGATAAGCACATGCATTTGTATAAACATACTTGCTCATTACCCCACATTAATTAATGCTTTAAAGAAAGATCTTGGGGCAGGGATGTTAAGAGCATGACTTTCAGCCATGGATTGTATTGAACCGATGTTAACAAGCATTAAGTGGAGTAGGAGCAAAAAAGTAAGAATTAAACAAACTGCACACCCAAGAAATGTAGTTTGTATCCAAAGGAGGAAAAGAAATATAGAAACTTACATTTAGTAGTTCAAATCTCAAAAAAACTGCACTCAAATTAATTTTTCAACTTCCTAAGTGAAAGGAAGTCAGGTTTTATATTTAAAACTCGGGCCTTTCAAACCAAATACCAGTTGCCTCTACTAAGCTCCCTCTTCTGGCTAATTAATAAACTCACTTAGACTTTGTATGCAGAAGTTTTGATCTTCCCAGTTCTGTTCTATCAACAAAGATTTTTTTTTTTTCTAAATCGATAAAGAAACTTTGATATTGGAATAAACAACTTAAGTTTTCAACTTCAGACAGAGCCCTCCTGTGGTCTAAGGCTGACAAGTTACACACACACACAAGGAAATAAACATGGAGCAAAAAAGTAAGAATTATCTGCAAACTGAGCCTCACTGACACTCAACCATCTGCACTTCTTCCAAGCTTCTAAACACCACTGCTTGTTTTCTGGTATCAGATATTCGTGAAATACCTGTGTTCAAAACATACCAGACTAGTTAATTAGTTCCCCAAAGCATACTTTTCCTTGTTCTAGCTAAAAGTAGGATTAAATATGTAATAAAAATACAAATACACCTCTTAGAAATTGTAAATGTTGAAAATGAGGAAAACTGAATCACAGAATCAACCAGGCTGGAAAAGACTTTTGAGACCATTGAGTCCAACCTGTGACCTAATATTACCTTACCAGCCAAACCATGGCACTGAGTGCCTGATCAAGTTTTTTTTCAAACACCTCCAGGGATGGTGACTCAACCACCTCCCTGGGCAGCCCATTCCAATGCTGAACCACTCTTCTTGTGAAGAATTTTTTTCTAATATCTAGCCTAAACTAGAAGCAACCACTCCTCACCAAACTAACACAAACTCAGGACACAGAACAAAGACATAGTGGCAGTGAATGGCCCCAATGTCTTAAGCCAACAGCCACCCTCACTGTGGAGCTGCCAAATCAGTAACAAACAGAGTCTGGCAAAATTTTTCATTCCCTTCTAAAATCTAAGTCATTGCAGGGGATTTGTGGAAACAAGAATTCAAAGTGAAAGGGAAGCACTGTGTAGAAGGGTGTGAACATCACAGCTCCAGTGAAATGAACATGCAGAGGATAAAAAAAATAATTCATTCAGCTGTGGGATTTCATTATCTCAGTTACTGTAGTAGCATCGTGGCTTCTTTCTAAAAGCCAAGCCATGCTCCCAGCCAAGCCATTTTTATGAGACTTCTATCACAACAGTGCCAATGAAGGCAGGCAGCACAGTCAAACTCCAGCCTCTACAAATCACTTCTGCTCAACACCTTTCTGACCTTCACTACAGCTAATGAAAGGCCTTGAAGGGAAATTCATTTCACGTTCATATTTACTGCTGTACCTTCAGCCCAAGTGAAACCAAAAATCTGTTTCTGCATAGAAAGTCTTAAAAGAACCATGACAACAAAAGATTGCCAAGACACAGCCTCTGAAGCAAAATACTGAGGGATGATCCGAAAAAAAAACCAACACTGAATCTTTACAGTTAAAAAAATCGAGACAAGGTTCCAAATGGGATTATGAGGGTTTGGGAGAAAAGAGGGAAGTGTTAGATGCACTGACAAACTAAAGATACCACCGTGAAAAGATAAAAGGGATGATACAACCAGTAACTGTGGCTGAGCTTTATTCAGGACAGGATGCCTGCAAAAGCTACATTGACTCTTCTACTGAAAGTAACTTTTGAAGTATATAAACATTTTATATCACAGAGAAAGATATCCTTTACACACTGATGGAATAAAACAAGAACAGATGCTATGTCATCACAGCAACATCACTGAAGACTTCCAGTACTTTTTCCACCAATGAGGCTCAAAATGTTCTCTAGAAGTGACTCCTGACTTCTTGTAAAACAAGAATAAACAAAGAAATAGAGTTTGCTCAAGGTCGGGTGGACATTTGATAGGAGAACTAGAACTGAAACAGAGTTACTTCATATTTTTAAACTCATTGATATGGTCTATCTGAAAAAAAATATCTTTTTTTATTGCTAAGAATGATTAGGGTTTTTTTAATATTTCACCTTAGTACTGCAACAATACATAAGTCTATTATTTCCGTATTTAACTGACTGTTAGTCATGCCTTCATTTAACACAGATAGCATTTTTAAGCTCATAAATCTTTTCCATCTTATTTTCCATTCTGATCCACAAGTCTTTTCCACTGACCATTTCAAAGGTAGTTATACTTCTGTAACTGGCATTTTGAAAGTATTCTTTCATGAAACCTTTTCACAACTTTTCATCTAAGTCAGCTCTGTAGTAAATCACTATCAGACTTCTTAGAACCAGGATACAAAACTGAGCACAGGCACCCTTGGCTTTCACACTCCTTAGCTCCCTGCAGCCAACCAACCTGCACAGCTAGAGTTAATTAACAGTAATGAAATTTTCTTCTTTTAAACAGAGTCCCTGATACAAAATCTTTTATGACATTCAGTAATACAAACCAGCTCATGACCAAAGAAAAACCCACAAAAAGCCCTACACAACAACAACACAAATTTAGAAGTTTATAAATCATCTTCCTGACAAAGCAGGAGTTTCTCTAATGTGGACTAATTCAAATCTTAAGGAAGCATACGAAAAAGCTTTTCTAGAGGCTAATGAACAACTGCAAATCAAAATACAAGACTTTGACTGATCTGCTTTGAAATAAAAGAAAACTTAACTTCAATAGTTTGGAGCCCAGCTGGTGCAGAGCACCATGCTTGCCACCTGCTCCAGTTTCTGAGGAGAGGAACCTGGGTGATGAGTCTGCTCTTAAACCGCACCTTCAGCTAAAGTGGCTCATAAGGATGCCTGAGGGACTGACAGGAGAAACGGAATCTGGAGCAGATGCTGTTAAAATCAATTAGCATGCAAAGGGCTGGCCCCGGACTAGCCAAGGCGAGGCAGCTACTGGAGCAATCAATGGCAGCTGCTGGGAAGCAAGCCCAGAAGGAAGAGGCGACCAACATCATTTACTCTTTACACATGTTTCCTTACGTAGTCAGGTCTTACTGAGAATGCCAAGCTACACATTTATTCAAATGTTTGTCCAAAATATACTACACACAAACACTCCTGGAACACTATTTTGAAAGGCCTTATCACTCCAATATACTAGTAACAATCTCTTTGCTACCTCTCAAAGTTTTGGAACCACATGTTCCTGGATGCTGATAAATGCTGACTACATTAAACATTAAAACAGATGTCTGGTCTTCACAACCCAGGAACCATGCTGTGTTAAAACAGTAAAATAGTAGCATACTCCCATTGGGGAACAGTACGCTTACACAGAAAACTGTTTAATACCCAACAGGTAATTCAAGTCAAACAACTTTTAAACAGAAAATACATTATTATCTGGAGCTTTCAGCAAAACCAGACTTTAGTACAGAAACACATCCACACATTTACACTGGGTGTTACACACGTGACCAATAACCCCACAGGAGCTACTCCTTCCCCAGAAGACAAACACACTTCCTTACCTTCGGCCATTTGGGATTCAGGAGCCGTGCTTTGATGGCATCATCCAAGGCCTTGTCATACTGGTGGATTTTCATGTAGGCTGCGGAGCGGTTGCTGTAGAGAATGCAGTTCTGAGGGTCGACCCCCAGGGCCTCGTTGTACAGCACGATTGCAGTGTGGAAGTCGCCGTCATGGCAAGCCTGGTTGCTCTGGCGAACTTTCTCAACAAATTCAGCTTTGCTCAACATGGGACTGTCAGGACTTTTTCTTCTGAAAGATTTTGATCCACAGAAAGAAATCTGGGAAGGAGAAAGGGAGAAATGGTATGTCAGTGTTACGAAACGCTACTCAAAGAAGGAAAAAAAAAAAGACGTCAAAATACTAGAAACTGTACAGCAGAAATTAAAGTCACCAGCATCACTGCAGAACAAATTATTAATTCAGAACGAGATTCTTTAAAAAGTAAATTGTTTATCTATTGATCCTCTTTTTGAGGGTAACAGAAAGAGTCTTGCACAACATATCATTCCCTATGAATGATGTCTTCTAGACACAAGAGCAGCTGCAGTCTGTTTACATATGCTGCACTCCACACACTCAGAAATGTTTTTCTCCTCAGCCACACTACTTGATTCTACAGCACTAAGCAGAGTTGCCAGGTAGAGAACAGGTGGCAGCTGTGAATATGAAGATGATGCTGGTACATCTGAAGTTTGATATGCAGATCACGCAGAAGCACCGGCATACACAGACAATGGAAAAACGTGTAAAATCTCTTCAAACGCAAGAACCTGCACCACAGCCTCTGCTCACAAGCCTCTACATCCAGCTACATGCAGCTGCAAATTTTTTGTAATTGGGAAGGGAAGGATGAGTCTTTAGAACCACGTACACTCACAGAAATAAGGGGGACATACAATTTATTTTAACGACAGAACAGTCATCCTTGGCAGAGCCGCACTGACAACTTCAGGTAATACAAATTACAAAAAAAGAGAAGATTTAAGCCTTCTAATCCTAAGACATTCTCTAAAGCGAGTAGAAAGTCCTAGTTTCATTGATTCTGGAACTTTCTCCTTATTTAACTTTCTACATCACACATTTTCCACAACCAATCCTTTGTAGTCAGTAACTGTTTCTGTCATGCAAACCCCGCTCTCTCCCAAGGATACTCAAGAACTCAGCAAGAACATCTTAGTCCAGCTCTGATCACAAGTCAGTTGGGAATTGTGCAGCAACAGTATTTGGCAACAGGCAACACAATACATATGGTAACACACAAAGTACTTGAAAATATTCATTAAAGGTTTAGACTACTATAATTAAGATTGGTGTCATCTAGTTTTAGTCTTGCAGACTGAAAAAGTTTAAGAATATCACATATTGTTACCACAACACAACAACCACACGGCTTAAATACATTACCAGAGCCAGCTGGGGCATATTTTTAAAGGTGGAAAGGGAAGCAAGCTGCAAACTGACATCCTGTCACAAGGATCAATTGGTCTATAGACTTTTCTATTTTTTCCTCCTTAAGTCAAATAAAAACAATAGAAAAGCATCAAGTTAGAAACTACTGATTTCTTATTTTTCTTACAATATCCATTCTTTTCTGACAGTGTTTGTGTGTCTGGTGTTTGTCCAAACTCTTCCTAAACTTCTCTACTGAAGGAGACTCCATGCTTTACTCAGGCAACCTCCTTACACTGCTTCAGGATTTTCATCATTAAAATATTTCTCCTAAAATCCAAATCTCCTTTGTGTCAGCAAATGTACCATTTCTTGTCCTGTAGTAGACTAAGCTATAGTCTATAGCAGACTGAACCAAAACCTTTTTTCCTCTCATCTGTGTAGCTGCTTTTTCTATAGTATTCCTGCTAATGCTAGCACTGAACACACTGCTTCGTTCAAGCAGCGCAGTAACTCACACATCTGTGAGCATCTGACAATAAACTTCATCACATGGACTGTTTGTTGTGACCTCAGGGCAAGAACTGAATAGGAAGATTCAGCAGCTATTACATGGGCACGTGTTCAAACACAAAGATGAGGAAACTCTGAGAAAGGTAATTAGTCACCAGAAGGCTTGGAGGTACTGCAGGGAATGGGGCTGGTGAGTACCCAGGTGCCAGGGGCAGCAGTTTCTTGATGTGTCTTTAAAGGTGGCTGCTGTCTCTCTCCCTGTGTATTTCCTGGTCACTGACCTGCATCAGGGACAATGAAAAATACCAAATGTCTGGAGCTCCCACGCTTTTATCCCATTCAGAGTGAATGTGCAGCTTCCACAAGCAGTACCACAACCAGCCATGAACTTAAGTTATTCAGAAGATAAATATTTCAAGAAATAGATTCCTCACCAGCTGTGGCTGTAAGTGCCTCCAGCGGGAGGCCTGGCCTGGTGCAGAGGCGCAGCCAGCCCCACCCTGGAGAGCTCAGGGGCAGCAGTGGCATCTCACCCACCCCCTGTGCCTGACCACAGGGACTGTGCTGCTCAGCCTCACTGGAGCTGCTTGCCCAGGACCACCACAAGCTCCTGAGCCCTCAGAAGTGGGGCCTCTGCAAGGGCACAACACACCCAGCACAACCTCAAGGAGCACCCGTGAGACAAGTCCAACAACAGCTGTCTTTTCTGGCAGTTTATTATGCACAAACAAATGAACACACAAAGCTGTTAATGATCCTTCCAGAATCATACTGTGAGTCTGCAACAACAAGGAGAATCCATGAGGAGACATCCTCTCGGTCCAAGTGAAGTGGTTTCTGCCTCTAATATCCTGTGACGCTAAATAATGTCATGAAAAAAAGGAAACTACGATGGTAATTTGTGGAATATGTTACTATTTAATCCCTGCTATCATGAGAACTACGTAAGGCAGTAAAACATCATGAGGTAAAAGAAAAAAACCCTGGAACAGTAAAACTGAGTCACTCTGGCACTCAAACCACAAAGAAAAAAAGATTATGATTATGGTACCAACACACAAAAAGTACTCATTAGAAAGCCATCCCCACTTTCCAGCCACCACTGCTCTTCTCCAGCTAATACAGTGGAAGGTGATGGTAATGCACATATTTGGGCTAGCATTTTATTACAGAAGGTGCCTGCATGTACTAAACCAATGCTAAAGAAGGAGTTTCTTAGTGCAGCAGAACAAAAAAGGTTCTAATGAAGAGCAGAAGAGGATCTAGTGAGAAAGTCTGAGTTAGAAGCTCATGTATTTCTAACAAAGTAGAAGATGGCATGAGCTTCCCAATGTTACTTCTCCAAACCACCATAAGACAGCAGAAATCAGCTCCTACTACAGAGGTCATGTCAGACAGAAGCTTCCACAATATCTGCTTCAGATCACTCAGTAATGAACCTCCTTCACTGGTGAAAAAGCCTCCTCTGGCAGAAGGAGGTGCTCAGGATTCAACCCAGCTGACCAAGCAAGTGGAATGTTAAAACACACACAACCTTCTTCAGTCTTTCTCTTTTCAAGAAGAAATGAACTCCCAACCGCCCCCAAAGCAAACAGGAACTTGAATACACACCAAAACTTACCTTACAAGAACTTTTGTCTTCACAGACCAGGCTTGTTAAACTTAGTCCTCTCTACAGGGCATTCATCAAATAACAGAAGTGCCCATACACACTGAAAGATGTGTCTGAACAGCATACTGCTATCCAGAAAGCCATAGGGAACAGATTCCCAGCGAACCCCAGAAGGATGAGTGACAAGAGAGAACAGCAAATCCAGATTCTGCTCCAAGAGGGCTAAAGAAAACAATGTGGTACAAAAGTACATGTTTTATCAAAACACTAATGTTACACCTCAGAGCTTGTTGGTTTGTGTGTAATTCCTCTTATTTAATGCTACATAATGCAAATAAAATATGCCTTATGCAGATGATGCCTTGAGGGGCAAATACATAGTTAAGACACCTTTTAAAAAGAATTATTTATAAAAAAGATACAGTAAGCCTGGTATGTAGCATTTTCATATTTTAAATTATCTAAATAGTTCAAGATACTTATTAAAGCACCAGGAAGAGGGAAAAACCAAAAAGAGGCAAGCAGAAAAACCAGCATTCCTAATGGATTCTGAAAAGAGTGACAGTAACTTATGCTAAATACAAGTTCCCAAAATCAGCTTAAATCTGTAACTGAGCTTCCCTTTCTATGAAAACTTCTATACAACTTCTTATATTTTAACCTTTAAAACAGTTTCATGTTTTCTCTCCATATTCTGGGGTATTACTGTTTTTCTGCAACAAAAATTGGCTTCAACAAGAGTCCATAAAGCACATGAAGTCTGTCCCTGAAACCTCCCAGCAGCCAGCACTTCAGCCAGGCTGTCCCAAACTCCTGAACAGATATGAGACCTCACCAACCACATGCAACCTTCCCCTAAACAGAGCAGAATTTCAAAAGAAATAGAGTGGAAAGAAATGAAAGGCCACCAAAACTGGAAGTTTAAGCCACCACAGGATGATACGAACTTATCAACAGCAAAGAAACAGATTGTTTTCCTTAACTGGAGCTTATACTAAATTTTCTATAGAAAATGTTTCTCCTAAAGGATTTTTTCAAAAATGAGAAGGAATTGTGAGATTCCAGTACTGAGATTGGAGAGATCTGCACTGGTGACAGCAGTTAGATCCACCCTAACTTAAACTATGCTACATGTTGCTAAAAATTGTAATAAGAACTATGTAATCTATAGTTAAATTTAAACATTACTTTTTGGTTAATGCATCATTTTTAAAGCTAGTTATTGTTAATAATTATATTTACATATATATATATATATATATAAAATTAAATTACAAACTACCAATGAGGAAACAGACCTTCCCCTCTGATTTGTTAGTGAGCCATAGGAAGACAGAGACAGCAACGAGGGAGTGATGAACCAGTAATTCAGCAAAAGTCAGGCATGAAAAGCAACCTCATTCGAGGAACACCTGTTAGGGCAACATTCAAGGCACATCCACTCACCCATTTAGGAATTTATCCATTTGCCACATATCCATTTCAAAGAGCGCATAAAGGGTTCCATTAGCACCTGAAGAGCTCTTGTTTCACACCAGAAGAAAGCACAGGAGAGATATTACCTAAGATTGCGGAAACCTCCAAGGTAAAGAAAAGACACTAAGATGATGAACAACTCCAAGAAAAGAAGAGGAAGAAGGACAAGAAGACATAGGCACCCGGCTCTCTGGATTTCAACTTTCTGTTCACTGGCAACAACCAGGGGCATCCCTACGGCTGCAACATCAACCTCCAGGAGAGCAGGCTGCTGACAGCGATAATACCGCGCATCGTTGATAGCCAATGTGTGTTCCAGCGCACGGGCAGCGGAAAATTCGTGACATCTGCTGTCATCCAAGACGCACTGACTGAATCCAGTCTCCAGGTTCTAAGTTCTGTCAGTAACAAAGCCCTTATAACCAAGTTCATAACAACTTTTTGTGCCACTGAAGCAGGGCAAGGGGCTCTGCAGTGCTGCCAAGTACACCTGACACGCTTACCTTTAAACTTTGCAGATTTTAACGATATTCGGGTTTGTTTACGGGGGCGCCAGAGCGAGCACAATGCCCATGCCGACATCCGAGCTCTCTGCTCGCGAGGGTCCCGCTCCAGCTAGCGGCGGCCGAGCACGTTCGGGGCACACAACACCCGCTCCGAAGACAGGCCCGGG
>VZRR01005151.1:1491430-1506413 GCA_013398015.1 Oreocharis arfaki | reverse complement strand
CTGCTGCCCGGGCTCCCCCAGCCGCGGCGGCCCCGGCCCGGGGCAGCTGCTCGGCCGCACCTCTGCCGGGCTCCGGCAAGAGCAGCGGTCTGGTCTGCCGCCTCTCCGCGAATACGGACGAACTCCGTGCTCACGGAGGATACAGCTCCAGCGTCGCTCTGTCGCCATATGGGTGGGGGACCGTCGCCCCAAGGCAGCAGCAGCCTGAGCTCGAGAGTAAGCGGGGGCCCACATCGGACCGCAGGTGGTGATGCTGGTCCCTAATGACACCGCACTGGCCAGGCAGAGCGAGCCTCAGCACTGTGGTTAACCGAAGCCTTCCAACTGCTGTGACCTGTCCTGCCTCTTGAAATGAACAGGCAAAATGGATTATGAAGGCTAAAGACTCTTGTGCTGTGGATAATATGTGATAAAGAAATAATTTCTTAGCTAAGTGAAAACTGGATGCCACTTCACCTTAGTGAAACTTACTCTTCCACAGAAAAAAAAAATGAGCCTGAAACTTCAGAAAGCTTTCTGCGATCAAATGATGAACACATGGCCAGCAGCCCAAAGGTTAGCCACCAAATGAGTAAGATCAAATTTAGGACATCATTAGAAAACAGGTCTTAGTCAGACCCAGGGAAAGGACCCAAGCAAAGCAGTTACTGATTATCTAACCACCGTGGGCAGAAAAAAAAAAAAAAGGAGAAATAAATTATAGAAGTTTTCTATTTCTATCTAAAGACAAATTGACAGTGTAAGTAGGAGCTAAGGAATTACCTTCTCATTGGCAATGATCCAGGTCTTTTTAAAGTAACTGGTAACTAAAGCCCAAAGGTATCAGCTTTTGCAGGACCTGGCCCAAACACACCACATCCTGTGATTCTTTTATGTAGCAAATGGCAGCTGAGTGTTCCTTTCTACTCCCAACTGAGCGACAGTAAGCACCAGAACTCCCTGAGGATATGCCAGTCACAGATTTGCACCAAAAGGGTACATCCTCAAGGACAGACACACCTTTGTTCTATCACCCCCATGTATCAGGAGTGGACTGGAACCAGTGGTATTGTTTCCATCCAGATGCCCATGGATGTTCTTCCATCCAATCCATTAAGAAAGGTATCAATGTACAAGAATTAGCATTTTATCATTAACATTGGTTATAAATCTATCAAAACACACAAGATCTCTGCAATAGGAAATGTGACTCATGAGTATCTTCATTCCTACCTGACATGGGTTTATTCCATAACACATTAGGTTTTATTCTTTACAAACCAACTTAGAGTAGATGCCTTTAATCAGAAGATGGATGTTGGAGAACAGAGTTATTAAACTGTTCTTTCAGTCAATTATGAAATTAATATCCTTTAGTAAGAGGCACACAGTTCAAAATTTTCACCTAAGAGGCAAGCAAGTTTTTCTCCCTCAGTTCAATTCCTAGTTCTTCCCTGATGGGAATTTATACATCTTCATTTCATCACTTGTTATCACGTTTCCTCTTATTCATCCCTCCTCTGGGAAATAAACACAGTGTACACATGTTAGAAAACACCATGCAGATGGTAACTGCTGCTTTGGAAGCCAATAAGCCCCTTCCCAGAGCACAGTGCTGTGAGTCTGCCAGCCCAGCATTTCCTGTGGAGCTTTACCTGAAGCCCAGAGCACCTCAAGCTCCATCAGAAGTTTTACATCTGAACTGAATAGTCTAAGTGTCCTCAGAAGTCTGCGGGCAGCATTGTGTCAGGTAATGCTCTGTCTCGGGCAAAAGCTCAGCATGCTTAGTACTCCTTCTTCATCTGTTAGGACTAAGCATCATTTCCATGCCTAACCTAGAAATTGGAAAAGAAGAAACAGAGACTGTAGGTGGGGGTGAAGCTAGCCTAAAGAATTGTTAGTAACTTAGTTCAGGAGTTTTTCTGATACTTTCCTTGAGTCAGACAGCTGGATGGATTAGAACATGGCTAATTGTGCAGATTCTCATGCATGCACAGCAGTCACTTCAGTCTTACAAAGTTACTTTTATTTGGAAATTGCATCTTCAACAGTTATTCCATTATTAGGATTTTTCTTAATAAAAAAATCTGCTTTCCATAAAAAAAGCTGTCATTAACAAAGCCGTTTTCTCTTCCTTTTCACCTCATTTTCTGAAACGACGTAGAAGGAACAGCACGTTTAGAAGAGCCACATTCTTCCTCATTTTCATGGAGACGCTTTCTCGTTGTGCTTCGCTGGAAAAAAGACACAGCAGGATGGCTCCAGGAAACTCAGGTAAGGCAGAACCCGACTGTTCTGCTTGCTCCAGAACCACAGGTGTTGGGCAGTGTGACCAAAAAAGCAGCATGACTAACCCCTGTTTCTCTACCAAGATCCATCCAATTATATTTGATGGTTCTCATATAAGACATTGCCCCCAGCTTGAAACAGCTTCTGTTCACTATTTTCCTAATTAGCATCTGGTGATGAATGGCACAATGCCATCCTAACCTTGCACCAGTGTGAGAATTTTTACTTGAATACTAAACGTGATTTGAACCCATTAAAAAAACCATGCATTCAACAATTTTATTCTAAATATATGAATAATCCTTTCAAGCCTAGGAGAGTATTTCCATACACTTAAACCAAGTGTTGACAAAGCACAGAAGTCCATTGCTGCTCTTCAGGAAGCAGAAACAACCAGCAGGCTGCCACATACAGCCCAGGGGCACATTTCTCTAAAGTCTCAAAATTAACTGATTTTCTTATTACAGATTACTTCAAAATTTAGTTTCTCTGTGCATCAAATATTAATCTTCAAATATCTACTGCACATACCATTTTTGATGTTTCTGGTGGATTCATATTGGCACATGTCTGACCAAGTAGCTGTTGAAATGTAGTTTTCATATCCTCATCCTGCAAAATAACCCAGCATCTAAGTAGTATATAGAATATTTAAGGGAAAAGCAAAGACTGGGAAACTCAAAGAGAAGTGAATGGGACATTCACTGCTACAGACAATTAAAAATAAAGATCGTTGAGCTCCTAAGGATTTCAGCTGTTTTAAGTGAGTTTTTTAGGTGAAGGCAGTGGAGAGGTTCCTCTTCCTAAGCAATGGAGTATTGCAGTAACTCCTTCTTTTTGTTTAACTATTCTTAAGTACTACAAGAAGGCTTTGACCTGAATATCCATTTAATTTTAGATAGAATTTTGACTTGTTTTTCTTTCCCAGTGTCACCTGATTTGATTGTGGCTACATTTGAATTGACAGGTAAGGCAAGATAAATATTTTTCCATTTATGTAACAAACACCTGAGTTTTTTCTTCAGCATGCAACCAAACTAATCTTGTGCCTTTCAAAAGACTTGCGTGAAGATTTCAGAGGCAGAAACAGCAATTAATTGTTTATATGCCTTTCATAAATGTTTTATTAAGTATCTGGTAAATACAGGTAAGACATTTCCACTAAATAGTACCTAGGTTTACTCAGCTCAACAAGTTTTAAAGTTGTAGATTCAAGCAAAGAATGGAGTAAACAATATATGTTTTGAAACCACTAATTTGAAAGCAGCACTAGTTTAAATAAACCTGCAGAACATGCCTACTTCTAATATCTGAAAAATTCCCTAGTGTCCCCAAAATCATCAGAGGGCTAACAGGCATCAGCTGGTCACATAGAGAATGGGGTTTTTCCTGCTGACTTGTAAAGTCGATACTTCCAGACAACACAAGAGGGAGAGAGGAGCCAGTAACTCCTCACTACTCACAGGACTCGGGAGCTCTTTTGGTGGTAGTATTCAACGTGTGTGATATCTAGAACTGAGCATGCTGGATGCTGGCCTTCCAAGCAGGCAGTATACATCACCTATGAACACCTGACACTCTTAGCCCCTGAAGGGAAACAGTTCAAAGAACAGCAGCTGAATGCTAGATGACATCTAGATTTGTGGCTATGATGTTTTCTGGAACCTTCTGTCCTGTCTTCAAAATTAAACTTAACAGTAAGAGATGTCCCTACATGGAACATATAATCAAGTTAATAACACCTTGAGTTTATATACTGAAATACCTCAAATCCTTAACTTGTCTAAATCAGTCATCTATTTCCCCTTCCCCCTTATGCATACCAGCAATTTTTACAATCAGTGTTGCATGGTTTCTGAATAACTTTTTCTGTTTAGAATTATAAATTAAATGTAAGAATCTATATCTGATTAACTCACTGTAGATGTTACATGCAAAACTACAGTAAGTAAAAGCCATGAATGCCAGGAAATGTCTCCTGATGCCCAGGAGCATAATCAAGACAAGTTAATCACTTAAAAAGTCATCCACATATGTTTTTTGTCTCAGAACACTGTCAGCTGTTGAGCACTGAGGGATACTCCCTTGCTTCCTCCCTGTTTCTTATGCTCTTTACCAAAGCATCTGAAATTCTCCTGTTCCCAGTGGAGGAACAGGAATAACATTGTGCTTGGTGTGAATAAACAGAACCCATTGCATGGCTCAGATGTGCACTGGGTGAATTTTTTTCAGCCTCTTCAAGCAAAAATATTCAAGAAAGCTCATAGGTCCAGTGGTCACTTCTAGAGTACCAAAATTAAGAAAAGACCACCTAAAGACTATCCCTCTCAAAACTAACTAGACTGTAACAGGAGGCAGGGAAACCATCACTTCCTACTCAGAGGGTTCCCAAACCAGGGACAGTTACTCCCACTCAGCAGAGTAAAAACACAGTATTGGATGCTTGCCAGAAACAAACTCTGCACTGCCTGCCCACATAAACATCTGAGGAAGTGGGGCTCTGTTACAATGCTCAAAGGAAGAGGTCCATCCTACCAGAACCACAGGGAGACTTGGGCTCTAAAACACACATCTTGATCCTCACATGTGAAAGAGTTCTGCAAAGAGGTGTCTCAGAAAGGATGTAGAAGCTGCTTATTGTATTGAAAGAAGGTATTCAGTAGACTGCTCCATGCTACTTTTGCAGTATCTCTACAGGGACTAAATCTTTGAAAGCACAACACATCAACAAGTTATCCCCCAGACAACCCAGCTTTAAGTTAAAACACAATTCCTACCTGAAGCCAAGGATGCTCCAAGGCTTCCTTTGTGGTAAGACGTTTGCTTGGATCCACTACTAACAGCTTCTTCACAAGATCCAGAGCTAAGACAATAAAATGAGCTGGTTGGCATGTGATCAATACATTCATTACCTGAAATATGCCTACACCAAAGCTGTGTGTGACGATGTGCCTTACACCCCTTCAGAACAATGCACAAAAGTACAGGCTGGGCAGATCACTTTTCTTTTTTCTGTGCACAGGAAGGGCTGCAGACTGCGACCGCCTTTCCTTCACATGCACACAAACTCCACACTTTTCAGTATACCAGAATTATCCATAGATACATTTAGCATGTACACAATTTATGGTCTGAGCATGCACAGGAGGCTCAGCACTTTCCTAAAAGCTTCAGTATTACTGTGGAAAAGCAAAGACAGCTTAATTTATCCTGGTTTACAGTGTCTTGGAAAGCAGATTATCCATCTGGGAAGGTGGGAAAGAAGAGACAGGACATACACATGTATGCTCAACATAATCTGAAACTTTCATCTTCCTAGGAAGCTGCTTAGTAGACACTGTGAAAATACGGCATTTATGTCATTTTATTACTCCAAATCTCCTATAAAGGAATTTTGGCAAGATTTACTTTTCATTTGATCAGATTATTCTGAACACATACCAGTAGGACTATGGAAATCATGTTAAGATTGTACATTCTCATGAACGTCTGACTTATTGAATAAGCTGCAAACTATTTAGGAAGGAGTCATATTTGGTAAGTTTATTATACAAAGGATGACCACATCACATCTTAGAAACTCCTCTGCACATACAAAGAACTGTCCAAGGTAAATATTACAAATATTTTGTGCATATAAAATGTCCTGAAAAACTAAAAGCACACAGACAAGTAATTATCATTTTAGTTTGCTACGCAAAAACTGTTTCACAGACTACTTCACTTACAGCGGGCCAAACATAATAGATGATTCCACAAATGTGACTGACATTTTCAGCTCAAAGACTAGCACCACGAAAGGCCTCTCTTGGAACATTTGTTTTTTGGAATTGTAACTCATATTCCTTAAATTCCTGGCATTTTTGATTCAACACTTGACGAATCTTTGGGCAAAGTCTGTAGACCAGCTTGATAAAGTCAGAAGAAAAAGTGAAAAGAGGAGAAATAGATGTATGTGCCTACAAACTCTATACTTGTGTGGTTAATTATGCTAAATACTACTAAGAAATCTCTTCATTAAAAAAGTATGTGCTCTTTCTAACGCTTTAACTATGAACTTTTAAAAAATAATTTTAATTTATTAGTTTAAAAACTAAACATATTAACACACAATGTGCCATGCAGCTGAAAGGAGGATAGAGGAAAACAAGAACCACGAGAAAAGAGGTAGATATTTTACTACCCACTGTGCTGGAGTCATACCCATGTCTGACACGTGCTTCCATTCTTTTGCGATGAACGTGTATTTTCCCTGAGTGATTTGATCTTTCAGAGAGAGTTGAGTGTTTTGCTCATTGAATGGTGGATATCCACACAAGCTGTATAAAAGAAAATAAGTTAAATAACACAGATTTTGCCACAGCAAATGAAACAATGAAATCACACATTTTAAGGCATCTGCTATCGTAGTGTTTTTATATGTGTAGAGCTCTAAATGCACTTTCATTTCCTCATATAGATACTGAAGCTGCCAAGTCTCAAGCCATGTATGTCAAAGACTGTCCAGTGAAGGTACATCTACACAATATCTTACCATACAAAAAGAATAACTCCTAAACTCCAGCAGTCCACAGCTCGGCTGTATCCACCAGTCCCAAGTGAATTTAGAACCTCAGGAGCAAGATACATGGGAGTACCACATAATGTTTTCATAAGAGAAGCTTCTCCAAGAATCTTGGATTGTCCAAAATCTGTAATCTTGTATTTAAAAATGGTAACACCACATTACATATTAGGATGGACTGTACTAGAACACATCATATTGTAGACATACATCAGGAGGTAGCATTAAGTTTCTTTCTTCCAAGCCAGTTCCAGTACATGACTATGAACAAAAGTCACCCCAAACATTATTAAGTGAGAATGGGAAAGGAGGAAGAGGGAGAAATATGACAAAGGATCACACTTTACACTAGAAAAAAGTACTCTCAGATTTGGATGTAAATGGACAACCAGAGACTAAAGGTATTGTAGCCTATTAGAAGAGTTTACTTGAAAAGTCAGCATTTTAGCATGCAAATTTATTCAATCCTTTCTCTGGGGGAAAAAAAAAACCAACACAAAAGAAAATCAACAACCCCAATTCCTGCCCAAAAAACCCAAAACAACAAAAAATCCCTGTCACCATACGGCCTGGACATTTGTGGGAATGCTGTGTGTAATTCAAGAATTGAGATTTTATTGGGGAAAAAAACCACTGACATTTGAAATTACATATGCAATGTATGGGTTGAAATATCCATAAATGTAAAATTACAATTATGAAAAAAACCCCAACCCTCTATGTTTTAGGTTACTTCATGGTTTGTATGACTAATTCCATAATATCTTTTTGGCTATGTTTAATGAAATATCAAGAAGAATGTGAAGGAACACTCCCAAATTTCTCCATTAACAAGAAATGTGAGTTTCCTTACCTTTATAAGACATATCTCTTCAGAAGATGAAAGTAGTACATTTTCTGGCTTTAGATCTCGGTGTATAATTCCATTGTCATGAAGATACTAAATACATACAGATGGGCAATTAAGGAAAAACAGACTATTAACTTGTTTTAAAATGTAAGCTTTCCATTTTTTCTCATGGCAATGGCAGGATAACTGAAATGGCTGTGCAAGAGGCACGTATGCATTTAAAGCTCTCTAACTTATGACTCTCCCTTAAAAAAACAAAGCAAAACAAAACCAAACCAAAATAAAACAAACAAACAAAAAAACTCACACCAAAACACCATCACAAACAAAGAAACAAAAAAACACCTTAGAAATCATCATGTTTCAAATGTCAAATCTCAATGCAAACACGGAGTGCAGACCCAAGTTCTGTGTCACCTTTGCAGGAATTCTGCTTTTCTGTTTCTCTCTTGTTAAACCAACCTAAGAATGCTGTGCTGATTGCTTGCATGAGTTTCACCAATGACAAGTGAGAGAAAACTCATCTAATTGACCTTTTTTTTTTGAGAGAGAATTCACGATTATGTACCTTTACTGCCAGCAGCATCTGATAAAAATACAACTTGCAGGTATCTTCTTTCATCTTGATTGGCCTTGACACTCTGTCATACAATTCTCCTCCTTCCATCCTAAAACAAATGCAGGTTAACAAGCCAACATACAAACTTCCTAGAGATTCATCTTATTAGACAAGACTAAGACCAAAACATTTGGCTATTCTGGCTACAGAGAAAGAATACATTTCTGAAAATGAGTGAGCAACACCCTAAACACAGCACATGCATGGCTGAGTTAGGGTCAATCTCCCGAGTCTTCACTGGGAGCTGTTACGTGATTTTTGATCAGCCCCCTCTTACAAGCTCAAAAACTCAAACAAACAAACAAAAAAAAAAACAGCAATCCACAACAGCAGCAAAGTGAACAATATCCAGGCACTGAGTGCCCAGGAAGCATAGAAGGATGATTTCTCCTGGTTCTCCTAGCTCCTAATCTTACAAAGATTTCAAAAAACAGTGGAGGCCAGCAAAAGAAAAACAAAATAAAACAAGCAAAACCTCCACAGTTCAGAACTACATGCATTCATTGTGGCTATGAAAAGAACATTTCATTTTATGCATTTGCTTTCAAACAGGTTACTTACAGTTCCAAAACAATGTAGTAATCCTCTGCTTCAAAGAAGTTTTTGATCTTGATTAAGCAAGGCTAACAGAAAACGGAAGACAAACGGAGACACAGAAAAAAACAGAATAATTTGTAAAGATTAATCCTAAAGTTCTTATTTCAGTATTTCAAACCAGGTCACCTAAACTAACACTTAACACAAGTGACTAGCAAGCAGACTTTTTCCAGTTGTGAGTTACCATACCCTCAATATTTTATTTATTTTACATGCAGAGGAAAGAGGGGATACAAATTCAAGAAACTGCTAGTGAAAACTAGGATATAATATACTTAAAAGAAGAAAAAAAGACCCATTCAATAATTTACAAGAAAAATTATATCCCTCCTTTAACACATTTCTAAATGGATAAAATTGTTCTTTAGTTACTACACTAAGGTCAGTAAACTAAACAAGTACATACAGTAGGGAGCAAAAAATAATAAAAATGTACAGTAACACTCACATGATCTATTTTCTTCAAAATTTCAATTTCGGTATTGATATTGAAAGCTGGGTTCTATTAAAAGAATCAAATACCATATTGGGTAAGACAGTGCTGTTCTGGAATAAGACATATGAGAAATAAGAGACAGTACCAGAAAAGCCATCATTTCATGCCTTTTGCTACTCTAAGTGACCATAACATAAAACTTTTTTCTATAAAATGATCATGTGCCTTCGATGAGTTAAATAAACAGTGTGCTGTCACCATCTGAAGCAAGATACTTCTCTAGACATGTAATTTCACTGCAGGTTAGAAATCACCACCTGACTTCCAAATTTAAAAAAAAAAAAAAAAATCTTTTTGCCAATATACCTGTATTGTCCTTTAAACAGCTTTTCTCCCTCCAAGATGCTTCACAGATGGGCCAACCTAAAATTACATGCTACTTTCCCCTATTTTGCAAGACAACATAACCAGATTCTTTTAATCTGTGGCTTAGGCTCAACTAATGAAATCAACTCAGCAGGGATTTTTTTTTGCTCTTCTTCCAATCCAAATCAACCATCTTGGAACACACAACCCATACACAGCATTCCAGATATACTCCTGTCTCTGTTTTGTACAATGGCATATATTAGTAATTACAATTCACAACAGCATCTTAAGCCAGTTGTCCTTGTTCTTCTCCAAATTCTGGCTTCTGCCATTAGACACATGAAAAGCCCTTCCCAAAAGGCTTCATACAATTTTCTTAAAAAGTATTATGATGGAGCATTCAACAAAATTAGCTTAGCTGGTATATTTTTGGTCAAGACTCTGCTGGTTATGATGTGTCTACCTGATGCATTTCAGGACATGAGCCAAACCCTACAAGACTCTGCACCAGCCTTTGTACACATCCCATTAACAGTCCTAAATGCTGAACCTAATGAAATGTGGTCAAGGAATGAAAGCAAGCGTTTCCTACAGAATTCTGTACATCGCACAAGATCCAAAAGCATTTTGAAATTATACAGGGAAGACATGAAGTAAGAAAATCCTCTTTAGTTGAAGATAGCTGAGGAGTCAGAGAAGCTACCAAATATTCCACTGCAAGGTTGCCAAGACGGACAAACAAACCAAAATACTTACTGCCTCACTCAAGCCACTTGCCGCAAATTTCCGTTTATTGATGATTTTCACTGCGACTTTGTTACAAGTGCTCTTCTCAAATGCCAGTTTGACTTCTCCACAGGCACCACTAAAACGAGAGCACAGCTCTGTCAGTGCTTACAAATACTGGTCCAAAATCTGTGTAAGGAGTGCAGGCAAATGAAAGCATAATTTGGAGCTGCTGCTTTCTGACTTTCTGAATATGGCACGTTGCCTCTTCTCAGGAAGTATTCAACAGTTAGAAAGTCTACAGTACTTCTCAGGAAGCATTCAAGAGTTAGAAGGTCTAAATAGCAAGTGTTATCAAGGGCCATTCATTCCAAACTGCAGGAGTAAATATGCAGAGCAGCTTCTCTATTTGTACCAAAAGTACTGGCAGGTATGAAGGACAAGCTCTGTCAGCATTTCCTTCATGAAAAGGCATTTAGAAGAGAGCTTAGGAAGGGTTCTCTTAACACTGGACTGCACAAATCTGAGGAACAGAAATTACAATACTTGTATTTTTACTAAATAGCAATTATATTACAGAAAGAAATTCTTGTATTTTCCACTCAGATTTTTTTCTACCTAATTATTCACCTCCAAATTGTTCCCTGTCCCATTGTTTCAAAAGAGAAGAAAATAGCCCCCACTTAAAATAGCCTCTCTCTCCTTTTTCCTGGACAGTTCTTTCCCTTTTTGTCTGAAGGCCTCAATAGTGATATTGTAGGAAGCTGTATTCTGACATGAAACTCTTCCTTCCACTTCCAATAACTGAGTAAATTAATATACAAACTTTAAAAACTCATTAAGAATTTACAGACATCATTCTCTTCAACAGAAAGAAAAACCTCAACCAAAACAAAACAAAAACCGGTTTTTGCAATCAGTGGTAGGTTACTAACCCCAAAACAATTAGAGACAAAGCCAAAATTCCTGTTTAAATTACTGTTTAAACATGTAAAGAACATGTTTACTCACATGTTAACACTTTTTTTCCCCCTTTTTACTTTTGAAAGAGCAGCTCAGTTAATACTGGCAATAATTCCAGCACAATGTACTGACAATGATAACAAAGTTAAACCTTTCTACTGAGGGAAGAAGGATGCTTACCTTCCCAAAGTCTTTGACATGATATATTTCTCTCTGAGTTCTTTAGGAAACACCATCTGATCATCCACCGTAAGATCAGAAAATACAAACACTGGGAAGACAAGTTGAGATAATTTTCCTATTACTAAGTTTAAAATTGTTATTATAACAAACAGCTGTCTTTCATGAGCTTTTATAGTCAACCATATAACTGAGAAAATAATGCCTGCTAGAGTCAAACTAAATATATGCTATAAATTACACCAGCTATGGGGTAGCAATGTGATCTCATTGCTGAAAAACTACATTTTGGTATTAAATTCACAACAGCCTTTAACGAATTAACTACATTTAAGGGCAAAATGAGCAAATATTTCAATGTCCCAATAGAGATCAAAGAGAAGTAATAATAAAGAAGACAACATCTTAGTGGAAAAACAAAGACAAAGAAACAAAAGCCCAGCCCTGCTAATTTTTAGGAGGATTTTCGATTTATTATGCAGCATCTGGTTAGGTATCTTAAAGGGGGTTTCAACTTTTTTTGAATAGTCTCTCTCCCCTGTTCCCACCATCAAATGCACAGCCATTGAAGCCCAAAAGTGTTTCAAAAACAGGAAAACAACTATGAAAGTTTATACTCTAGTAAGGTGCTATCTGATGCAGATTATTTTAAGTTTTCTTTTTCCATTTTTTTCCTAGGGTTGACAGGGACATGGATAATTTTTATGTGAGTGTTAAAACACCTGTTAATGAGCTGTGCTCAGGAAGCAGCTCAGCTCCCAAGAAACATATTCAGATCAATGCAGAAAAAACCTCTTGGTCAATACAAGAAAAATCTACTTAAGTTAAAGCACATTTTACCCTTATTGGTCTGTACAGACAGTGCAATTTCAGAGTTGTGTGTCAGTGGAAGCCTCTTCCCTTTTCCAACGAGCTCTCTATTAACAAATGTCCCATTTGCACTATGGTCTTCAATGTAGGCAACAAAGGAATTTTTTGGACCCATTTCCTCAAAGAGAAAAAAAATGGGAGAGATGACAGTAAAGAACAAATGACTTTACAGTAAAGACGTGACAGAGTAGAAATTTACTATTGTTGACTCAAGAAATGAGACTGTGAGGTTATTTCATAAACCACATGAATGGGGCATTGACAAGAGTCTTGTTAAGGGAGTCAACCCTGAAGATCCTTCAATTTCTTTAGGATCTCTGCCCCAAAGTCTCTTTCTGAATTATGCCAGAATAGACAGAGAGTTAATGTTTTTAGCACTTACCCTGAAAATTCGGAAGTGCTTCTTGCTATAGTTTTGGTAGAAGCCAGTCTCAGACAATCCTAGCTTAGAAAAACTGTAATCACAGCTTTTGTCTCTCCCAAACCAGTATTCCTCATTCACACAGTCTGCAGAGGAGGGGAAAGTACAGCAGAGAGAGAACACAACGTTGCAGGAAGTGAGTAACTATGGCACTACAGAACGATGCCAAATGATAACGAACAGGATAACAAAGACAAGATTCTTCCCATAGAAGCAAGTATGTCTTAACTCATACAAAGCACCACACCTTGTCAAATCCTTTAATAATTTTACCTTCTTTAGCAGTAGTAGTTCTCAGTTTACCTTCAGCAATATAGAGACATATAACTAAACATAATAAATTATAAAACGTAAAAAAAATGAAGCACGTAACAAAGAACATGAACACCCCAGAATTTCTGTAAGCCTGTGGAAGCTGTGTATCCAAGTACTCAGTGTAAACACTGGGATGTAGTATGGAACAAAACATTATTGCAAAAGCTGCATACCTAAATTTGCTTGTACTTAATTTGAAAATGAAAAGACACTGCTCTTCAGCAAGCTGCTCAGAACTTTTCTGAGATCCTACAAAGAAACCAGGAGGTTTATTACAGCATGCACATACCACAGTTGCTGAAACCTTTTCCAAGTGCAAAGAGTCGACCCCAAGGCTGAGGAATCAGCTCTTCAGATTCCTGGTCCTCAGGGATTGAGGGAAGCTCCTGAGTGGGCACAGTGTCCAAAGAACTGACAGTCCCAGAACTTAAGGAAGACTGACTAGTGCTCTGTGAACCACTGGAAGATGAACTGGTACCACCCTGTGACTGCTGGGCATTTTGAGACTGCTGTGCTTCACTTCCAGTCTCTCGAGACATGTTGGCTTCAAAGAGAATGTAAAAAAAACCCAATTACTACAGCAAAGTAAAACTGGCAAACACTCACACACTGTACTATTAAATGTCCAAGTCCATTCTCAGGCTCAAAGAAGTAAAACTTCCAACCAAAGCGTGCATGTCTGGGTTATACGTAAATTCCCAGGAATTTCGCAAACCAGGATGGTTTTCCTTATAAAATCCAAGGTGGAGCGGCCTCTGCTGGTTCCAGAACAGAACTAACCCTTATTCCCGGATTGCTTCCGCGGACTTCAGCGCTCACATTGGGTCACACAGGCATGGATTGTGCTCTGACAGAGCATTCCCGCATGGAGCAAGGGAACACGGCTGGTCCCCCAACAAAAAGAGAAAAACTAAAAAGAGTAAGAACTGTAAAATGACATACATTTTCTTGAAAGTGCCCAACAGATTTATCACACCTGTACACAATGAATGTACAGAGCTCTGCCGGATTCAGACACCCACCACAGCCCTGGCAGCTGTTGGCACACAGAAATAGCGTCTCCCTGCCCCGCTACAGCGCGGAAATTCATAGCGTGTCGTGCCTCCCTCTCCACTTAATAAATGCTCCACCAGCCAGCCCATCCCTAAAGCCAGCTCCCTCCAACACATCAGCGCTCACCGGGGCTCCCGGATCGTCCATGAACCTTCAATCTTACCGCCTCTATATCGGGTTTTCAGCTGGTTGCCATACGGTTTAATGTATAAATCTCCTTATCATTTCGCTACATTTTATTACCAGCCATAAAAACACCAGAGCCTCCAAGTTCCCTCGCACGTCGCGTTTGTTACAGGTGTTTACAAACACAGGCGGGGCCCAGGGCTCCGCCCGCAGCCCTCGCAGCGCTGCTGGTGCAGCCGCCCACAAAGAGAACCGAATCACGGAACCATTTGGGCTGCAAAACACCGAGGCCGTCGAGTCCAACCGCTTCCCCAGCACTGCCCATGCCACCACTGACCCTGCCCCTGGTTCCACATCCAGACGGCTGCAGAACCCCTCTAGGGAGAGTGATTCCACCTCTGACCCGGGCAGCCCTTTCCCTAAAGGAATTTTCCCTCATATCCAACCTAAAGCTCCCTCTAGACGCTCAGACGGCGTGGCCGGGCCGCCAGCGGCAGCCTCGCACCGTGCGGAGGGGCGCGGCCGAGCCCCCAGGGCGGCGCTGCCGGGCCTCCGTGCAGCCAGCGCCCGGCCCGGCCCGGCCCGACCCTGCCCGCCAGAGCACTGCTGCCCCGGGACCGACACCG
>VZRR01005151.1:1453543-1491262 GCA_013398015.1 Oreocharis arfaki | reverse complement strand
CGATGGGCCGCCGCGCTTCTGCCCCGGCTGCCAGGCTCTGCAGCCGCCGGCGCCGCGGCCTGACCTCTTCCGCCTGATGGACTGGTGAGTGTGGGCGGGGCGGCCGCGGGCCCGGCCGGCCGCGGGTCTCACCCGCCTTGTGTCCTGCAGTGACCGCTCCTTCCGCATCGACGCGCAGCAGCTGCAGCGGCGATTTCGGAGCCTGCAGCGCGCCGTCCACCCCGACCGCTTCGGCCAGAGGCCGCCGGTGAGCGCCGGGCCGGGCGGGAGCCCCGGGCGGGGGAGCCGGGCCGGGAGGGCCCCGCGGGGCTCGGTGACCGCCGGAGGGGAGCCCGCCTTTAGCCTTCGGCTGCGTGGCGGGGTCGCAGCGTCGAGTCCCCGCCGCTCTCCCGCTCGGGGAGTGAGGGGATTCGCCTGCGTTTGTCTTTCGGTGGTCAGAAGAGACTCTGCCATGGATTTGCGGTGGAGGTGGACCGTGAGGGGCCGCTGCGGTTCGTCAGGCCTTAGTTGAGTGCAGTGACACAGTTCCCAGGTCCACAGAGCCTTCTCAGCTTCACACAGGGACTGGTGTGGGGACGCTGTTTTTCCGCATGTAACAAAATGTGGTTTTGCCAGTTGTTATTAGCTTCCAATTATTTGCCATCCGTTTGCAGAAAGAGCAGTACTACTCTGAGCAACACTCTTCCCTGATCAACAAGGCCTACCAGACCCTGCTGAACCCTCTAAGCCGAGGCCTCTATCTAGTAAGGTCTCCGTTAGGTATTACAGTATTCCTGTAACTCACCCTGGGGGCTGGTGGTATTTTTAGGGTTCACCTTCGATTCAATCCTTAATGTGCTAATTTGCATTCCTCTGAAGAGGATCGCTAGACATTGAAGGGAGACCAGAACCAAGCTTGTCCAAAAATTAATCAGCTTATCATCTCATTTGCTACTCATTTTACACTAATTTGTTTTTCACATCACACGTTTTGTTTGGCCGTGGCTGCTCATTCAGAATTTCAGTCTGGCCCATGGCAGCCTTCTAATTGTTTCTTTGGCTTTGGGTAAGTGCTGATTTTTATGGTCAGCCTATGTATGGAGTTAATTTTCAGACTGATTCTGTTTATGCACTGTAGGTTTATCCGATGTGAATCTGAGTGTGCCCCACTAAAAGATATAATATTAAAGAAAATTATTCCCATTGAAATGGATGTAAGAATATTTATTTTCAAATTCCCGTTTCCTCTGCCAGCTGGAGCTGAGTGGAGTGGAGCCAGCACAAGAGACAGACTGTGATGCAGACTCAGAGTTCCTTATGGAAATCATGGAAATTAATGAGAAATTAGCAGAGCCCAAAAATGAGGATATCCTTGAAGAAATTGAAACTTTAATTAAAGGTAGGTTATGATTTCAGGAATTTGTACAGAGCTAATATCCTGAATCTTGTGTAATACAAGAGTCTGAAAGCTTTATACTGTTTTGGTATACTTCTTGTAGTGTCTTCAATTTGTGTTACTCTGGAATTGACTCACTGCAAGAGCTTCCACCTTGTCCCCCCCTGCCCTTTCCAATGTTGTCTTTACCCATTTGTGCACCTAAAGGTCACATCTGTCTTGAGAACATTTGTATAACAGAACCTATTCTGATGTCAAAATAAGTATATAGAGACAATAAAAAGGAATTTACTCAACCTTCATCAGGTGAGGGCTGGTCGATTGTTCCAAAGAAAAAACCTGTCAGAATGAAGTTGAATAAAACACTTGTCTGACCACAGTAAATAATGTTATTTATATAGACATTGTAGTTCTTTCACCTTCTTCGTGTGGCAGCCATTATATTAAGTGGTTATTCTCCTTACACAAGCAACTTTCTTTTTATATTGTTGGTGATACCAAAACAGTTGGTTTACTGATATATTTAAATCTTCGCAATAACAGCCTTGTGCCAAAAGCAATTAGAATAACTAGAAAAAAAAAACTGAGTAGCACAGGAGAAAATTAACTGTAGCAGGGTAAACTGAAACACCAAAAATGACTTAGACTGCTGGGAAATTAGTGACCGTTGATGTGCATTGGATTTGCTGTCAGTAAACCTGCTTAAACAAAGACATACATGTTTGAAATGATAATTTAAAAAACATTGACAGCAGGATTATGAAAAACTCGCTTGGCTCCCAAAGGCTGAGACTAGTAATGAACTTTCTTGCCACAGGCAGTCAGAATGCAGTGGTATAAAATATCCTAAGTATAAAAAAAAGTAAATTAAATAATTTGTTTTGCAGTTAAACAAGAAGAACTGACCAGAGAGGTGACTGCAGCCTTTGAAAGAGGTACCTGTTTTTATGAAGTTTTTAGCTGCCATACATACCTGTCAAATGCTTAAAGCTCTACATTCTCTTACTGGCAAATATTTCCTGAGCTATGGAACAGAAATACTGCATTAACAAGGGGGTTTTGTTTGGTATTTAAAATAAGTACTTCTAAACTGACATTCCTGCTGATTTGGGAAATTCAAGACCTCACATTAACAACAAAGTCCAGTACAAAAGTTCCATTCATCTTGCACCTAAATAACCACTTTGAGTGGGAATGTAGATGCTAAGAAATTGTTCTTGTGTTTCCCAGAATACTGGGAAGGACAGATTTCATCTTATGGCATATTCTGAGGTTTCACACTTGAGTTTGGGAGATGTTGTTATGCAGTCCTGGAGCTGCAGCAGAGCAGTGGGCGCTGTTCTTTGCAGTGAAAGCCACAGAAGCTGTGTGGCAAGTAAAAGCCTGTTCAGCCTAAGGTTTTGGGGATTTCTGTGCAATAATCAAAATAACTTTATTGTGCAATGGATAGGCACGAACTTGAAGCATTCCTGAGCTTCTGAAGCTGGGAAGGAAAGGAACGTTTGTAGTTCTGTGCCAGGTCCAGAATGCTGCACGTTTGTCAGCGGTGGGTGTGTGTGACTGTAAACATCAAAGTAGTGCCGGCTGGGCGTGCCTGTGAGGAGTTACATTCTGTTACTCTGTGCCTTGAGAAGGACTGCGTTGTATCTGCCTTTGTCGGCAGGTCATAAACCACCCTCCCCCTCCAGTTGTTTAACTGAGGAGAAATTGTTTCAATATCAGTTTTGGAATTGGCACCATCCAGACCAGACTCCTCCTCATTTGCATTTTTCAGTTATGTCAGTTGGTCTATTTATACGCGTTTAAAACAAACAAAAACATTTGTCTTGCCTAGTGGGTCCATCAATACAGCAGCCACTTTACAGAAGTTATTAAAGGGTATCCATTTACATTTCTTTTCCAAATTGTTCGTTGTTGCATGTTTTGTGGAACATTTGAGTTGAGGTGTTCCCCAGCCATCAGAGGTTAAAACAATAGGCAGCATGGTTTTAATAGTGTCTGAGTCCTTGCAGCTCACAGCTCTGAGACAGGTGCTGTCACTAAAATCTTGAGATTCATTTTGAAAACGTAAATTAACCTCTCCCTCTGTAAACTAGTAATATTTTATTTCATTTCAGATGACCTTCAACAAGCTAAGAAGCTTCTAGCAAAAATGAAGTATTTTGCAAACTTAGAGGATAAACTAAAGGCCAAGAAGATCCCTTCCTGATGTTGCCTCCTTTGCTATTAAGAGTCAGTGTTACTTTTAATTAAACAGATGGTTTAGTTATCAAAATCAGACCAATGGTGTTTGTTTCCTATACTTCCATTAAAAACCTTGGTTCTGAGAGGAGGAAAATAAATGTAAAAGAAATCCAGTGCTTGCTGCAGCACTTCAGTAATGGATGGAATTTGGAAATGCTTACAACCAGGAAAAGTTGTACTGGGTGAGGTGGGCCTCTGTCCTGGCAGCCACAGGTCTGGAAACAAGTGTCAGAGAGGCACACAAACACCAGATGTGAGATTTCTTACTTCCTAACATGTGAAGAATTTATTTTAAGTTGAGAAAGAGTCCAGGAAAAAATGCTGGAGATGGGGCAGAAGGCTCATTCAGTATGTCCTACAGGCGCTCTGTAGCCTCCTTGTGTGTGTTCTCTCAGACCATCTTGAAAATTCTTTAAAGGTAAAAAGTATTTCATTCCTGTCATCTGTCCTCTCTGCTACTTCGTGCTTTTTGGTATGTACATCTGAGTCTGATGAGAACTAACCTTCAAAACTAGAAGAAGTTTTATCCTTTGGCATAGTTTAAAATGTTAAGATGCTGGGTTAGGGGGGAAAAAAAAGCCCAAATTGAAACCCCAGGAACTCTTTTATCAGGATACAAGTCTTTATTACAAATACCAGTAATTCAGAGAGGTGCTGAACTGTTGTCATACAGTACAGTAGTAGGACTGGATAACAAATGTCTTTAAGGCTTTCAAAGTTACATAACTGAAAAACAGAAACTAAATACCCCTATTTCTACATAAACTGGAATATTTCAAATATCAGTTCTCAGTAGGTCAGTTCTTGTGTGGGTTTTACCAAGAACTCAGAGTGTTACACTCAGCAAGGCATTTGGATGCGCCCGATGACCCAAACTGAAGACAGGACTTTGAAATGCAAGAAGAGTCACTGAATCATCTGCAGAAATCTGCCAGATGGGTTCACTGAACATCCTCCCTGGCATTTCTGTGTCCATACAGCAGCAAGTTACAGCTAAACATCAAGTCTTCTATGGCTAGTATAATATGTTGTTAATAGTATTTCAGCAATACATGTTTTAACAGCATTTCTGCAATATTAACTTGCCTTTAGTTATACTTCCTCTAAATACACAGGAGGATTTAATAAGCCACTTGATCATGTATTACACTCCTAATTTAGAAGACTACGTTCATAATTCTCACTGCAGTTCTGTTACATTTGTGAAATTATGCAGAAATCTTTAAAAATTCCTCTTGAAGTTGTCTTCTTTCATGGAGCTCCGTTTCCTTTTTTCTGGCACTTCTTCCAAAATTAAGCCTGTGAAATTCCTTTTTGATTTCCAGAAAAGATTTGTTTTTTGTCTCAGGAATTATGAGGAAGATGAAAGCAGCAACAAAGAAGCACTCCAGTAAGAACACCACAAAACAATACTGCTGCAGTCCATTCTGAAAATAAACGTGATTGCAACATATTTCAAGTGTAATAGTAGGTTTGAGAAAATAAGCTTTTTGTTTCCATTCACACTTAACATTGCTGCTCAGATATTTTTTAAAAAGAGTCATTCAACCTATTCTTTACCTGTAACTTTTAAAAATGTTGGGTTTTAGATAAAAGACTGTCAAGTGCTGTGCAATTACTGGGAAGACTTTTATTTTAAAAATAAGTTAAACCATTTAAGCACTAAAAAAATCACAATCTAAGGAGAAGTCAACATTTGCTACTTAGCTGTCACATATATTAAGATTATATAATTTAAGTTTTTCTGAATGTTAATATTTTTCAATGCTATACATTTAAAAAAAAACTGTCTTACTGAGAAGCAGAGCTGAACCATGAAGAAAGGACAGGCAGATCCAGATACCCTGATGCATGCTGTTCCTGCAGGTTTTGCTGTCAAGAATATGTGCTAAAACTAAAAATACAAAGCTGGAGATGAAAGCCTGTCTTGCCTTTCCTAATAATCTTCTGCTTACGGAACTCTGTCAGTTCAGCAAGTTCTCAGAGGTGTGACACTGGCCACAGGCACTACCTCAACTTTACTTTGCTATAAAAGCACAAGGCACTATTAAGAAATGTTTTATCTAGATCTTGGTATCTGATTAAGTTTTTCTGGGTTTGATACCTTCTCTCTTTTTTTTAATCTGAACATGAACATTGCCCCCCAGTGCATTCCTTTCATTTTTCATTTATCATGTTATATTGGGGTTTGTGATATGTAACAAATATTTTCAAGAGGGACTGAATCTAGTTAAACTCATTTGAGGGGCAATGTGCATCCTGGTCAAGTGTCAATAATACACAGAAGTGTGTAAAATGCAATATAAGCAATGGGATGGAACGTGGGAGCAGATGAAATGGGTGGTGAGACCATTAGGAAATTGTGCTGTGCATACTTACCACTATGAAGGGAAAGAGCATTCCAATTGTGAAGAAACTAATCCAGCTCACAGTCCCTGCGATCATGTGGGCAGCAGGACGTGAGGACTGTACAAATAACTCAGCTGTCAGGGTGTTAGTTATGCCACCTGGGGATGGTTCAAAAACAGAACAGAGAATTGTGCTAAATGTCTGTTTGAGGTATTTCCACTGCTAGGAAATATTGACTTGCTTTTGAATATGCCATTAGCTGATCTATTATGATTCCTAACAGCACAATTCTGAGGCTACGACCCTTGCAGGCAGTGTCCCACTAAAACACAGCCCCACTTCAGCAGCACTGATCAGGGAGCAGGCCCCTTCTGACAAGTGTACAACTCCTCTGCTCTGAAGGGCAGAACTAAGCCCTCCCTCACACGTAGCTGCCCCAGAAGTGTGCGTGGTAAGCCTCGGCTGCGGGCTACAGGATGGCCTCACTTGGGTTCCTCAGCCAGAGCAGCCTGAGCTGTGCTGCAAAGGCTTCCTGCCTGTGTGACACCCCCACCCCTCCCCGACCTTCCACCACGCACACACGCTCCTGTGCAATACCTGGTCCCAACCCAAAGCTCAAGATGAAGGCAAATACACACGCCATGCTCATGTAAGGCACCCAGCAGTACAGCTCCTGAAACAGAAGGCAATGAGAAGGTTTAGTTCAGATTTTGGTAACCCAGTTTTAAAGTCTGGCTTAATGGTTATATTTCATTTTGTATTTTATTGCTACTAAGACCAGCAGTCTTTCATTACTCTTTTACAACTAATTTATGTAACAGTACTGCTTCAGAGAAATTCAATAGTGTTCATTCAATAATTTTTACTGAATTGTATCATAGAATTACCTAATTGTCGTGTGGTCTGGGTTGGAAGGGACTTTAAAGATCATCCCATTCCGCCCCCTGGCATGGGCAGGGACACCTTCCACTATCCCAGTTTGCTCCAAGCCCTGCCCAACCTGGCCTTTGACACTTCCAGGGATGGGGCAGCCACAGCTCCTCTGGGCAACCTGTGCTAGGGCCTCACCGCCCTCACAGAGAAGAATTTCTTCCTGATACCTAATCTAAGCCTACTCTCTTTCAGTTTAAACCCATTCCCCCTTATCGTGTCACTAAATGCCCTTTTCACTCCTCAGTCATATCACGTAATAGGAACAAGTCCTTTGCACCTGGTAAGTCAGAGAGAAGGTCAGAACAGTGCACCAGAGCGTCATGAGGACATAACCCCCAATGATAAGGCATCTTCTTCCCAGATGGTCTATCAGTAAACCCTGTGGACAAGATACAATCTGTTAATATACTGATCTCATTTTTACCAATATTCTTCAAGAAGAATCATTATTCTTTATACTGGGAGGAAGAACGAATTGCTCCTTACACAAGAGAGGGCTGTGAGACATTCACAAACTCCAGTGCCAAGTGTTACATATGGGATTTTTTCTGCCAAGATCCCAGCTTGTTCAAAAACGTAAGTTGCATAAAAATAAATCTACAAGAGGGAAAAAAAAAAAACAATGAGGTTTTTCTGGTATTTAAAACATTGTCTGGAAACAAAGTCATGTTCATACTAAACATACAGATCAGTGTATTTTTTATTGTGAGTTACTAATTCAACATAAGCAGCAATAACAATCTGTTAAATTCACGTCTAAGTAAACATTGATATCATAAAAGCAAATAGGATTATTCAACTTACTGAACATGCTTTATATTCTTACACCAGACACACTGGGATAAGCTTTAATTACAATTACATTTCATCCACCTTTAATTACTTTTTCAGAAAAATGTAAAGACAACTATCAAGTCATTCTTTTAAAAAGTGTGCATACCAGAAACACAGAAATGAGAAAAAATGAAAAAAAAAAAAGAGAAACACCAAAATAATGCAAGGACATTCCCACTTATGCCATTTCTCTGAGCTTCTCTATGTGGATCCTTTGTGTTCATAAATGGCTGAAAAACAGGTGGAAAATAAATAATTATTTAAGCTCTTTGTTCATATGAAATCTTACAGCATTGATGCCACTGAGCTGTTGGCCCATTGTCATCACAATGACAGTGATGAGCTGCCATCTCACACCACGGTCAGTGAATAACTGCCAGGGCTTCTTGGGTTTCTCCCCATCTAAGGCAAAACATTCTCGCTGGATGTCCTCCATCTCCCTTCGATAGTCTGAAGAACCATGAAATCGCTTCAAAGCTAAAAACAGAAAAAAATTATTTATGTTTACCTATTAACCACAACTCCTGGGAAATATCTCTTTCCATAATAACCTGGCTTTTGCTAGGATATGAAAACTTTGCTTTGTGATTTGTTTGTTCCTTGCTGGTTTTTCAACATTTTTTGCTGTGGTGGATTTGGAGAATTCCGTGGCATTTCTTTGCTTCTTTTTAGAGGACTATCTGACCTTGAAATATTCATTTTGTATCTGAACCTCAGACCTTCAAATAGTCTTTTCCTTGAAGGACACTCTTACCAGTTTGAAATGTTTTGCTTTAATTCTAGGTAGATATTGAGTCCTTTGTTATGGCCCTGACTTTAATGTTGCCAGTGGGATGCAGCTAGTGAGCTGGAGCAAAGACAATAAATCCTTCTCCTAAGGCAAATATAATCAGAAGTCATTTCGATCCCAAACTAAAATCTTTACAAATGGTCCTAAAACTTCAAGAGTATACAGCATCAGTTCCTGTAAAATCTTCATGATTAAATATATTTCAAGTGACAATTTGTCTTCCTAAGGCCAACAGTAAGACTTTTGATGATCCTGATAGCAAAGTTTCCACTAAGAGTAAACAGCTTGAAGCTCCAGTCAATGGACTTATATTTGAAGCAGGATAATAAAGTTTTGTTCATAACCCATTATAGGCTCCTGAGTTCCACAATCCCTTTTTTCATATAAGCTCACTGGAGGAAAAACATGGGCCAAAAAGCACTAGATGATATAACTGTGCTGTGTGGATAAAGATAAGAGGAGAATCTGGAACTCAATATACTCACTGTACCCTTCTGAAGAACAGAGAGTATAGATGCTGGATATTACCTTTGGCACAGCTCAGCTCATCACCTCTGTCAATAAGAAGGTATCTGGGACTTTCAGGAAACCATGGAAGGAATAAAAGTTGGGCAAATGCTGGAACACAGCTGCTGGATAGCAACAGAGCCAAATGCTTTTCTCCACCTAATAATTCTCTGTGAGAAATGTGGAAAAAGAAGCAAAGAAATATAATAATTAGCTATTGGTTACTAAGTAGTGCAGTCTCCGTTCTTGGAACTTCTAAGTTCCAGCTGGATGAAGGCCTTAGCAACTTCCTGTGATCACACAGGGGACAAAAACAGTGGCAGTGCTATGATACAGAAACCTGAATCCTTTGCTCTCAAGTCCTGTCTTGCCAACATCCACTGTCTCCAGCAAGAAATTGGCAGAAAACTGGAACTCAGCACAAATGTACCTTTAGCTTTACTGATGCTGTTCTGGTGACCCATCTAAACTGAGACTACTTCCCTGAGGAGATAGCACTGATGGCTGGCAGTTGTAGGAATAAGGTGACCCAAGCAGGATTTTCTTCTTCCAGGGGGACCTTGTGTGAATTCTAATGCTACAATGGCACAAGGAATGTTCTGCAATGAGCTGTAGGAAATTGGAATTCTTTACACGGGAGTAACACAAAACAGGGAAAAAAAAAAGCATTTCTTGCCTCAAACCAATTATTTGTCCCATCAGAATTCCCCCAGTCAGAAAGATGGAAGTCCCCATGGCCAAGCCACCTCTTAGATGTTTTGGGGCAAACTCCCCAATATAAAGAGGCTGCACACAGAACCCAATACCTGCAAGTAAATAGAAAAACATTTTCCTATCAACAGAAATTGCTTTGCAAACAGTTACTAAACCAAAACACATAGGAAATGGAACTTAATAATTTCCTATTAATTTAGCTGTCTTCAGATTCCAAGCTAAACTACAGAACATTTTCATCATAAATGTGTATCATAAAACCTAAAGGATCAGAAGTGACAATAATTTATCATTCACCACAGTTTATTGATGTTAGGAATAAGAAGTCATTCACCTGAATTTATGCCAATCAAAAACCTTCCAGCAATCAGTAACTCAAACAATCCTGTAGGAAAACTGATCCCCATTAAAATGGAGGCTAGTATTGCTATAACATTATTCATCAAAAGAGCTCCTTTCCTAAAGAGGAGGAACAAAATAATAATAATAGTAATAGTAATAGTAATAATAATAATAATAATAACATCCACAGAACAAATAAACAAAAACTATTAAAACAAACAAACAAAAAACTAAAACAAAAAACAACCCATCTAACCAGACATTAAGGAAATCTGCAATAATGTGGTTTTTTAAACAGTCTTCCTTTCTGATAATGTGGGGAAAAAATGGGCTTTATACTGAAGAAACATGCCATTCCCTGGAAACCCAGATATCTGATACAACTGCTCAAGTTTTTAAAAATGTCTAAACATAAGAATAATGCATAATTACGGCAGAAATGCCTGACAAGGTAGGAATGGAGTTTGTTCATTTAGACACATGAAGTGCAACAGATGAAGGAGCACGTCCTTACTGGCACAAGGGCTGCAAATGTGTCAAGGGGGAACTCATGTTTCCACCACACTCTGTGTGCCTTCTCCTACTCAGATTTCAGTAAATGTAATGCAAAGATTAAAGTCAAAGGTTGTAATTCAGGGCTCATTTTTTCAAAGTCACATTGGAATAAATGTAAAATTCTACTAGAAAACTCAGTTTTAAAGTGAAAAAATATGTATAGGCATCCAAGGTACTCTTTCTCCCACTCTTTTTCCATTTATTTACTTCCTGTTTCAGGGAAGTAGGAAAAGCAAACATGGCTCTATATGCCTGCTGCTGCAACTGACCTGCCCAGCCGGATTGCCATGCTGCCTCCAATCAGGGCTCCACACAGGCCTCCAAGGGAAAAGATAGAAGCAATGACAGACCAAAGAAAGGTCAGCAAATCTGGGTTTAGTTCCTTTTGATAACGACTATTCCAGGTCTCGTTTAAGAACTTATGTATATGCTGCAGTAGAAAAGAGTGATGAAAGTGTAGCATTTTATCCAGCCCTACAGCACAGAAATACAAATAACTTGCACCCCAATCCTGAGAACCAATTCTGGGAGTTAACAAGAGATAGCATCTGACTGGAAGAATCTTCCTTGACCACAAGGAAGACCTTGTGTTTCCCACTCCCCACACTCCTCAAATGCTGCTGAGCAGCTTTGCTTTGTGCCCTGCCTCAGGTGCTGCACCAGAGGAAAAACACCACCCTGACATGCACTGCCACGAGAGAGCTCTAAGGTCCTTCTGAACAAGGAGGAGAACAGGGTGGATGGTTGGCCCTACTGTTTTTAGGAACATCTCAGAGCACAGAGGCCCTGCAACATAAAAAAATTTTACTGTCAGGGGACCCATTCTGACACTTCATCTACATCTCCCTGCCTTAGTGTAATCCAAGAAGTCATAGTAAAATCCCTTTTTCAACTCTAATAATACTCGACCTTTTTTATAGTGTTCATGTGTCAGAACTTTTAAGCTGTTATTCCACATGCTTGATTTTCTAAAATTTGCCTTTAGAAACTCTTGAGCTGACATGTATCTGTAATCAGAGGCTCCTGTTCTTCGCCTGCAAATGAAGACTACAGAAGAACAAACTCCTTGGACTCTCCCTCTGTTCCCAGCATATGACACGTTCTTTTACAAAACAGCTTCTTTTAAGCTTTGTAAAAAGCATACAGTGTTGTAGCAAATCCAGTCTTCACAGTTTCCCAAGCAAATAAATCAGCTGGTAGCAAAAAATTATACCCATTACTTTCACAAGATCCTTTTCTCAGATCTTTGAGTCATCTGCAAAATGCATAGAATCCTGGAGGCCACAGCAAAGAACACACAAGTAAGAAGTGAAAATACCTACAAGTTACTCAGCCACTACAGATGCAACTGTTTATTTCCCTTTTTCAGTAACCTGGCCTGTGATGGACAACTCTTAACTATCCTTTCTCCTTGTTGTACAGTGATAGAAAGAATGGGAATAGCTCAAAGCTGTGTCAGGGAGGTTTAAACTCGACATTTGGAGAAACAGTGGTGATACCCTACAGAAAGGGTGGTGAAAGAGAGGAACAGGCTTCCTGGACAAGTGGTCAATGCTTCAAGAGCATTTGGACAATGCCATTAGCAACATGCTTTAACTTTTGGTCAGATAAAAGCCTGAAGTGGTCAGGCAGTTGGATTAGATGGTCATTGTAGGTCTCTTCCAACTGAAAATGTTCTCTTCTGTTCTACCCATAATGTTCCGGGCTATTTTAGTAACTGAAAAATGTAATACTTATTCGGTTATCCTTCTAATAATAAAGGCATTTATGTGGCCTATTTGGCACTTTTGTCTGACACAGAATACCTCTGATGGGAGGTACTCACAAACAAATTCTCATGAAACCACGTGGGAAATTAACAAGATTCCTTCATAGGAGAGGAAGACTGCTTTAGTTCCCACTGCGACCACAGCAAAAGCACATTTGGCCTCTTGGCCGAGTTCAGAGAGGAAACAGCCCAGGGAACAAAAGATGAGGTTTTACCTGCGTGGGTGCATTGATAATAGAGACATTATACCCATACTGAAAGGTCCCTCCAATTCCAACAGCACAAACAGCCAAGAACAAGGTCCAGCTGGGGAGCTAGGGAACAAAAGAAAGTCGTGGGCATGAAAAGAGATAGGATCTTGAGCCCACACACATGTAACATCTAAAAGAAAATTATAGTGAAATACATCATGTATGTAGTTTTGAGCAGTGAAGGTATTTGTTTAAAAAACTGCATGAACTCCCAAACACCTGCAGCAGGAGAAGCATTTCAGGCTGGCTTTGGCCATGATCATTAACAGCCTTTAGAAATGCCACAGTTACAAGTCTCCAGATTAAGTGTAGGCAACAAAACCATTACAACTTCTATTGGAAATGGAGTAAATACTTTCTGCATAAACCACACTGCTCACAGTGTCTGTTTTTAACGAAAGAATGCTACGACTGTTTATGTTTGGTGTTAGAGACATAACAACTCAGTATAAGAATTAACCAAATTCCAATTTTTGTGAGTCTCATTTTAACCAAGATGTGAGAAGTAACAATATTTTATTTCCCTCAAAACAATATTTTAAGTCCCTAAAATGATTACTCAATGTCTGCAAGCTGGCAGGTGCAAAGCCTTAGTACTTCAATCACAATAATTTGTTCACTGACAATAATATTCATTTAAAGTTTATTGGCACATTGGCATGTATTTTTTAAATTTTTCAATATCTATGACCTAGTTACATTCTCAAATCAGTATTTACAAACTAAAATTCATAGAGTCACAGATTCACAATGTCTCCTATATTAAAGGCACTTCAGTGATCAAATTTCCCCTCCATATATAAAGACTGTACATATTTCTTTTAATAAACTTGTACTCCCTGAACTTCTCACTGTAAGGTATGTAGGCTAATTCTTCATCATTCTCATTCTTGGTCCAGTTCCCAGAAATGCTGAGTTGTTCCAGATACTTTACTGTATTCTGAAAGAGCTGTGTCCTTCCTAAAGATAATTCACCAAAACTTACTTCCTTCCTTCAGGACTGAAATTTGCAAGTTGAAATTATTCTTATTAAAGCAAAATCCAATTAACATTTCCTTACGGTTTCCAAGTATAAAAAGTGTTTCTCTGATTGTCAACCAAAGCAATGAATCGAGAGCAGTAAGGGCTGAAGTGAGTATGGTAGAAAAAAATAAAACTTGATGTGGTAAATACTGCATAATCAGACCCTTATATTAACCAAGTACTGTAAACTTATTTTGTGTGTCTTATGGCTCCAATCTGGAATCTAGAAGAGACAGAAAATAAACAAACAAATAACCCAAAATCATTAACATACATTACATAACTTAGGTTTTGTTATGACACATCTTTTTTTCTTCCTGCCCAACTCAGCTGGGCTCATGACACTGGCACGGTGTCTCACATTGGAGCTTGGAGAGAGCACAGATAACAGCCTCACGTGTTCTGTCAGCTACTGAACTCCTGACAGTTTAGAAGCGCATTCTTATCTCAGAAACACGACACAAAATTCGATTTGTATTCCATGTAAAACACGAGAATCAGAAAACTGCTTTTATAGCTTCCCCTTCCTAACACAGCTACGTGTCCAAGGAAAGCACAGAACTTCACGAGTCTAATCACATAATGTATTTCTACTTAAAAGCTAACATGAAATACCTGCACACTTCACATTTGTACATCATTGCTAAAACTACAAACTCCCTGCAGGATCCACCTTCAGAGGCCAGGATGGTTCTGCTTACCTTGCAGGGCGAGCTAGACCCTCTGAGCAGGGGCTGGTGCTCCGTTCTGAGCATGGGTTGATTTAGATTTCCTTTGCAAAATTTAGTAAACTACGTTACAGAAAAAAAAAGGCGCCAAAGAACTTAAGTTACTAATGTATCAGGACACAGCTTTGCTTTTTTGTTGGTTTGTTCGGTTTTTTAATTTTCCCCCGCCCATTGGGACTCTCCTCAACGGTTCGGAACCTTTTTGTGACAGGGACGTCCAACTTCGATAAAGCCTCACAGCAGCCTCAGGGAGCTTTCCCACCTCTAAAGCTGCGTACTTGCACTGTCCTTCTCTAACTCCGCGCAGAACCCGCACCCGCAGCCTCCCGCAAGTAGAGACAAGGACGGCCGGTTACCGTGTGCTTGGGAGCCATCCCTTCCTCCTGCCGACCGGAGCTCAGCTCCGCTCCCCACCTCCCCGAGGCCGCCTGAGCTCCTCAGCTGACCGGGATTTGGCTGCCGGGCCGTGCCCGCTCCGCTGCGGGGATTAGGCAGGACCACGGAGAAGAAAGGGGCTGTCTCAGCCCCCCCTCCAAGGGGACTCCGCGGCCCCCTCATGGCCACGGCGGGGAGCCCGCTCCCAGACGGCGTCTCCCACAGGCCCCACAGCACCCGGGACTACAACTCCCAGAGGTCCCGCAGTGTCCGGGACTACAACTCCCACAGTGCTCGCGGGTCCTTATCCGATCGCGGCGAAAGGCCTGGAAGGACCCGGGCTGTATCGGCGGCTGCAGCCGCGGGCCCGGCTCGGCCCGGGTTTCGTGCGTGGCTCCTGCGGGAGCGCCTCAGGCACGGCCGGCGCGTCGCGCAGCGCGGATCGCGGCGTTGATGTGCGCTTTCTCCCCCGCAGCAGGAAATGGCAGCGCTAGGCAGATCCTGCCAGGGCATCCCGGCGGGCCCGGCCGTGGAGCTCCCCACGGCTCCGGCCGCTGCCCCGGACCGCCACGGCCCGCAGCCCCTAATCGGCGGCCACGGCCGTCTGCAGCCACCCGGGATGGTCGTGGCAGGGATCGGAAACGATGGCGTCGACGGATCCTCCGGTCTGTGTCTGCAGAGCAGCTTCGACCTGGCCTCCCTGGCCGCGCTCGGGAGCCACAGCGAGGGGCTGACGGTGGCCCCGGTGAGCTCCTTCACCAGGAGCCGCAGCCAGTAAGTGCCAAAGCCGTTCCCTCAGGGCCAGAGCACCGGCAGTGGGAAACTGCGCCGGGTGCTTTGCGTGGCGGCTGGAATTAGTTTTCTCGTAGCAGTGTTGGACTGGTAGGAGGTTAGAATTGTGTTGTGCACGTCTTAAGACCTTGAAGCTGGCTGGTGGGGGATGAAGGAGCCTTTTAAAAGGCAAGAAAGGTGATCGAGTGTACTAGCATCTTCGCATACTTTCAAACCCATGTGTTTTTTCCTTTCATTTATTTTTTGTAAATTTTTGTCTTTCTTATATGTGAGCACAAAAATCTTAAATTATTCTATAAAACGTTGTGTTTTGATCACATTTGAGTATGATCACATTTGAGTATGTCCCTGTGATACAGTGTGTTACGAGACTCAAGCTGGATCATGTGTTGCATCTTGAAGCATTTGAATTTTAGCAGAAACTGGTCTTGTCCCTTGTGGAAAAATAAATAACGTAAAGGAGAAGAAATTAGCATGGAATTCTGTTCAGACAACTGAGCAATTATAGCCACCTTTCACTTGCTTTGGAACAAAGTGGTCATTTATTGTCCCAAACTTTTACTCTCTTCACAGCTGGTGACATATTGTCACTATTGGTCTTAGCTGAAATATTGAAAGGGAGGAAAATACTGTTTGAAAAATATCAGTGTAATCAGAAGATATCATTTGAAGCTAAGTAACCGTTTTTCTTTTGTAGTGTCTCTGTGCGATGTGGAAAGAAGCATAAGCTAGAAGAAGAGGCAGAAGGGTAAATTAATTTGTCTTTTATAGCCTGAAAAAGCCTGATTTGCTTTTTGTTGTGTAAAAGATTTGAGCACATCTCACCTACAATACAAACAGGAAAGAAATCGATCGTTGTTTCCATTTGGAACTCTTCCCTTGAATTGCACATGAGCCCGAATCCATTTCTGTTACCTAATTAATTGTGTGGCACTGATTTTCCTGAATAGGTACTCACATTTTACTAAGAGCAATGTGGATTTATTTTCTTTGTTGAGGTTGCATTGCCATAGTGTGTCAAAGCTGCTGAAATGCATTTTGTGTAACATTTGTTCCTGTAGAATGCCACGTTTCTTTTTTGACAATTGTAAACTTACTTTGTTTCCTAGCTGTCCTGTGCGGAAGAAGAGACTGACAGGAGCCAAAAATTGCCCTTTGAATCCCAACACTGAAGAATGGATTCTTTGTGCAGGTCAGCAGGCAGCTGGGGAGGTAGCAAGTCAGTATGGTGGCAGCGGTCCTGAAACTGCCATGTTAGAAATTCCCTGTGAAGAAATGGATCAGACAATGGGGGAACAGCAATGCGAGGTTGCTCGCAGGAAACTTCAGGAAATTGAGGACAGGTAAATGCAGGGATTGAGTAGCCTGGCTTTGCTGAGCTTTCCCTTTTTTTGGTGGGCATTCAGGGGTAAATCTAGCACTTAGTGTGATAACGCTGCTGCAAGTCTCAGGTGAACCTTCAGTTCAACTGATTTCCTTTTAGGCTACCTGTGGTCCTGTGACTCTTTAGGCTGATAATGTGATCTGAAATTGAGGGTGCTAGAGCAGGAGATGCTGAGTAAATAACGCCCTGCTCACAATCACTGTGCAGCTTCAGTATACCATAATGGGGTTTAATGCTCTTCTGTGGGCATCCAGGGCTCAAATTCCAACAGTTACCTGCTCAGACTTGACCTTAGCTTTTTTCAATCAACTGCAGCTTGTTCTGTGATTAATACTTAAAACAGATGTGGATTTGTCAGTGTAGAGAGTAGCATGAACCAGAGAGGTCTCTCTGCACATATGCAGTAAGGCTGAGATTCTTCTTGCTGATGGTGTGATGTGGGGTAATGGGGTGGCTACAGACAGTCTAGTGTAGTCATTTAATAACTTTACTGTGCATTCTGGCCCTTAAAAGATTTCTGGGAATGGCATGTGTATGTATCAGTTGATTGCAGTTGAGCTGGTATTCCAAAATATCTAAAATGACCACTGCAGATGATTAGAAAGGCCAAAAGTTACAGGAATTTTAAAACAAGATTGTTTTGTAGATTGCTCCATAGATGATGCATGAAGAGAAGCAAGGTACTGTTAGACTGTTATTTTTTTATGGGTAAATCAGAGTAGTGAAATATGTCTCTATTATCTGTTTATGTCTGCCTTGGGCCCCTTGGAAGATTGTTCCCTATTCCCACTACTCTGCTAAATTTTCTGTAAAAGGTTAACCAAAACCAAAGGAGATGCTTCCATTTGTTCTAAACGCTTCAACAATTTGTGCCAATTTAATCTTGGAAACTGGCACAATGTTGTGAAAAGTGAAGCACTGTTTTCAATACCTTTGCAATAATGCTCAAAGTCCAGTTATGGGGAATTGAGCAGGTGAAGCTGCTGCACAGCTGAGACTCACTTGTGTAATGTGATGGAATTGTACAGTTTCTCCTGGAGAGAATTTGGTTATTTTCTCTCAGTGTGTGTCTGCACTGACAGTGCTGGGATTACACAGGGATAACAAAGCTAGCTCAGGTACCAGAAGTGGCATTGCTGCTCAAGTGGCTTCTGGGGTAAGGGTCCTTCTCAGGGTATTTTGGCCCAGGAGAGACTCATGTTAACATGGCCCCACTGCTTCTGGTACCCAGCCGAGGTCAGAGATCTGCACAGAGCAGAGCACGTAGATGTGACTGTAGTCTGCAGTGGATGTGCCTGATAACAGTATGCTCAATAGTGTTTATCTCCCTCTTCCCCCTCCATTCCTAGGATAATTGATGAAGATGAGGAAGTTCATGCTGATGGAAATGTTAGCAATCTGCCCACTCTTATCCTGTCAGATACCCTTAAAAAAGGGATGAAGAGGGATTTTGGTGAAGTCCTGACAAAGAAAATAATAGAATCTATGTAAGTTTTGGAGGAAATCATGGTGCTATGTAGCTAACATGTGCAAATGAAAAGAGAGACCTCGTTTCATGTTTATGGAGATGTCCTTAATTACTGCATGATGCAGCCAACATTGTGTAACAGAGCATTAATCTGGTTAAAAATAGGAAAAACTGTCCTAATGTAAAAAAGAAATAAGTGTAACTGTAGTGGTCATCAAGTGTCTGTTTTGTACTTCTCGTTTCTGCGGAGTGACATTTGCTGAGTGAACCATTACAAGTTTTGTTTTTATGTATATGAATTTTCAAAATGAGGAGATCCTGAAGTGTGACCAACAGTGGTCAAGTTTGGTGCAAAAAAGAGAGAAAATACGGGGTTAGAACTAGAAGTAATGGAACTGGTTAGGGAAGAGGAAATTTAATAGGGGGGGAAAAAAAGGTATATATTTTCTGGAATATAGTTCCAGGCTAGCTCTGGATGAAGGATGAAGATACAGGTCTTCTGCATTTAATAGATGTGCTTGGAGAACTTAAATTTTACTGAAACTCCATCCCTTCTAGGAGCCGTCCTTCTATGGAGCTGGTGCTTTGGAAACCTCTTCCTGAATTTATGACAGATAAACTGAAGTCTGTTTCTGTTAAGAACTTCAAGCAGCAAAGTACAGAAGGGTGTCAAGCTAAGCAGCCAACACCAAGAGCTCCTTTTGACCCACAGACTGAAACATTCCCTGGATCGCAACAGACTGCCATGTCTCCAGATCCATATGCTAGTTTGGGAATATCTGGGTGTGCAGAAGAAGAAATGGAGTTGTAGATGCCAGATTTTAGACTGGAAGTGGTGAGCTTCTGATGCTTATTGTTGGTGTTTTTTGATTTTTTTTTTTCTGGTTTGATGTGTGAATCTGAAGTTATATTATTTGTTTTTTGTTTTCTTACTAACCATCATAAGGACATGGTTTGGCCAGGAAACACCCTAAGATTTCTGTGTTCCAATCTGTTAAATGTTCTTACTTTTACTGAAAAGGTAATTCAGAGGCCTTTGGAACAGGGAAGTAGCTTTCCATCTTGCTTAATGGTGAAATATCCTCTCGATTGCCCTTGGTAAAGTATAAAATCCAAATACTGAATGTAACTGTGGCTCAAGCCACACCTTTCTCTTACTGAGCCATTAAGACTGGTGCACATACTGTGCTTGGCCATTTGGTTTAATTTGAATTACAAAAGGGTATGTAAAGGAATACCTACAAATCTAGTCGAGGATAGAAAAGCAGTCCCTCTGGTAATACAGCTTTTCACACCATCTTAGCTGTTTGGACTTGATGTAAACTCAAATGTAGAAATTACACAATCCGTGGGGTGGTAGGGAAGGAATGTTACAGCTGAGCATGAGTCTTTTGCTTTTTAGAAAGTAAAGCCAGTGCTTATAACTTGCAGGATACCTGCTAACTTCAGTCATCTTTGGTTCATTGGCTTCTAAATTTTATTTGTGGGTTTTTAATGTCCCCCTCCCCAAACAATGCAAAGTCTGGAGAAAAGTGGTTCTCAGCAAAGAGATTCACATTTTACATTGTGCTGAGATTCTTTTTATGCATTGAGCTGGAAAGTCAGTTGAAGACAGTGTAACTTTTGATGAAATGAATGGCATCCTTTAATTTGGGTAAACATGATAAGTAAATCTGATAACAGTGAGCTGCTTGCTGTCATAAAGACGGTCAGATGCTTGATTATTGTCTGTAACCAGGTCCCAACCTTTGAGACTGCTGGCATTGGTGGTTTAATAAAGGAGATGCCTGTCTTCTTTCTGAGATAATCTAGACTTAAAATTTAAGCCACAGTATCTGCCAATAATATAGTGTCACATTGTTTATACAGATGTATGCCAAAAGAATTTTCTGCCCTGAGCAGGGTGCCAAGAAAAGGAATCCACAATGAGCTATTGCTTGTACCTTTTCTCAGTGCACAGCAGTTCCTTATGCTTAAGGTTCTCTGACTTGTTGAAGCATTTTATCTTTTGTTCCTAAGTCCTTGAGCTTTCTCAGAGATACCTGAATTGAGGCTTTTCTTAAGAAATTCATTTCCAAGTAATAGGTTCTGTTCAGAGTCCTACATCCCAATCTGGTTTTGACATCTTGCTAACATAAAGGAGCAAATACACAGTAATGCAGCTGCTCACATAAGAAAATCTACTCTTCCTTTGCACAGCCAAGAGATAATCTTTGTGATGATATTCTTTACTGTTGAATAACCCATAGCTGAAAGTTTAAAATTAAGCTTCTCTTTTTGCAGTCATCCTCTATTTCCTTTTGGTTGTTCAAAGGATACCCCTGTTTGTTAAACCCTGTTTATCTTGCTGCTTTTGTTGAAGGTTGTCTGAAATTTGCTGTCTCTTGATAAAACATTTCAGAGCTTCACTAAAAACACTCCAACAGTTGATTAGATATTACTCTGGAAGCCAGTATACTCCTGTACCATTCTGGAAGGTTTATTAAGTTGAAGAACATGTGCAGCCTATCTTGTTATAATGTCTAATTTCATTTCAGGGTCTGCTATAAATCTCTTGCATGAACTGTGTAAAATTTCTTATGTATTATTAAGCTGCTGAACGTGCTTAAAACCTACAGCCTTTGGTGTGCTCCAGTGCCTGAGCAGAATGTAAAGCAATGCAGTTTGGAGAAGGCTGTAGTCACTGCAGGTAGAAAATGTGGTGCCTCCAAGTAAGCAACAGGTTTTCAGCTTGCTGGATTATAGTGAAAGGTCAAGGTTGGAAGTATTTTAGGTGAAAGCTCTGAATCCTAAATAAACTGAAAAGAAAGGATGAAATTTTCAAAAATGTGATGAAACCATCTCAGCGATACTAAATTTGCAACAGAAGATGTAAAAAACTGTAGGAGGCCTAAATACATCAAATGATGCAGTTGTTTTCGTCTTGAAAACACCAAATTGCATATCAGATTTGCAGAATAAGAAAGTGTTGTAGATGGCTTTTAAGCATACTTTTTTCCTGCTAGGTTTGTACCAAAGGTTGACTTTCAGAGGTGTTTTTCCTCTTAATTCAGTGCCAATAGGGCATCACTGACCTGTTACCTGCCATCAAAAACAAGAATATAGTGGTGCACTATTGACGAAGACCATGAGATGGAGAAAAAATTGTCTTAAGAATTTTGCTTTGATAGAAAACATTTGCTTTCATTTTTTCACAATGCATTTCTGCCCTTGTGATAGGAGACAGTGGAGTTGAGTTGATTAATTTGATAGAAGAGTGGTAACCAACTGTCAGGAGCACTGAGCAAGATCCTTGCTACAGCAATCACTTAAGAGAGGGTGATTGGATGAGAGATCAAGCTGTGGGCATTTACAGACTTCTGTATTTGTGAGTTTCCTTTGTTGTTGTCTTCATTAAAAGACTTTTATTAATGCTGTTCACAAACGGGATGGCAAATGCGATGCAGTATTAGGAAAAACCTTATTTTGAAATACAGAAGATCCGATTCTGGTCTGTCTTCTCTTGGGACCAAATCACCCTTTGTATGTCAGTTTTCAATAAATTTTCTAAAATATTTTTTAGATGACTGTTTCGTTCCTGGTAAGAGTGAAAAAACCTTGGGAGCCTGTGTCTAGTCCTTCAGCTGGACAATAAAGTATTCTTCTGGCTTAAGAAGATTTGAATTTAACTATGTCATCTCAAAGGCATGTCCCTTTTTTCCTTCACAATATTCAGCAGGACAAGGGAAGGCAATAGCCAGGTAGAATAAACCTGAAGTTGCCAGAAAGGAAGAGTTGTTTTAAGTCTGTCAAGACCCAAAGGCCTCTGACAAAGCAGTAGGGGTACCAAGCGGTGTTGCTATAGTTTGTGTTTTCAGATCTTTCATTTTACTTCAGAATAAAATTATTCAGAACTAAGCAGAGTACTATTATTAAAGTTTAAAAAAGCTTGAGGAGAGTTTTAGAACAAATTCAGATTTTAATAATTTTGTTGGAATATAACACTTTTGCTTTTCTGTTAACCATCTTCTGTTCAACAGTTTTTTTAAACAGCTGAAGGAAAAAAGGTTGGTGTGGTAGACCAGTATTGCCTTTGCTTTTAGGATGACAGAAAAGTAGCACTTCAGATTTGTATTTAAAAAAAAAAAAAACAACAAAAAAAAAAACAACAAAAACATGTCTTCTCTAGCCAGGGGCAAACATTGACTCACTTAAATTGTCCCATGGGCAGTAGTGCTTCAGTGCAGAGGAAAAGAACAGTGTGAAAGCCAGCCCATGTAAGATTGTATAAGGCTCTCCTGGCTGGCAGTTGTGTGGGGGATGGGGCTGGGAGGTCATAAAGATTGGAGGAGTATCCTGGTTACAGGGCCAACCCTGTGGTGAGGAACAGAATTGATTTTGGTATGGGCTTGGAACTGGACTTTTAATTATTCCAGGGCCTGTGTCTTGTATCAGTTAGTTAGAGCAGATGTATGGCTTCTGTCATGGATCACTTATGTGAAGCACAGGGTTTGGATCCATGCTTGTGAGCCAAGTAGGACTCCAGAAGAGTGAGCAATTGGAAAGCAGTAGCCTGCAGGAAACATGCTGCAATGATAAGAGCTGCTGCCCTCTACGTGTGTTACCCTTCCCCTGCTGCCCCAGCTTTGCCTGGTTTTAGTTTAACTTGGCATCTCTCATCTACAGGAAGAGCTCAAATTACAGAGCCACAGCTGAGAGTTCAGATTCTCACACTTTAATCTGGGGAAGTTCACTGTACTGTTTAAATGCATATATTAAAAAAAAAAAAACCTCAACCTGCCTTGATAACACTTACTGGACTTGGTCCTAATAGAAAACACTAGCACTTACAGGAATTCTGAATGGTATTAGGCTTCTAGACGCCAAACAAGAACTAGTTCTGTGTTTTTAGTGGAAGAGAGCTCAAACATTAACAGCTTGTCTTGGGCCCCGGTGCTCATAGTAAGTCAGGACAAAGCATGCCAGGATACAGCTGTTGAGCTGAGAAAGGGGAAGGAAAGCAGTGTAAAGACCATGTCCTTGAACATTTGTCTCCTGTAAACACAGCCCGTGTTCTGGTGTGATGGAAAGGAGCCCATAACACACTTTTCCTTGCATTTTTTAGCCGTTGAAAGTCGCTTGTTCGTGGCTGCCAGGAGGGGTTGGGGCCCCGTGGAAGGTGGGCGGGACAGGCAGGGCCGCGGCCGGCGGGCCGGCCCCGCTGCCCTGCGGGAGCCACGGGGAACAGACCCCACCGGGAAGCATCTGCTGCACCCCTGGCACTCACACTCCACCCCGGACACGGTCACCGTGAGCAGCTGGGGGAGAAGACAGGAACAGGTTGTGCCTACAGAGACTCAGTCCCAAACACCAAGTTCTCAGGCACACACACATTGCCTACAGGTAGTGCAGTCCCAGAGCCACATCCCTCAATTACTATGTTTACTCACGTATTGCACTACCTAAGAAGTGAATTTAATGTCATACAAAATTCTACTACTGCTAACAAAAAGTAATGCAAAACTACAGAGCAAATCCCCACTTCTGTTTGGTTTTTGGACTCACAACAATTTATGTGATAGTCTTGCAGTCATCCCTATTTTCCACCTTGAAAGTAAAGCACCTTATTCTCTGACCACTTGGATTTTCAATCTAAATTTGTTACACTGTACAGCTGTAATCTTTACTTCTATCCACTATTCAGATAGAATCCTTCATTACAAGCTAGGTTACTCAAGCTTATAAATCCGAAGCAGTCCTGTCACCTTAAATGTTGGTGAGCAAAACATCTCTGGTTTTCTTTCCTTCCTTGCCCCAAGTTATTTTTATCAAAATTGAATGCAAAACATGAAATAGTACTGAAACCAAGAACCAGCTGTGCCAACACCTGCAACAGCTCTCTTAATTTCAGTTTCTTCTGTCTCTCCAAGTGGTTTTAATATTGTGATCCTGGAGCAAATGGGTATGGACAATGAGGAGTTGTGCTGTGGCATTTGAAATTAGCTCCTGACAAGTCCATTTGATGCTTCAGGATTTCCAGTGGTAACACAGAATCTGCAACCTTTTTCACACCACGTCTGTCCTGCACCCACCTCCCTTCGGACTGAGCATTTTGGACAGCATTACTGGCCACCAGGGTGCCACCACTGCCACGACTTTTGAATATTCAGACTTCAAGCTCCTGCCACCTGCCTGCCTTACAGAGGCTGAAGGTCTTGCTCTAGTAGCTCTGGCCTTCACACAAACCCCTTTATCACATCCAGTGCCCCCCAAAAGGAAACTTAAACATCCAGCTACAGAAACCCTGTGAGCACTGCTCATCAATGCATTGTGGTGGGATGAGACACCAAGAGACCTAAACTTAAATTCTGCAAGGCCCAGATACTCTCCCCTTCCCACTGAATTCTAAGGCAAAAAAGGGTCAATGAGCTGCACTGCATTTTAATTGCACCAATACAGTTAAATATTAAATGGAGAAAGCAACTCTACATAGCAAATGGAAAACAAGCATTTAGTGAAGCTGTAAGACTTAAGAGACTATTAAGGTTCAGCTCAGTTGTCTATACATGAATATCCCACTGAAGTTTTTGGTGTTAAAATTTTAACCGTAAAACAAACCTTAACATTTTCAGGTTCATACAGAATGAGCAAGTTATTGAGAAACAATAAACCTGCCTCTCTCCTAAGCCAACACTGATTGGAAACGAGCCAGGCCAGGCCAGGCCAGGCTACCCCAGGCTTTTTCATACCATCATGCCATCTACTAGCATGGGTAAAAATGAGCAACACTTTTCTGAATGGACTTGATTTTCCCCACATACACCCCTCAAAGGGGCACATGCTGATATCTTGCCAGGACAGTTATCCAAGGGGAGTTAACACTACCAGGTTAGACACTGATGAGCTGGGGAAAGAGTTCCTTGGCAAAGCTATCCTCCCACGCATGGTCAGTGCCAAGCGGAGACGATGTATCACTGAAGGGCGACAGGGATCCTTCATACCCAGAGTCACTACAGCCATCCAACAGGTAGCTTGAGGGTTCAAGGCTATGAGAAGAAGAAAGCAGATGAGAAATGCCGAGTTCAGGCATGAAGCTGTCTACAGGTTCCTTCTTCACAGACACTGGGACTTCAGGGATAGCCTTGTCATCAGATGAAGAGAGATTTTCTTTCTCAATTTTCACTAGCATATTGGTTTGGTTGCCCACTTCAACAGGAATCTCCACTACCAGGGGTTTTGTATACACGTGATCAAACCTTATGAGTTCATTAATGGCTTCCAGCTTAGCTGATGGGGGCCCCAAAGATGGAGACAGGGCGGTTGGTATGGAATTTGTTTCTCCAGAGATCTCTTCCTCCAGCTTTTCCAGGCACGTTGACTCTGAATCAGCATATGTGAGAAACATCTCTGGGTCCAGACTGTCCAGAAAGCCCAATAGGAGATCAGACTGCAAAATGAAATACGATTTTAGAAAGACAATTTACTACTGTTACAGCCAAACACCAAATGTGGCATCTGTTAAACCCCATGTGGAAGTTAAAATACACTAATACAGTTACAGTTGTTTCACCAAGAACATCATCAAACATCTGGTTAAGGCAGTTACTTATCTTGCAGAAATTCACAGAATCTGCCAGGTTGGAAAGGACCACACTGGATCACATCTGGCCCAACCTCCCTGCTCAAGCAGAGTCATCCTAGAGCACATGGCACAGGATTGCACCCAGATGGTTCTTGACTATGTCCAGTGAGGGAGACTCCACACCCTCCTGGGCAATCTGTTCCAGGGCACAATCATTCTTTGTCCATAGCTTTTTTTAAAGAGCATTGGCAATCCCTGCAGAATTATATATGCATTTGAGATTCACAGCCACTCTGAGAAGCTCCTTGAGATCTTGTACCGATCAAGTACAAATACCACAGTGCCTGCTGGCTACACAGAGCATGGACCAGAACCTGGCTTAGGCAGACCTGCACATGGCCAAAGCTGTGAGGGCTGGGTTTTTTCATGTGGGTGTTGTTGAACTCCTGTACTCACTGGATACAGCCTAACACAGCTGTTCTGAGCCACAGGCACGGCATTCCAAGACTTGGAAAACAAACCAACTACGAATGGAAATCATCAAATAATTTAATACCAGAAAGTTATAACTCTAGACTTAAATCTACAGTGGCTCCAAATTTCATGGACAATTTGTATAGGACAGGATGCTCACCTCAGCGTCTGAAGAGTCACTGCCATCAGAATCCACGTGGAAACTATCAGAAATGGTGACTGCTGGGCCTGCACCTGCTGCAGAGGAACACGTAGTCTGAGTGCTGCGGACTCAGCGGACCCGGTCACCAATCTAATCTCATCCACCTGGGATTCCTTCACAACCTGTACCAAGAGAAAAACTCAGTCACTGCAAATGTTCTTGCAGGCAGTACAGCACATAATCTTGAAGATCGTCATTTTTCTCCAAAGGCTTCCAACACAAAATTCTCTATTTGCTTGTTCTGTAGAAACCTGAAAGTAAGACCACTTCCAAAGTTAGCTGAAGCTACCATATACTTCAATATTTATTTTATTTGCCACTTTAAAATGAGAGCCTGACCCTCTCCACCACAACTCCCGTTCTTCTGAGACACACCTATGTGACTATAAGTTTCTACTCCACTTCTATAACAAAAGGTAGAAAAGCAGATAAAACTATCTTAAAACAGCTTAGAACTAGTTAGCTTTCTACCTCCCACACGAGTGGCACCCATATCGATTTGGCATCTGCTGGGTTTCAGGACAGCCTCCATTTGGAGGACAAAGGTATTTCCAGCATATCCCTGCCCACAGCACCCGGGTTACCCCGGGAGCGGGGCAGCGCTGCCCAAGGCGGGGGCGGACACGCCAGCAGCGCGGCTCACCTGGAACTCGTCACCCTCCTCCTCCGTCTTCAGAGAATCTAAACCTAGGCGGCAGCGGAGCTCCTGGTTCTCCCGCACGAGGTTACACGTCCTTTCCCGCAAGAGCTGGTTTTCCCGCAGCAGCTTCTGGTTCTGCAAAGAGCCGTGAGGCAGGGAGGCCGCTCCTTACCTCCCCCATCCCCTTACCTGCCCCATCCCCTTACCTCCTCCTCCAGCTCCACCACCTGCTGCTCCAGCTCTGTCATCCGCGCCTTCTTCCTGTCGCGGGCACTCTGGGCCGCCACGCGGTTCTTCAGCTTCCTGCGGAGCAGAGCGGCCGTCAGCGCGACGGCAAAGCCGCAGCCCTCCCAGCCACCGCTTCCCCCCACTCACCTGCGCAGAGCCTTCTCCTCCGGGCTCAGATGCGTGAGCCGCTGCCGCTTGCGGGCCGGCTGCGTGGCCTCCATTCCCGGGAGGCCGGGGTCGGCTCCTGCCGGCAGGACAACGGACAGGTGCCGGGCAGCCGCGGGGCTGGGAGCCTCGGCCGCTTTGCTGGGGATGAGGAGCAGCCGCGGGGCCGCGGCACCGGGCAGCGCTGCCATAGCGGAACAGGAGGACAGCGCGCCCGGCGTCACCAGCCCGGCCGTCTGCTCCCAGTGCGGCCCCGCCCGGATTTCTACCATCGTGGCTCTCGCTCATTGGCTGGAGGGGCGTGACGTCACGGCCGGGCGAGCCCGTGATTGGCCCGAAACCGAGAGCAAGGGGGGAAGCGAATTGCATCAGACACGGGGGCTGCGGTCGGTGAGGCGCTGGCGCGCAGTGAGGGGCGGGGCTTTTTGGGGGCGTGGCTTACGAAGGGCCGGGGGGGCGGGGCGGGGGGGGCGGCCGCGCGGGGCCGTGAGGGGCCGCCGTGACTGCCCGGGCCGTGACTGCCCGGGCCGTGACTGCCCGGGCCGTGACTGCCCGGGCCGTGACTGCCCAGGCCCTGCCCGCCCGCGATGGCGGTAGCCGAAGTTGAGCAGTGCCTTGAGGAGGTAATGAGTTGGGCCTGGCATGGCGATGCAGCTGAAGTCTCTCTCTGGTCTCCTTTCCGGAGCCGGTCTGTCACAAGCAGTCACAAGCAGAATTGTAGGGAACACAAGTGCCAAGAATGGAACTGTAGCAGATGCCATGATAATGAGCTAAAAACGGGCTAAGAAGACGATAAAAGCAGTGAGGTCAGGGATCGATGAGTGGAAGTTGCAGGAGATTGTGCAGAAATCCCTCAGGGGTGCCACACCGCTGCCCCCAGCCTGTTCCTGAGAAGCAGCAGTGCTGTGTGGGGAGTGAAGTGAGCACTTCTGGGGTGTCTGACGAAAAAAATCACCTTGCCGTGATGGGCTGCTGTCAGATCTCATAGACCTTGGGTACAGACAAAAGTTTTGTAGGTAGAAAGCCTCGAAATACTGTGCCCATGGGAATGCAGGTGTTCAGCAACCTACCAACAGCATCGCACAGCCATGCAGGGCATCGAGGGTGTTTGAACTGTCGACAGCTCAGTGCCTGAAGCTTTCCAAGTTTCCGCTTGTGACAGTTGCCAACGACCTGAATAGTTATGAAATGTCGAGACTTTCGCTGCTCACAGTTATTTCTGAAAGCCATTTGTACATTGATTTTAAATTAGTCGAGATGTTAAACACTAAAGGAAAAACATGAGCTTTAGAAGATCAAAGACACTGGTGTGCTGGTTTGGCATTACTCCAGCACTGGAGTTCTGCCAGGCTTTCATGATACAGCGAACAAACTGCATTTGTAAGCTTGTGTTTGTTCTTTTCTTATGCACTGCACCATGACATTGAGCTAAGGCTGAAAGTTCATCTTTCTACTTTGACACCTTTGTGAAAAATATGGCAATTTTTCGATAAGCCTTTTAATCAGAGTGCAAAAAATTGTTTGTTCTGGTCCTGCTAAGCCCCTTAGATGCTGGCCATTGAAAACTATCTGCCCTTTTGTGTGTCTCTTCTGAGTTGGGACTTTAGTTTCTTCTGTAATTCTAATTCCAAATTTAAAGTGTTACTGTTTTCTACCAAAATGCAGGAATGCAGGTTCAGTATTAATAACTGCTTCAGATTTCAGACATCCATTTCAAGTTGCCCTTATCTGCAAGAAAAGCATTGAACAGGGTGAACAGGGCTGCCTTGCATTGCTGATTTGTACTATTTACAGCTATACTGGGGAGATCTGATTTATCTGTCATAAAGATATCTGGACGTCTTGGTATTTTGACTGAAGAAAAATCCTAACTTTCTGTCTGCAGGTGATTTAATTTTCCTATTCAATTTTATATCGAACCAGAGCCCATGTAAAGCACATTTATTTTTGCAAGAAACACTTGTGATCATGAATAAACCACAGAAGTGCAGGGACATATATGCTAGTAGTGGTGCCTGAGCTGCTTCACAGTGATGTGTAACCAGGCACAAAAGTGGAAGCTGCCCTTGGCACTGGTGGTGTCCATTGTTACTGAATATAATAAGGGCATCCATTAGCATGTCTAGTGTTGGCAGTAATAGCTAGCAAAAGGAGGGCATGACACCCTGCATTCTAGTCCTGTTGAATAGTTTCAGTAGTACTAAGACTCTCTCTGGTGCAGTTGCTGGGAATATATTTAGGCTCGCAAATATAGGATACATAAAGTGTTTTATTAAATATATGGCTGTGTCACTGGGTAAAAGAGTGCCAAAGAAAAGGTCCATAAAGCTGGTGTTGCACTGTGACACCCTTCAGAGTTTTAATGAAAAGGCTTCAAGTTTAATTCTGATTTCAACTTTTTTTTCCCCCCCTCCCCTGTTTACACATTCTAGTCTTTGTATTTTTCCTTTTTTCAGCCATTGGATTTAATCCTGTGATCCGTGTGACTCAAGAATGCTTCTCACCCTGCCTTTCACCCTGCTGGGGGGGTTCAGCACTACCCCCTAGGATGTGCCAATGAGTATACTGTTGGCTGTCCTGCCAGAAACCACATTTGTTCCTGCTAAAATAGCTTTATGTTTTATGTTCCGGGTGGCTAATCCACCAGAGGAAATAATTTTGTTTAACGAAGGTGGAGAGGCTTTGCCCTTGTGTAATATCAGATACAGAGAAAGAAATGTGTGTTGAATGTTATCTACGTATGAAAAAAGGGGGAATAGAGGAGGGAGGTAAAATGGAGGAAGGGGGTGTAGAGAAAAGATTAACTGACGATCATAATCTGAGAAAGAGCTTGCTTGCCAAATGTGTGTTTGAAAATACTTGGAAAGTGGCTCAGGCCCCCAAGTTCTTGACAACAGCTGGAATGTTCCCATACCTGTATCAATAGCTGATTAAATGAGAAGAGAACCTGTTTTGCAGCCTTAAACAAGGTTATTCAAAACCTGTAAAGTATACTAATTTTGCTTATTCTTAAATTTTGTCATTACACATTGGGATTCAGGAGTGCATCTTTCAGAGTTTTAGTGCTCTCACTCTCAGGGCATATGCTGAATCTGTATCCTCTGGCTATTGCATGAAACTGCCACCCTGCCTGAAGTCCACGTTGGAGCTTTTTTGGGCAGTTCAGTTCCATTGCCCACATTTGAGGAGGTTGTGCCCTATTCCAGGTTTAATGGCAGCTTAGTAGCAATAAATTTTCAATGCAGTACCTCGAAAAGAGGGAGATGGGAAGCACACTGCCCAAAGGCCAGTTGTAGATGCATGTATAGCAACTGATTAACTTAATTTTTAGAAAATATGAACCTCCATTGTGGCCTTCTTCTGTAGTGACCTCTTTGCATAACAGATTTTTTGGCAACAAAATCATCTCATGTTTCACAGCTTCTAACATTTTGTGTGTGTCATTCCTTTTTTTATTGTTACAGAATACAAAATGGAAGATTTTTCTTAAAACAGTCAAATGATATACTGTGTTTGTAAGAGTGATAACAGTAAATTTGAGATCAAGCAATCTTTATAAAAGGCTCAGAACATTCCTTCCATCTCCATAGTATCTTTTTTTCCCTAACTTTCACTTGCATTGTAGTTGCAATTTGCTTCATTTTTAGACTCTTCTGAAACTCAAGAACTCATTGGTCTCAAGTAAGACCAGAAGTTAACAAATGTCTATAATTTTGTAGCAATTGCAATTTTTTTGCCAATTTACTAATTTTTTCAGAAAACAGACATGCCTGTTAAACAGTAGAGGTCCCAGAGTAGAGAGAGCTTCCTAATCCCCCTCACACTGTCACAGAATGCTGATTTGAAGGGAAATGATACCTGCTTACGAGGACATGGCAGGATTTTGAGATAAAGATCTTTTGATTTGATTCATTTTGTCGGACAGAGAAGCAAATTTCTCTTGCACATTCAGAGCTTGGAGCAAACCACTCATGGGAATTTAAAAGAAGACAAGATATCCACGCCACAGTAAACGGAACAGCTGGCAACCCTGTGCTACTCATTCTGTAAAAGTGAAATGTTACTGGAAAATTCTGCAAACATTAGTCATGTAAACAGATCTTTACAGATAGCCACCGGCTGCCCTTGGGAAGGTTTATGCCATCTGCCAGTCCCTGAGAGGCTCCAGCTGGGAATCAAACAGTATTGGTCACTTAGCCAGGAAAATGGGCTCAGGCCAGGTAATCTGTTTGGTGGGCACCCCTGATCTCTGCAGGAATCCCACGGGTCAAGAGGAGGTTGTGGTTGTTAGTTGTCATTTGGGCTTTGCTTAGTTGTTCTGGCTTCTGCTTCCAACCACCTTGGCCCATCCCCTTCCCACACCATTCCTCTATTCCTCTATTGATTCTACTTCCTTTGCATGGATTCCCTTTCCCTTTAAAAGGTCTGGCTGTTGGTACCTTTGGTGCTTGGCTGTGGTTTGTCTGACTGTGATACCTATTTCCATGTGCAGTCGTACTTTAGTCCTACTTGAGCTCTTTGGGTTTTCTCTTTCTAGCTTGGTCCTAAACACGGTGTTCCCCTGCAAAGTTCTCTCATCCTGCTGGCAGGAAAATGTGGACCAGAGAGTTGTGCAGATTAGGCAGGATTTGGAGGTTCTGGGAGATGCCATGGGAGTTGTGCACGGAGAGGTGTTTGATCATCTGTGTACTCTGATGCACGATGATACATCAGAGGTGGTAGTCACAGGCAAAAGAAAAAAGGTAAAGGTCCTACACTTCCTTGGGATGATGCAGCAAGTGCATTGTTGGGGGTGATGCTGCACAATGTGCTTGGGCAGTACAGGAGAGACTGAACTTGCTGCTGTGCTGTCCCAGGGAACCAACAAGGCTGTTTTGGGTTTTGTGCCAGTGTCTCACATGTTGAGCAAACTCTCTGAGGAAAACACTTAACTTGAAATACCACATACCTAAAAGCTCCTGTTCCAGTAAGTTTTTCTGTTAGCACATCCTGGTTCAGAACTGGAACCTCTTCTTGGAAAATACCCAGGGAGGTAAACAACCATGCTTAGGAAAAGTTGATTGCTACTTCCTGTTGGCAGAAGCTAGCTCTTCTTTGGAGCAGTGCCAGCGTTTTCTTATTTCTTAGGCATTGCCTAGGCTTTGAAATTCTTTTGCCAGTCCAGAGCCCCTGAGAGTCCTGGAAACTTTCTTATTTTGTAATTTTGAATTTATTTCCTTTTCTTCTTCCATTTGGGTGCCTTTTTGTATGCAGAACCCTGTCTCCAGCTGTCATGTGACCCTGTGTGAAAAGAGGAAGTTATCAGGAAACGTCAAGTTAGGAATCAGTTCTGTCTCAGGATAGGTTCAGCTGGACCTAAAATGTGGGGGGGTGTAGTCAGAATCATCCATCTCCTGCCTTGTACATTTTTGATTTGCTGACTCCTCAGAGGGCACAGGTTAGCAGCTGGTCTTCAGAGAGGCACAAGTCTATTATGCTTTCTTTCTGGTGGCCTCAGTGATTTGCTCTGTCAGCACTGACTTTAATGATAACTCTTACGTAAACAGACAGGGACAGCGAAAGCCCTTTATCTACTAATTAAATAGATCCTATACTAGTAGCTGAATGTGGAAAATGAGTGTTTTAAGGTGATTAATTAAAAGTGCCAGTCAGATCTTGTAACTTAGGTGAATCTTTAATATAATAGATAACCCAAGATGAAATAGAGTAAATAGTTGCTTAACTCACCATGTAGGAATTCCTTCATTTTAGCCAGTAACATTTTAAGAATGTTTTTTACTTTTGCTGGTCAGAAGTGGTGAAATCTATTTTCTGGCTTTAGCATAGAGTTCTTCATATTGCAGTTAGTACTAGCAGCTGACACATCATACACTTTAACCATGTGCTTCAAATATATTCTGTGACGTTTATATATTGTTCATTTTATATTATTGCTTGAAGTAGGGCTTCATGAACAGCAACTTGTACCCTATATTTACTCTAGAAACACTAATAACAATGTTGAATTAAATACAGAAGTGTCAATATCTAGATTTTATATAAATATGATTCTGTAAAATATGCAGGGTGTGTTATTTATGTATTATTTACATTGGCTGCTTCTTCAATATAATGAATGAAGAAACTGCTAAGCATTGACATAATGGACACATGAAACTAACAGTAATCTAGGACAGTGCGACTCTAACTGAAAGTGAGTAGATGTGATAGAAATCTCAGGAACACAAGACTCAGTGAAAGACACTTGTATGGATGCATCTGAGGGTCTTTCTTGCAGAATGGATACTGAGAATTGTGGAAAATATGGCTCCAATTTTTTTCCAAATCTGTTCTGTTCCTGTCAGCCCTTGCAGAGATTTTAGTTGATTAAAAAGCATATATCGATAACTTCCTAAGTTTGTTTCTTAGAATTCTTTTTTCTTCTTTTGGTAGCATGATCTGCTGTGCCTGCCTGGTGAGGGCCCTGAAGGAAAGCATCAAGCGTGGCTGTAGTGTCTTGCAACTCTTATTTGAGCTTATACTGGATATTGGGCAATAGTTTGCAAAAAGAAAAGGCTGCAGTTATCTAAATAAGGGCATTTTCAGTACAATTTACATAATTCAGTTTTACAGACTTGGTTCATTATTATTTTTTCCTTCAGTAGACAATTACATGTACAGAGAGGTGAAGGATTCCCAAATTACCATGTTTCCCTTTCTTACAGATTTAAAAGACTACATGTCGTTTAAAACACTGGAAACATTAACTATTCAAACATTAACTAAAAATTTTGTTCACAAAAATTTTTTATATTTAAAGTTGTTATGTCCAGTCAGTTGGTTAAGTTGCTTTGCTTTGATGCTGATTTACTTGGATGAATTGTGTTTCCAAACCTTAAATAGCAAGAGGCAAAGCCACAGTTGCACGACATTTTTTTCTTAGTCTAAATATCCACTGACTTTTCCTTTTGGTCTTTAATTAAGCCGACAAGTTACAATGGCTTGTTACTTTAATTTAGAATAATTGATGATAATGACGAAAGTATCATTTTCATAAATATTAAAAAAAAAAAAAAAAAAAAGTTGTCCATTACAACTTTCTGTTCCAAACTGCAGCGGTAGAGTTTGCCTGCGTGAAGGCTGTGAGAGAGACCTGTAACCCATCTCCTGATGTCAGAGACACCTTCAGCCCGGCTCCTGGCTCCGCAGGCGCCCCGCACACGTCCCGCAGCCCCGGGCGCGGCGGGCCTCGGGGGACACCTGCTGGTGGCCGTGCCGCGGTGCACCCGGCCCCTCCCCGGCCGGCCTCCGGACGCCCCTTGGATCGGCGTGAGGAACTGCTGGTGCCTCTTCAGAATGAGAACTCATCAAGCACTCGGGTGTGTCCGAGTAAAGCTTTAAGTCAGCCCTAAAACTCTGTGCTGTGCAATTCTGTCTCAGAGAAAAAGGGCAGGCATGTACATGTCTTTGAATTTACCTGGGAAAAGGACAGCACTTGTTCCTATTGCTTATTAAGAGGTACACCAATATCATTTACTTATGAAATAGCTCTGCAGAGCACGGTGTCAAAACATGTAGGGAATGTGGGCAGTAGTCCGAGTTATCAGTTCCTGAAAACACCTGGACAGGCAGATGTGGATGTGTGAATGAGACAACCAGCCCTCTTTATCCTTCCTGTGGACAGCTGGTCTGCTCTGAGGAGATTGTTTTGAGCTTTTTCTATAATGTTCATAACAGTATTATGTGGGTACTTCACTAAGTTTGTTTTCTCTCAAGAGCAGAGGGAGTCGGGTTCTATAATATCCATTTCTTGACAAGGGAAATGAGATGTAGGAATTTCAGTGTCAAAAGCATCCTCTAGTGTTGATTGCCCACTTCTGAGATACAGAATTGTTTCTGTTGGAAAAGATCTGTAAGACAATTGACTCTAACCATTCCCCCAGCATTGCTAAACCACTAAACCATGTCCCCAAGTGCCACATCCACACATCTTTTAAATCCCCCAGGGGATGGTGACTCCACCTCTATCCATGGCAGCCTGTTCCAATGCTTGACAACCCTTTCCATGCAGAAAATTTCCCTAATATCCAATCTAAGCTTCCCCTGGTGAAACCTTAAGTTTTTTCCTCTGATTCTGTCACTTGTTACTTGAAAGAAGAGACTGAGTGCCTAGAGAATGCTTTCTCAGACCATTTGGCATTGCACATAATTCAGTTATGCTCAAATCACAGCTCTCACTGTCCTCAGCTGTAGTTATAAATGCTTGAGACTTCTGTATTCAGACCCTGGGCCTCAGTTTGTTATTCAGGGGGAGAAAAAAGAAAACATATCTGAAGTATTATGGCATAACTGAATTATGAACTGTATGCTGCCAGCTGGGCAGGATGCCAATTAGAAATATTTGATGCATTAATGATAGACGGTCCATTCTCTTCCTGTAACTTCCTGCTTGGATTTCTGCCCAAGTCAAGGGAACTTAGTGACCTGAGACCTAGTGTCTCATGTCACTCCTCAGTATTTGACTGTGAGGCTGCTTCAAGGCAATTTTGTTGTCTGTAGTCCAAGTGGAGTGGATCCGATCTTCAGCAACTCTTCTTTTAGGCATAGGATGCTGTCCTCTTGGTATATAGAGCCCCATTTACATCTTTTTCCACAGGTAGTTTCCAGACAGTTTAAGCTGTTCCTATGATGATTGTGATGCAGGAGACTGTGTACTGACTAAGCATCAGCCACTTGCCTCATAGCTGAAGGAAAACCAAGTAGAGGTAGTTTGCACTAAGGGATTAAAACGCTTCTGTTTAGTACACTAGATGCCACGCATTTCTGAAATCATACTGAAACATACCTATCATCTAAAATTTCCACATGTCGACCACATCTAAGTTTGCATGGTGCACCACAGCGATGTCCCTTCAAGCTCCTTTTTGAAGCATGCAATAGTTTTGTGGCATTTGGTCCACTCTACCGTAGTCTTAGGTGGGTATTTTGTGGCTTACTGTAGGAGCCCAGAGTGTATGGTCCTGTGATCCCTTCTTGACCCTTTGCTGCTGAAGAAATCTTCCATGATTTGTTAAGCTAACATTCCTTACTGTGTCACGCTAAGGATGCCACTACCTGGTCTTCATCTGTAACGAAGTGTATTTAAGAAAAGATCTGGCCATCTGTAGACTATGGTATTATTTCTTGTCAGTGAGTTAGGGCTGGGTTTTGTTTCCAAACATTGTGTTTCATAGCCAACAAGGGATCTTGGATTAGTTTGTCTCAATCGTTCTTGTCACTAGATTATATTTTTAGACTCTGTAACATCATGTATTAATGAGTTCCATGACATAGCTGTACATACTTTAGATGGAAAAATGTGTAATTGGCTGACATCCAGTTCTTGTGCGAGACTGAAACAAAAATCATTACCAACGCATTTTCCCCCCATCATTGATGGAGGTTTTGTAGACTTGCACTTACAGCCAAGCCAAAGAGCCCAGGTAACCCATTCTCCCCTAACTGCATTTCAGGAGACTGTGATCAGGGGCCGATCAGCCAGTCCTGCCCTAGACACAAACGAGGAGCCCGCTGGCTGCTGGCTGCAAATAGTTGGCACATCCGTCCCTCAGCTCAGCGGTGTGTCTCCGGAGGATAGGTGCCCGTGGTACGTGTGTTGACAGAGCACTGCTCCGCCCGTCGGGGCACGTCCACCCGGGCTGTGCCACCGGCGGGGCTGCACCGCGCAGCCACCGCACCCGGGATCCGTCCCTAACCCACCCGGGCGTGGCCGGCGGCCCCGAGCCGCGGTAGTGCCGGGAAGCGGCCCTGCCGACCCGCTACGGACCCCGGCCCGCAGCCCGCGGCTGGGCAACGCGGGAGCCCCGGCACCAGCGGGCAGCAGCCGGGCGGACGCGGGCCCGGCCGCTTGCCACAGGTCGCCGGGGCTGCCCTTCGCGTCCCGGCCCTGCAGGCCCGGCCGCGTGGGAAGCTGATCCCGGCAGGGCCTTCCCGAGTCCCGCTCGCTCTCAGACCCTGGCCGGGCCGGGCCCGGCCCGG
>VZRR01005151.1:1315301-1452766 GCA_013398015.1 Oreocharis arfaki | reverse complement strand
AGCGCGGGGGGCCGGCGGGCGGGCGGAGGCGGGGCCCCGCCGGGCGGCCCCTGCCGGTCCCGGAGCTGCCGGCGGTGCGCGGCCGGAGCTGTGCGGGGTTGCTTCGCTTTGGGGGCGGCCGGGCCGCGGGGGGGCCCGGACTGAAAATGCGGCGGCAGCGATGGGGTGCTGCGCCCTCGGGCTGTGCCGGTCGTTGCCCGCTCCGCGCCCGGCGGCGCACGGAGCTGCACCCGGTACTGCTGCGCTTGGGGCTCCCTCGGTGCCGGGCTTCCACCGCGTCACGTTTCGTACAGAGCCGTGCTTGACTTTCTCACCAGAGAAATGGTTCTTGTCTTTGACCGAACGCAACTGTCCTTTACTCTTATTGAAACTCTTGAAGTGCTTATCTAATTCCTTTGTAGTCGCTTGTAATTGCTGACTTTTTTTTTTTTCCCCCCTTTGGCTAAGTAGAGAAAAATTACTTGAATGGTGTTTTAGTAAGTTTGACTGTTAAGCAAGTGGCAATAGCAATCTTTATTTCTGTTTAACAGCTGTGAGGTTTGTTTACATTCCATATATGTACCCATATGTACACACACGTACACACATAAATATACATATAAAATTTAAAAGAACCTAACTAAGCAAGTAAGTTCTAAAAACAACTGTTAAAGCTCTAAAAACACAAATACATTACTATCAAAATAACTTTTTTTTTTTTTTTAAGTAGAGAGTACTAGTTATGAATGCTTAATATTTCAAAACAGTTCCAGCTAGGAGGATTTCTTATAAAAGTTCTCTTGAAGGCAGAAGAGTAGTGAGGACATTGCTGATGTAAGGTAATTTTTCAGAGAAAAAAGGGATGGACCAATTAAGTTATAATTATGACATTTAGAAGAGGTGGTGCTAGGAGGGGCTGGAACAGACATGGACATCTTTTAACCTCTTAGTGCTTTTTCATTTTAAGACTTAATTGCATCTTTGGGGCCAAGAGGAGACTTTAAAAGATCCTTTTGTGTCAGGTGTTAGTATTAAGAACAGAATATAAGCCATTTACTGAGGTCATACTTTCTTGGTGACTGTAAGTGAAAGTGGAGAAGAAATAAACTGTTCTGCTAAGATTCAGATTTGCACAACTTGAAACAAGTGTATTAAACAGACTTTTGCAGGCCTTATTGTTTGTAACATTACCTGTCTGCTTTCTCTTTGTGCCTGAACAGACAGGATAGGAAAGACTACAGTGAAAGCCACATGATGTGGCAAATATTTTACAGTCATTTATCACTCAAAAATTGATTTGCTTATTCATCTGGACTCATGCTAGATAACGTACATCATGGACAGGTTTGTTTGGGTTCTTTTTAGTTTCATGAGCTGTGTGTGCTGCTCTTTTTTTTGAAAGGAGAGAACCTGACAGATATTGTTCCAGAGCAGCTAGACTGAATGCTATCAGTTGTGCTTTCACTGTTGAGGTTTTAGATTGCATATAACATCTCTTGTCAGTGCCCTGCTTCCTCTGTCTTGTCCTGAAAATGAGTTTATCAGAGCTGAAATTGATAAAGATTTTCACAGCATTGCATTGCCTCCCTTTTTTCAGCTAGGCTGTGTTTTTGTAGAACATTATGGATCTGCTGTTCTGGATCATCATTTAAAGTTCACCACGAGGTTTAGAAAAGGCTCATGAAGCTGTTGCCACTCAGAACCTGTTCAGCAGCAGCTAGTTGTACATCGGTCAGTGAAGCAAGCTCTTCTTGGCCCCAGCCCCTTTGTCAGTGCACGCAGCTCTTTCAAGAATAAGATGCATTTTTCTTTAAAATGAAATATTAGAAATTCTTGAAAATCAGGCACAGATTAAAGAATGGATCAAAGGAACTGTGGTTTTGGGACTACACAAAGACTTACTTTTGTTTATGTTAATAGCATCAATTACTCATTGATCTTGAAAGTCTGAACAAAAAAACCCCAACCTTAAGAAACAATGCACTTTCAGCTTTTGATAGGTCATACATCCACTCCTAAACTGGTTATTGGTCAGATTCCTATCCAGTAGTGGTGTGCTATTATATTGTTTCTCATGTTATTGTGAATGAATCTTATTAGGGTCAAGTGTCTACCCAGAATAACTCTTCAGAGAGATGAAATGTTCCTATGTCTTCTTTCATGTGGCCACAGTTTGTATTCAGCAAACTCATCCTTATGTTGCTGTGTCAGCTGGTCCTTAAACTGGTTGAAAGTCTAACCATTTTGGTGGTATCTGGCATGCTGGAATATTCTGTGTTTCTTGGGGCAGTATTCTGGCCATTGATATGGTCTGGAGATTGGAAGTTGCAGATCTTTGGTTAGAGGGTGACTGTGAAAACCAGACTTCATTGAAACCTCTGAAATGATACGTTGTTTTGAAACAAATTATGACTGGAGAGCTCCTTATGGTTGAAACTTCTGGTACCATTCAGGGCAAAAGTTCAGATGTAGTCTTGTCTCAAACTCAATGTTACATGGCCACAGGCTGATAGTGCTCGGACAGTAAAAATCACTGATTTGACTAGCAGTGGTTGCTCAGCGTGAGATTATGTGTCTTAATTCTACTTGAAACGGGCAAGATCCTGTCCTTGTTGCTTGTTCAGCTTGATAGCTAAGGTGTGGAGCATCTAATGTCGTGTTTCTTATAAATTTGTGGTTGTAATGGAACTGCTCGAGTGAGGTGCTTGGGAAGGAGGATTGAATTTAATGCCTGCCTTAGATTGCATTAAAAAGCGTGGCATATCAAAAACTTTAAATGATGCACATTCATCATTGTCAGTTTTCTCTCAGTCTTTCCTTTTTTTGTACTCCTTCCTTAAATGTACTGCTGAATACAGTAATATGGGTGGATTACTGAGATACAATTTTGGAGAGAAGCAGCATGGAGGAGAGATTTGAGACTATTCTGCGTGGTTTTTCTTGTGCAACAGAAGTTTGTGTTTTGGTTGGTTTGTTTCTGCTTGGAAGCCTCAGCAGGGAAATGATGAACTTCATGTAGCCATTGAACTGGAGCAGTTTGTAGATGATGTAATAATCTCCACTTGCATATATTTTTTGTGCTTAAAAGGTAACAGTCTGGGGAGAACAAGCGTAACTCAGTGCTTTAAGCTCCAGGAAGAGAACAGGAGTGGGACACTTCCCAGCTTCCTGCGTGACACTTCCTAGTAGCAAATTATTGCCCATTTTTCTTTCGTAGAAGGTGTGGAGGCTTCAAACTGGAGTGCAAGACAGTGCCTGTGTGTTCCTTCTTTCTGCCTCCTTCCCGCCCCTTACTTACTTCAACGGCTTTGGATCTTTCCTCTGTTTTCTCAAAATGCAAAAGTTACTGAAGGTTGCAAACTGCACTCTGAAGCATTGGCAGAGTTTTTAATGGTGTTGAAAGGAGTGACTTGAAATAACCGTGCAGATACATGGATGTCTAGCCATGATCAGAGGAGGCCGAGTCAAGGGAACGTTTGTGTCCTTTGAGAGTGGAAAACAAAAAATACATATTTTCGGGCTTTTTTGGTTGTTATTTTGTGATTGTGCAGGTTAAGTTTCTTCTTGCTGAGTGCCTGAAGGCCATTCAAAATGAGGAAGTGGAATTATTTGTGGCTTTGAGTCATTGTCTTATTGAATGTTTTCTTTGCTAGTTATCCTCTTAGAATATGAAGACGCCTGTGATTGGGTTTGTGTCAGTTTCCATACCTTAACTGCAAGTCTGTGGCTTGCAGTAATGATCCTGAGGACATCAGGCACAATACATTTATCTGGGCTTCAGGTTTGCTTTGTCATCGTGTGGATCGTGCGAAGGAAGCATAATTTGCTTTCAAAGTAAGAGATCACTTAGTCAAAGACTTGCATAGTTGTTGTACCTGGACAGCCTTTGTAGAGTGTAAGGCACAGGCAGCTTGCTCGAAGCAGAGGTATTGTCTTGGGCTTGATCTCAGGACAGATTACTCTAGCTGTTTCACAGTTTTATCCCTCCCTCTGTCCTTTTTTTTTTTAAGTTTCAATCATGCTTTATCCTCTTGTGTTCTGTGATGTGTGGGGGGGTACACGGGAGAGTTGAAGACAGCCCATTTAGGTGTTCTGTTTAGGTCTTTGTCCTCTTGTACTGTTTTGTCTTGATGCTGAGTGCGCACACCCTGAGCTCCAGCCCAGTCACATCATTGCTGTCTTACTTCACAAGGAGTTGCCTGTTCTCACTGGCTTCTAGCTGCAGTGCTGTAAATAAGGATGTTTATTTTTTGTTAATTCTTCAACATGGCAATATCCAAGATGTCTCTTAGAATGGTGGTGAGAAGACACAAGAGGGGGCTGATCCAAAGATGAGGTACCAAATTCAGTGATGAGTTACTGGTTCTGGAGGAAGCTCTAGTGTCTGTGGTATTTGCACAGAGCTGCAGCAATACCAGAATCCTTTTACCAGAACCTTGTTGCAAGACTAAGGCAGTCCCTTGAGGAAAAGGTGGGAGGCACAGTGTAAGAAAATGTGGTAAAAGATATTAAAGTATGGAGAAGGAGCAGTGGAAAGAATAAAAAATGCTAATGTGACCCATTTAGAGGAAGAAGAATAAAGTAGGTTAAGTAAGTAAATAAAAGCAGAAAGCTCACAGCACTGGCTCAATACTCAGACCAACCAGTGCAATTTCCGTACTTCCAAGTAAAGATGGGGAATCAAGTGGGGAAAATAGTTTGTGGGAGTTCAGGTAGCTTTTCTGCATATGTCCATATGTTTAGTTAGACTTCCTCACAGACTGAAGGCCTGTACTGTTGAAAACCTTGCCTTTGCTGGCAGGATGCTGACAACTTCCTTTTCCATGTGCTCCTCTTGCATGTTTGGGAGGTGGAAGTAGGAAAAAAACCCCAGGGAGGAGTGGTGCTTAAAAACTGTTAAACATGGATCCATTTGGAGAATTTTTTTTTCATTTATATATATTTATTTATGTTTAGACTGGATCTATGTGACTACAGTGGTTTATATATAATGACAGCCCTACTTCACAGTGTTACCAGCAGTTGTGGCCAGCCATGCCCCATGGGTGGAACTGGCACACTCTCCCCCTGAGCACCTTGCTGGTCCCCTTACTGGACAGGACAGCTTCTTCTTTAGTGCTTTGCCTGGTGCAGGGCTCCTGAAATGGCACCAGGTGAAGTGTGTAGAGGACATAATTCAGTGTGGCAAACTTGGAGGGGAAGAACCTTGGGCAGCTCTACTGCAAGCAGATCTTATAGGAAAGTCTTGAGTAGTTGTATAAAACCATTGATTAGCATACATAGTAATTTTCTTCCAGTTTATACCATCTTGTGGTGGAGTGTGTATTTAAAAAGGCTCCCTTTTTTTATTACAGTCTTCTTGTTTTGGAATTGCAAAGTGAGGCCCTTCTGAACCAAAATAACTTTCAGAAACAGTTTTTTGAAGTATGAATGCTTTCAGGAGGCCAGCATCGGACTGGTTAAGGAAAGATAAGATCTGGATGCAGTAATTTGCTGTATGTTCTACCCAGTTATGTAGGTGGTACATGTATTTGCATTAATACACTTGCTACACTGGAAGTGCTCAGTTTAGGAAGTATTAAGTATTAACTGGTACATACTATCTCTTGTTTTGGGCATCTGCCCTTCAGTATTCAAATATGTTCAAACCAGAGCGTGTGCTTACACATGACAACAGAATGAATGCAAGTTGAATGCTTGGCCTTATTTCTCGTTTCCTGGCTTAAAAGAAAGGCCCTTCACACTCACAGCAATCAGCAAAGGAAAAATAGATTGTTTTTAAACAAAGACGTGGTTTGAAGTTGTTAAAACAGCAACAGAAGATTCACGTTAAGAAAAAAAATAATTCTGTTTTCCACATTTTTCTCGACTCCTTGGCGCAAACCAGAGGTGACCAGGAAAGTGTGATCTTGCGGATACCCGATAGAGACTCCCAAAAATTGCACTTTACTGCACTCATCCCGTGGGTGAAGCTGTGCTTACAGTAGGTTTGAGTAGTAGTGCTCAGGAAAACAGGCCTCTGGTGGCTTAGGGTGTCCTCTTCACAGTGGCAGGCTGCTTTCATTCATTTTTTTGAATTTCCTTTTCATGCTGCTTGGAGACTTTTGTTGTTGCACTTGGCTTTAAGATGAAGAGGCAGTTTACAAAGGTTGATTAGGTGCCTGTTATGTTCCAGACACAAGTACAACCCTAAATATGCAGCTTAATATATGCAGACTCTCTAGGCTTCCCAGACACATGTTACTCTGTGCATTAATGTGAGGATTTTAGTTGTTTTCTAAAGCTGATGGCCAGCTTAAGCTTTCTGTTGGTTTCCTTGAGCTTAAGCTGCTTTATTATTTTGCATAATTTTCAGTAGTAAGGCAAATGGAAGAATCAGCGAGGAGGTGACTGGCCTGAGAAGAACTAAGGGGCATATTTTAGAGTCATGGTTTGAGTACAACTGTTTAATTAGCTGTACAGGCATGCATGTTGCAAGTATGTGCCTCCTACTGTGAATTTATTGCATGTGCTTGGTAAGCAACTTTCAAATACTTCTGATTGTAGTGTTTGAAAAATTGCTTTTAATTCAGAAAAGAGCCTAGTTTGTGCCAAGATCTGTTTTCCTACTTTGAGGCTTTTGATGCTTGCCTGCTTTTAAAAAAATACACACAATAAAAAGTGTTTTAAGTGTGGCTGAAGAAAAATCCTTCTTCTTTGCTTCTTGTTTGATCCATTCTGCTCTGCCCCTCTTCCCCCAAGCAGAAGAGGCTCAAACCAAACTTGCAGTTGAGTTCACCTTTGGAACTGCAAGTTTTGAGCTTTTAAACTGTCCACTTTGATGACTTGTTAAGAATTGTACATGTGAAAGACTGAATTGGAAATGTAGAGGGCATTCTGCTAGGTTTTTTTACACTGATGGGTCAGTTTCACAATTCCGTAGTTCATGGACAAGAACCTCTTTTAAAGGCTGTGGAGTTTTTTAAATTTTATTTTATTTTCCTCACAGACACTGCCCTTGAAGATTTATAGACTACTTCTTTGGGCCTGGCTAAATGGTGGCACTCTCAACTGAGCCTTGATCGGTTTTATGCTGATAACAACAGCAACAATAATAATACCCATATCTCATAGATAAAACATCAATATTATATATACAGCATGTCAGTTGTGTGCACTAGTGCTTTCTGTTCCTGCTGCATGAGGTTTTACCTGTCCTTGCTGGCTTTGGAGGTGAGGATGGAGGTTAGGATGTGCAATGTAGCACTTGCTGCCCTTTTCTTAGGGCACACTGGGTTTTCTCCTAAGGCAGTCTCTAAAGGGTGTGTGTGATATAACAGGGAAGGGTACTGGTTACCATTGCAGTATTGTATTTTAATGGGGTGCAGCATACTTTCTCATACCCCATTTGTATTTATTTAGAAGCCTTTTAGAGCAGATGCTGTCTTGCCTGCTGTGAGGATAAAGAGTAGATGAACACTTTAGGGTCTGGATGCCAAGCTGGCAGATATCCTGGATGATGTGTAGCATGGCTGGGAGTAAGGAATGAACTCTTGAAACAGTGCCAAGAGATGCTGCTGAGCTCAGTATTTAAGAGGAGCCAAGGTCTGGAGACCTCTTTTTGCTCAGAGACAAGGTATCCCCAGTCTGGTAGCCAGCAGTGTTTTGCCTCCTTGAAAGATACTATCTTTTGCATCCCAAAAGTGTATCTGAAGAAAAGACTTTGCGGACTAGTTAAAGCAAAAGAACTTCCAAGGTATGATCATATTTCGGTTTTCCACTATTTTATTTGAGAAAGCTACTCTGCCGGAGTTCCCCCTGCCCCCATTCCTAACTGTCAGGGATAGCCTTTTTGAGTTTGGATACTGAGAATTGACAGAGTTTATTCTACAGTGAAATAACAGGGTTGTAGTTGCAAATTGGGATAAATTTCTCGTGCCAGAGCTGCATCTCCTCAAATAACGAAAGTCAAATGAAGTGGTCTGCTCTCCTGTTGTCTACCACTCTTGTTATCTTCAGGCAGCTGTGGGAAGTTGATTTGAAATCTTTCTGGATAGCTTTAGTATTAAACATAGATCCCTGATGTGGAACAGTCAGCCAGAATGTATGCACACGTGTGTGTGTGAGGCATGCAGTATGAACAGAATCTCTGTTTCCGAAGTCTGTGTTAAGTGTTTGTTTCAGGGGCTTGGATAGGAGTGTTCCTGGAGCCCAGAGACATCCCAGCCTTGGAAGCTGTATGGGAAGAAGCTACTGTCCTTTTCAGTGAAAGGGCTGAAGTGTCCTGAAAGAGTTAAGCTCTACTTAGCTCACTCGTAAGGTATTTAATACCCTTATTAAAGTCAACTGCTGGTTCACTTTTTTTTCCTCTTCTTATGTTGAATAAAATTTCTTGAAGAGCTGAGCCTCTGCCTCTTAGATCAGAGGCTCACATGTTGAAGCTGGCAGTGCTAGAGGCTAGTTCCTATCTGTGTGACAGCATTTTTAATTTAACAGGACCGGCTTTGATGTTCTTGAATATTTATAGGCAGCTTCAGATCACTCCAGTATGTATTCTTTTTAACTGGAGCAGAAGTTCTTCCTCACACAACAAAATTTCTTTCCCTCTGTTTACTCTTTGGTCTCTTTTGGATTTGTAGCCATCAGAGTGGTTTTATGTTACAGAAATATTGCTTAAATACTTACAGGAGGAACCACTTGATTTCCTTTCTAGTTCCTGCAGCTTGGGGGTAGTCCAGTAACTGGATCTTAGCTCCTTGTTTGAGCCTTGCTACAGACACGCTGTAAAAGTGATAGATGCAGTAAAATAGAAGTTGAGCAAAAGCCAGTTACAGTGAATGCTTCTCCACTATCTCTGTCAACTCAGGTGGTCTGCAGTGGGTCAGACCTCGAGCGCCCTCAGGAATCACAGAAGTGTTTGTCATAGACCCTAAGGAAGGAGCAGGTTGTGGTTTGAAGAGGAACTGAAAACTTAAGATGTGGCTCTCAGTAGGAGCTGATCAGAAATTATGGAAAAAATTTTTAGTTGGAAATTGGATCGTTTGACTTGCATGAAACTTTGACCAGACTTGGGCAGGAGTCTTAAAAAAGGTACCTGATGGGTGAGCTGCCAGTCAAGTTTTAACCCATCTCAGGCTTCTTAGCCTCAGTGGCTTCCCTGCTCCACTGGCCCCCAGGCAGTGGGCTGCTCAGAGCTGGCACTGTACTTTAAAAAACAGAGGTGTGGGGGGTTTGGCACTTAAAATGCCACTGGCTTTGGTGTCTCATTGTGATTTGAACCTTCACCTTAATTTTGCCACAGGAGGCAGCATGTACGTCACAAGAAAGTGTCCCCTCAGCTTTTGCTGTGGGCTTCTCTTTTCCTCCTTCCTCTGCCATGTTTTCCTTCTGCTTTATCCTCTCAGCCCTGTGTTGTGGATGTCATGTGGACTCCCTTACTGCTGATGTCCTGACCCACAGAAACTTTGCTGTGGCCAACTGGGACAGCAAAGCAATGGCATTTTTTCCTGGAACTTCTCCGTGTGGATGCTGGTAGTTCAGGCAGACTCCTGTATCCTGCTCTGCTGCACTCACTGTTTGTTGTGAAGTTCTGTACACTTTGTGTTACACGATGATCTCTTGACTAAACTTGGAACACCATTACTGAGGTAGCAGATTTTTCATGTATTATTTTGAATGGTTTCACTTTGTAAAAAATTTTGTCTTTTGGTGATGATGATTTGTTTTAATGCACAGCCTACAGAGGAAAAGGTTTGTGGGTTTAGACATTTCTGCTGTAATGCACTTCTCTGTTGGTACAGCCTTTTGTAGTTCAGCAAGTAAAATCAATATCACTGCCTAGGCAGATAAATAGCACTGGAAATCAACCGTAGGAGGAAAGTGCTTGCTTGTCTATTTGACACAAGTAGTTCACTCGAAGAGTAAGGCTTCTTTTACTATAGAAGTTCAGCAGGGAAATAGAGGCCTGTAACTTACTGATGTAGCAGTGAGAATTTCTGAAATACACCAGTAAACAGAACTTTATAATATACAAAACTAGAGAAAGAATTTGATACTGCTTTGTGCAGAAGGAAAAAAAATCTGCCTGTAGCATCTAAACACCACATTTTCACAGTTAATTTTAGGAGAAGACCCATTTGGAAAGTGAAGCAGCTGTGTGTTATCTTTAGGAGTTGTGTGTTCACGTACCTCCTGTTAATGCTGATGTGACATCACCTGAACTCTATGGCTGCTGGAGTGCCATTTCAGTGCTTGTATCTAGGGATGGGTGGATGTGATGGTGACTTCATTTTTCTTTAATTCCTTCCTCCAAACTGTCATTAACAAAGGTAGTTTTCCTTCTCCCTACATACCCTGAAATATCCTTGTGAGACAGGAAAACTTATCAAGTGTGGAAATACTCAGTGATTCTGTTTCTGGGAAGAATTTCTCCAGCAATCACAAGTTGTGCTAGGGGAGGTTTAGATTCGATACTAAGAAAAAAAATTTCACACAGAGGGTTGTAAAGCATTGGAAGAGACTGCCCAGTGAAAATGGTGGCATCACTGTCTCTGGAAGTGTTCAAATGCATGTGGATGGGGCCTTTGAGGACATGGTTTAGTGATGAACTTGGTGGTTTGGGTTGGCAATTGGACTTGATCTTAATAATGATTCTGCGATTCCCTCTATCATTAAGCTTTTGTCTTAGTAGGAACTAATAGACAGGATATATCTAATTAAATGTTATTGCAATGAGAATTTTTGCAAATCAAATTATTTTGCCATCTTTACGTTGCACTTGGTGTCTTAGAATTCAAATTGGTGAGCCTGGGAAAACATTTGCTTCCTGTGTAAGCAGTAAAACATGCTGGGTGGTACTTGTCAGGCTAGGTAGCACTACTTAGGAAGCTGTACTATTTTAGCAGTTGTACTATCTGAGTACTGCTGAATGTTGAAATCTTACCATTATAAAAATATTCCAGATAAAACGGGCTCTGCAGTCTTTAGAACAGAATACACAAACTGTATTTTGTTCTGATGCAATTTGTTCTTGAGACAGCAGAATTCTGACCTAGGTTTGGACTAGTTTCAGGTAGGAGTAACTGAGAAAAGTAGTAGGAATCCTGAGTATCTGTCAAGGGGAAGTTGTGGGGCAGGGAACTTGACTTTTTTATAGCATTCTTGCTAGAAAAAATGCTTGGAACAACGAACAAGAGATGCTCAGAAGAACAAGAGAGAAGTTGAACAAGCCTTAAAGAAAGACATCCTAAAGCAGTTGCTGGGGTATAGCAAACTGTAAACACTGCCCAGCTGGAGAATATCCTGTAGCACTTTCTCTGCCTTCAGAGGCATGGTGGTTATGGCTACTCTACTCTAAGGAATGGTTCATGAACTGTATGATAGAGGAATTTAATCTTTGTATCAGTATGATAATGTGGCATATCCGTGCCCAACTGCAGGGCTCCCTTTCTCAGAACAGAATAGCATTTCTTAGTCTGAAAGAGAATCTCTAAGTGAATTCACGGATTTTTGCTGTTCGTGTTATAAGGAATTAACATTACAAACTGTGCCTCTAGAAGTAGGAGTTGGTTTTATTTACCTTTTAAAGCTGAGACAGCTGCTAGAAGAATAGAATTTTTTAAAACAAACCAATATCTATTTAGAGATTGGGCAACTTACATTTACATTAAAAATACATTTATTTTTTAGAGTATTTGCAGGCATTTTCAATGCTTCTCCTTCAGCTTATTTCTTAAGGATACAGAGTACCTTTATAAGTGTTTAGTAATTTTTAAAGCAATTAAGAATGTGCTGTTCGACTGGGACTTCATGGGTACCTGTGTTTTTTGGTTTGGTTTGGTTTTTTTACTGTCCATTTAGAAACCTGTCAATGAAATGTCCTTGCAGAGTTTGGGGGATGACTGCTAACAGTGAATGAAGCGAATTATTGGAAGCATGAACAAAATGGGTTAGAACAAAATATATGCTCTGCTTTGCAACAGGTGAGCATATGCTGCCTAGCTGAAATGCTAGAAAGGATTGCTTTGAAATCATGCATGTTTTAGGAAAATACTTCTGTCTTCTGATGTTGGCCTGTTGCTGTCTCTCCTTAGCTGGTGGGGAATTGATCTCTGATGTTAAGACTCCAGGATCATATTTCTAGTACTGAGGCAGGTACTAGATTATTCAGTGGGTGAATAAACTTCATTCACAGCGTTTAAAATTTGGCAGCTAATCCTGGCAGAGGAGCAGTTCTCCCCTGCTGTCCTGCAGGTTGTGTCTCTTGGGGGTGGATGGAGAGGAGGTGGGGAGCAGCTTTCTGGATGGGCTCTGTTGCTGGTTACAGCCTGAGATGAGTTGTTTCTAGGGCTGGCAGCGTGGTTGCAGGAGCCCTGGTGGACAAGCAGGGACTGATGTTTGATCTGGATGGGTGGGCAAGGGAGGAAAAAAAATTAGGTTTGACCTCTGATTTCTATCCTGGTCCCTTTTTCTTGCCTTTGAATTCTCACTTTCTGATTCCTTCTAGTTCCTGTGTGAATTCTCAGGGCACTACCAGGGACACACACAACTGTTTCTGAACTTCAAGGTGAAAATGATTTGCAAGAAAATTAATAAAAGTTCATGATCCTAGCGTTTCAACCCCACACTTCCACAACAATTAAGACAGGAAAAAATGATTATAACCTCTAACTAATTCACAGTTAATCTTTGTGTAGCTGAATTTCTCTTCTCATCTATCTTTGAGGGTAGAGAAGAAAGCTTTGATTTGTCTTGAAATGTGATTGTTTTAGTCGTGCAGTTGGAGGTATTTGATAAAAGCTCTTTGCCTTTATTATATCTAGCCACAAATGTGCATGAAAAGAGAATTAAATTAAGAAAAGAGAGAGTTTCTTACATGTGATGCTCCTTAAGTATTACTTTTACTATGTCTTGTCTCTGGTCCCTTGACATGGACTAGGTCTCAAAGGACACTGAAGGGAAATGCCAAGGTGGTGTAGACTCCTGGAATTCCCAACCCAGCCCTGCAGGGTCTGTTAAAATAATCACTAGTGCCTGAGTCATGGTTATCCTTCAGGATGATTTTATAGGTGGCACTATTTCTGTCGTGCTCTGATATTTCATGATGAAATTACTTACAGATGGGTTGCGGGCAGAGAAACTAGGGTTGGTATTTTTTATCTCAAGAGACCTTACCTTTCTTGAATAAAGCTAATTAGCAGTGCTTTGGAAATCTGTTCTGTACCCTTCTTAGGGTCAAAATTAGGGATTTGACACAGAGAAATAAAGTGCAAATAAGTAGATCGAAAAGTTGGCTATTCAGACACGTCTCAAAGTTCCAGGAGATTTACTCTTTTTTTGCTCTAGTATTGCCCAAAAGATGGGTCATGCATAAATAGTTGCATCAGTGTGCTAATCTATTAGGTTAATATACTACTTTTGTAGTCCATATAACAGAAAATCTGTCATCAACTTCATTTGATAGTACATTTTGTGATATGAAGTGTTTGCCAACTACCTTTCCCCAGCCTACCTGCCCAATGCCAAATCAAGTTTCTGAAATTGTAGTGTGAGATTTTTAGCTGCCGGCTGCATTGATTGAAGATGTTTCTAGACTGAAAAATGAGAAAGGCAGAGCTTCATTTTCCCTCAATTAAATATTAGAATAATCATTTAACTTCCAAAATATGATTTAATGGCTTTTTCGGGCCTGACACATCCCCTTGCATCAACCACTTGTGCAAAAATGTTAATATAAAGTTAATACTGCTTCCAGGTAATGGTGATCTGTTATCAGATATTTTGGATTCCTTCTGGTCATCCAGTTCAGCACTGCTAAGGACTGGGCATGACAATCGATCTGGAGCACTGTATTGGACATTCAGCCACAGGCACTGCTGCATGACATCCCAATTCCCTGTGGCACACTTTCCCTTGTAGCTGTCAATGGCAGCACCAAAGGTTTGCAAACAGCCGCAGCTGTGTTTTCACGGTACAGCTCAACTGGGTTCTCTCTGGTTTATCTGTGTGGGAAGCCTGCTGTTGTGATTTGCCCAAGCTGTTCCCATAATATTTGGAAAAAATAATTGAAATTTTGGGTCTCCTGTCTGTAGAGTTTGTGCTGACTCTGCTGGTGTGTGAGTGGTGCAGCTGCAGCAAAGATTAGCCAGTAGTAGTGAAGTAATGCAGCACCTTGAACATTGAATATTTTGAGTGGGAATTCAAAAACCTGAATAATGTAGAACTGGCTGTTACTTCTGTATATTCTGGTGGGAGTTGCTTACCCACGTTTTGTAGAGGCATTCAGTGAAGGAGCTATTCAGGCAGCCATATGAATCATATATATTGGGTATGCTTTTTAGCCAGTTTCAGGTTTGCACAGAATTGTTTGACAGGTAACTTTTCAACTTGCATTCAAATAAGAAGTTCTTATAGGCAGTAACCTCTCTAATTTTTTAACCCTCACTCCGTTTGTCTGTCCATCTTGTGTACTGAGATAGGTCTTGCAGAAAACTATCATCATGAAATTACCAACTTTATCACATTAAATGCTCACAGAGAGTCATAATTTTACAGGTTCTCTTCAGTTCTGACTGTTCTTAACTTTGAAACCATAGTTTTGATACCATAGAGAGGTTGGAAGAGGCAGCTCATGGGCTGGATGTTAAAGATTCCTAAGAGTTTTAGGGGAAGAACTTGAGACTGTTCCTCCATTCAGCCAAATCAGGTGAGGCAAAAGCACCTGGCTGTACTTCATTGCCTTGCACACCCAAAGTATTTGTGTTTAACCCACACACATCATTCTTACTGCTTGTGTTTCCCACACGTGCACCTCTGACTTTCCTAATAGTAATTCTGTCCTGCTCTCAGAGCTTTGGGAGCACCTCGAAATAAGTGAGACTGCTGTAAAGAAGGGAGAAGAAAAGAGAAATTTTCATGCCACCAGGCAGAAGGCAGTGTGGGAACACAGCTATTTACTGTGTCAAATTCCAAATCCTTATTACTAAAACTGTCATAATACATTCTGAATAAATGGCATTCAGTCTGGAGGATGGTAAGAAATGAAGACTCGAGGTGCTGCTGCTGTGGTGGTGCTGCAGCAGACACTGTTCATTTTATTCTTAAGAGGAAGGGACTTACCTTTATATACCTGCAGCACTCCAAGTGAACCCCTTCTCCATTCTGCAGGTGCAGGATAACATCTGACAAAGGAAGGAGTTGAAGGTATCTGAGCTTTCATTCTCTGTGTTGGTAACAGAGGTGCAGTTATTTGAAATATCAGCTAGGTGTATGAGAGAAGAAAAATATTTCGGGACTAAAATGTCCAAACTAAAAATGCAGCAATATCTTATCCTGTGTTGTAATCTGGATGAAGGTTTTGGCAGCATATCTACCAGGTTCTGAGTATTTTGAATACAGATGTGCCTTAGTAAAGAAGATGCAGCTTAAGTTTGAGTGTAGCCTTGTACAAATACAAGTCAAACAAGCTGCAGTATAAAAAATAAAGTGTAGAATAAAAGCATAACTAGAAAAATGGCATGGACAGGCTCACTGTAAGCAAGAGTCTTGTGTTTAATTAGTAGGCAACCTCTGTTGTTTAATACCCAAGCAAAGAGAAGCTTGGATACAGTAAATCCCAGTGGGTTTTGCAGATTCTGTAATTGAGATGTATGAGTACATATGCTTGAGTATATATGCTGATGTCAGACAAAACGAAGTGGTTTGTTTGAGATCAAAGTTCACCCATCTTCTGTTAATGTAAAGATGACTACCTTTCTGTGGATCTGTGAGTTGATGAAAGGTGGGCTATTAGTGTTTGTATACAACTGTGAACCATCTGGGCCCGAAACAAAATTGGGACCTGAGGGAAGAGGAGGGGAGTGGTGGGCAGTGGTCCACTCATGTGCTCCAAGTGATAGGGAAATAACTGCTGAGTGTGGAAACTCAAACTTCATGAGGAACTTTGGAACAAAAGTGATTAAATCAGTCCCCTTTTTAATTTAAGAACAGCATCATTTAGTGTCTACCTTTACAGTTGTCTCTCAGCATAAAGACAGCCTGGCTATTTTCATATTTTCTGCAAAGATTTATTTGAGGTTTCATTTGTGAGGAAGCCTGTGCTCCAGCTTCTCACTACTGTGAGAATGGGTGGGAGGCCAAGGGAAGCATTTAGTTTACTGGAGTTTGCTGGATTTGTGGGATCCTTTGGCCCAACCTCAGAAGGTATTTAGACTTATATAGCTGACTTGACATTATGGAAGAGAAATGATGTTTTCTAGCTGTTTAAACAAAATCATGATGTGTTATAGCAAGTATCTATGTGATATTATGAAAAAAATCTTTATTTTGAGGATGGTGAGGCACTGGCACTGGCCCAGAGAAGCTGTGGATGCCCCATCCAGGTTGGATGGGGCTTGGAGCAATCTGGTCTAGTGGAAGGTGTCCTGACCATGGCAGGGGATTGGAATGAGATGAGCTTTAAATTCCCTTCCAAGCCAAACCATTCAATGATTCTATGGCCCTCAAAAATTCATTTTATGAGTTCTAATTTTTCTGACCTCTTTCTCCCCTCCAAAACAAGAGGGAGAGGAAATGGGAAGGTCGCTATTGGCATGTCACTTTTTAGTTAAGTCATGAACACAACACACTAAATATTTAGGCTCCTGGTAATTTTTTTTTTCCCTTACACAGACATCCCTTGCTGAGGGCAGGGGATATTGGGTACTTAAGAGTTAAATAATCTTGCTTTGGAAGCAGCTGAACAGTTTACACTCCTTGCTGGGCTGTACAAAAATACTTTTCCTTTGAAGTGCTAGGAGGAGCGGCTGAGGGTAAAACCTGGAATGGGGTTGTAGCTAGCAGTTTGCAGTGGGCTTAGCTTGGAGCACACAGCTGCCTGCCAATGCAGTGTGAGATGGCAGAGAAGGTCAGGCTTTCTTTCAGTCTTGCCATCACTGTCTCAGTGTGGAGGCTTTCTTTCTGAGATTCTTCAAATGTTATCTAGTTCTTATAAATTTTTGGATTATGACAGATTGCAAGAAATATGGGTTAAAAATATCCTTTCCCATAAAGGCATGAGAGATACAGGGGTCCTGTTGGAGGTTACTTGGCTGCTTCTGGTGTGATCTGGTAGTGAAGTACACACTGCTGCTGTCTGGGATGAGAAAGATTCACCTCTGCCGAGTGGTGTAAAGCAGGTCGAACTCTTGTCTGGGAACTGCTTTCAGAAGTTGGCTAGAACCTCTGAAATCTCAGGCCTGATGTTCCACCTTAGCCAAGCTGAGCTCCAAGTGTAGCAAGAGCTGACAGGAGAATGACTGTAGTGGCACTTGCCCCAAATGAAGGAAACCAAAACATGGTGTTTGTAAGAAAAGCCACTGGGTAATAGTGCTGTACAGTGCTGTGTGTATCCTCTGGTGCTGCAGAACTGTGCGTGGCACTGCTGGATGCTGCTCCTGGAGAGCAAACCTTGCCATGGGCAAAACCTGATGCAGACTGGGTCTGATACACGTGGTGTCTCCTGCCGGGACCGGCAGTGGCACTAGACCGAGTGAAGTTGCTCCCTGATTTTCTAGGGTAACACTTTGTCTCTTGGATTAATAATTTTTTGTCAATATTTGCACGCATTTTTTGGGAAATTATATGAAACTGAGGAAAACAAATTTCCTTTTAGCCGTGCCACTAAAGGGACAATCAAAACCAATTTACCCATCAGCTAATGAGGGGTCACATTAAGATACCTGGCTATATCTGTTGCAGAGACGATGATGGTAGTGCTGTAGGTCAGTTCTCCAAAATTCAAGTTAGAGTTATCTTTAATAATAATAATAAGAAGAAGCATGTCTTCTCATCTTTACTCATTTAACAGTCTGATACTTGGCTGTTGGTAGGATCTGTGTTTCTTTCCCTGCTGCTCTGCCACTCAGTCTTTAGCTTTCTACCTCTGAGTTTTTTGTTTTTTAACCGAAAAAGTGTCAAGAATTTAGCTGCTAAAATAGGCAGCGTTTTCCTCTAGGGTTTCTGCTGTTCCTTTGCATGGCTGCAACACTAACCATAGGTTTTCACGGCCATCTATTCTTTAAGAGGAGCGAAAATGCAGCCGCTAACAGGAGGGCACAGGCAGCCTGCCCACATGTTGTTGCAGTGGCGTGTGTGCAGGCTGTGTGTTTTGTGTGCCTGCTGCTCTGGGATCACAGGGCGCACATGCCGGTTCAGTGTGTTCACAAAGCTGCTCTTGGACAGGAATGGGTGCTGCTGCCTTTTCCAAAACTGTGCAGGCAAAGCAGATATTATCAGGGCTGGCCCTGGGGCATAAAATAGAAAGATCAAAGGAAGTGGCAGCAGCACACAGAGGCTCTTCAAAGCCTGAGTAAGGGAGGATTGATAGAGAAAAGGAGAATGCTTTTGCTGATGTAATCACAGCCTGTGAGACAGGTTGGTTTTTTTTTTTTTTTCTTTTTCTTAATTTAAACAAAGGCACAAAGACAGTCCTTGTTTGTTTAGAGAGGTGAAGCATATGCCACAGAGATAGAGCAGGGATACCTCAGTATATAGAAGGTTTTCATGAATAGCATGGAGCTCAAACATTTTGAAGTGACTGCAAAGTTGCAATTTTTCTTATTTTACTTTGCACAACTTCAGCATGTGGTATTCTCTCACTTGTGGTGTCCATGTGGAACGAAGTAGGAAAATGGCAAAGGAAGGAATGCTTGTTTTCAGGCTGCCTTCCTTATTAACATGGACGCTTATTTTTTTTTCTCTTGAGAATGCCAGTTAAAAGTTTCTGGGACTTGTATGAAAATAAGTTAAGCACAGGCAAGGTGGAGTTGGAGGGGAAATGATAAGCCAGATCTATTGTCAAGAAGTGCAGGCTTGTTCAGGCACAAGCTGTGAATGGTAAAGAAACAGTTGTTCTCCCCCTTTATCTACGTGGAAAGGGGGAAGAAGAGGTGTGACTTTTCTGGAACAGATGTGCAGGGGTGGAGGGAGTTTTCAATCTTCTTTGTTGCAGACCTCACTTTTCTTTATATGCTACAGCTGCAGAAGTGTGTTTCTGAACCTTCATTTTGCTTATAAAGGTCCCACCTTTATAAATCAAAGGGAACCTTGTGAAATTATGAGATAGAGCGTGGTAGTCCAGCTTTTCCACCCAAAGATGTGTGTGTGTATAGTGTTTGGCAAATGACCTGAGCTAGCACAGGTCTGATATCCAAAAGTTACATGACTCAAAGCCTGAATGAGTGAGTACTACCAGAAAGGCAGTGTGTATCAATTAATATAGTTGCATTGATTTTACACGTTTGGAGATCAGGTAGGGACAAGCTCTTCTGCTTAGATGGTGAGCAAAGCCTGCATGCATCTCTTGGTATAGACTGGAGGTCTGTGGGAGGGAGAGCCTGTCCCTCCATAAGTCTTTGGGAAGCTGTTAACTCCAAAACTTAAAATCAGCTTCACCATTTTGCATTGTTTCGCTTATTTTTTGCCTAATGGGATTATATCAGTCCCAAAATGTGTATTCCAGGATGCCAGAGATCAAAGTGCTTATTTCTCCTGGCAAAATCTACAGCTTTCCTTCCCATGTAGGCCTGAGACCATTTGTAGGGCAGTTCAGATTAGTACACAAAATCGTGGCACTCTGAAGTCTGAAAATCTGTCATGAGGGAAAGGTGACTGCCTATATTGTTAACTGTAATGCTTTCTTCTGGGGTCAAAGCTACATTTATAGTCTGCTGAATCAGTTTATTACCTTAATAAGGCAAGCAGTAAGGTCCCTGCTGAAAAAGGGATTCATCCTCTTTGTTGTGGAGTATGTGGGATGATACTGGCATTCTTGTGTTGCCTCATGTGGAAATTTCTAAATGTTGGTGGTCAGCATCAGAACTTCTTCTCTTCACCTTCCTGCGTCTCTCTTCTGCCATGCTGCTTCTACAGATGTGTGTGATTTGATACTTGACACTACTAGAAAGTGCTTCAATACACTTAAAACACTCTGATTTTGGTTTCTACTTACCAAACCTTCAGGCACCAGGAAATTTGCACATCTTACAGAGCTCTGAGATGGGCTCTGACATGTATTTGTGTTACTGCTGCAGGCACTTTCCCCTCACCATACACAGAGGCTAGAGAAAAATTCTGGGATGGGAATCCTAGCAGTTACCATGGCTTTCTGCTTTAAAATGTATTCTTTTTGGAAATCCCGTCCACATATATGAAGGACAGACTGTTCCAGTCTGTCGTAGAAGACAGCAGTTGATAAAGCAGAGGTTTCTCTGCCCACAGAACAGGATAAATTGGTGGGTTCTGCCATCAGTATGGCATCCCCGTTCTTTGCCTCTAGTGAGCAACAGAATGAGAAAAAAGAGGTTTCAGCTAATTTCCTGTGTGCTCTGCTGAGTTTGTGCAGCCACTTCTGCCAGCAGTATCTGTGGCCTTTTGATTCATGCAACTAAGTGAATTAACACCACTGCCGTGCTGAGCTAACCAAAAAAGTTCTGTGCTCCAGTGACTCTCTGGCAGAAACCAGTAGCAGATACTTTTGAAGGAATGTAAGATTAGAGCAAGCAGATGGTGAGAATTCTGCAGTACATGCTTCCAGGCTCTACCAGCTTGTGGCTTAGGTCTTCCCATAAGGATCGAGTTCTACAGGAGAGCCCTTGATGGGTTTTTCTTTCATATTTTTTTCTAGTCCATTATTTCATGTGTAGCTTTCTTCTCTAAATTTGAGAGAGCACAGGGAAGATCTGCTTTGGTTTTGGGGGTTGCTGCATACTGTGACATTGTACTTTATTTTGGAAGAGCAATGGAGTCCATGTTGCATGTAATGCAGGAGATGTAGAACAGCAGTTTTATTGGCATGCCTGACAGGTACCTACTTAAATTGCTTGCTAACAGGATTGGAGGGAAGACAACTAAATCTCTAGAATTTTTCTCATTCTCTTACTGTTCACTGTAAATTCTGTAGAGTGTTTTTGAGCTGCAGGGGGAAAAAAAAAACGTTTCCAGGAAGTAATTGTTCTTTCTGTCTCTTCCTAATTCTGTGCAGCAGCTGCCTTGTCTTTGGCTGCTATTAATGGTCAGAGCTTTGTGAACAAAGGAGCGTCAGGCTGATGTAACTTCTTCCTCTGTTAGACATTCCCTCTGAAGCCATCTTTTGTCTTGATGGCCCTATTGTAACCATTCATATACTGATGAATGAACAGGAAGCTGATGATGATAGTGAGCAGATGAGTTTGATCATGAACAGGTTTTACTCAGACTCCAGCCTGAGGGAATATATATAGGAACAGAGCTGTAGCACTGTCGACTACCATGTCTGATTTGTTCATTCAGATTTTCTTTTGTTTAAGAAACTAGGAAAGGTTATTAATCTAAGAGAAAATGTGCTAAATTTTTTTACTGAACAACAGTATTCCAGTAATTCGGTAATTCTGTCCATGGCCTCGTCATACAAAGACAAGTTTACTTGAATGGCTGTATTTTTATTTTTGGGATTGTGATTTCTGTTCTGTTTAATTAGAGGTGATAGTCTCTCATTTGTTGTCCTGTTTTTGATAAACCAGGTTCAAACCCATCCTAAGGGTTCTGGGGAAGATCGGCACCTCAGGTAACAGTGATTGGTGGGGAGAGAGGGAAGATTTCTTCTCCCCAGCTCTTCCTCCACACGTTTTAAAACATCTCCTGTAGGCTGATGACAAACTGTGTCCTTAAAGCCTAACAAGAACAGCATTGGATGTGGCCTTTTTCTTCTGAAGTGGGAGAGGATAGCAAGAGGAGCTTATCAGATGAAGGACCAGCAAGCGTGTGTCCATACTAGTTTATGAAGTTAGCTACTGAAAGGTGATAGGATCTTGCATAGAAAACTTCTGTTAATCTGGGTGAATGTATAAAATCAGCTACTATATTACTAAAATAATGTATTACCATGATGATTTGAGGTACTCTGAAAAAAACCCACAAAAAAGGACAGTGCTATCTTGTGATGTTAGGTACTAGGAGTAAGCCAATATATGGTAGAGGATTCCTGAGCTAGAATGACTGTCTCAAGACTGATGGTAAATACTTTGCTGTGTACTGTTAGCTACCTGACAGAGGTTGCATACTGTGTGACAGTCAATGAACCATCCTAACCATGGCTTTTCTAGCATAGATGTTTCTCTCATGTGGCCTTTGGTGATTGTGATATATATTAGCTTTCTATAGATAGATAACCTATTCCCAAAATGCCTCATGGAATGGACTCCTACATGTATTTTTAAAAATGAACACCAATAGTTATTTAAATAGTACAGAAAAATTAGCAGTTCCCCAGCAATGGAGGGCAAAGATGTGCTTGTGAGTGTGGTTGTTCTTTTCACAATGCCTAGCCTTTCCTGTTTATTTTTGTGATTCGGCACAGATTCCATTGACTTTGTTTTTATTTTTGTGTCTATCACGTTTTCTGCAGACTGGTCTCTTTGTTTATATCTGGTTGAACGTGCCTTTTAAGGATCTTGGTTATTGGGATTCTCCCAATCACAGCTGTATGAACAGCAGGTTATCAGTGCTGATCTTGGTTAATTGTAATACAAGCTTGAGGCATGCACCAGGAAGAACAAAGAAACATCATAAAAAGCTTCTCAAAATTGTGGCTAAGATTTCTTTTCCTTCTTAAGAATAAAGTGTATTCTGAAAACCTTACCTTGGTGCAAGTAACACTGAAAATTTCATGGGATATTGCAATTAGTAGGAAAGGTAAGAGACAAATTATCAGAGACCAAAGCAAAAAGCTTGGTGAGCATCATTGGGCTCCAAGAGCTTGAATGCTGCATGCAGGGCATCATAAAACTGGAAGGGGAGACCAGATAAAGGAACAGGTAGATCAGAAGCTCTGGATCAGCTGAGTCATGTAACAGAGTGACATTCGCTGAAAAAGACCTGAATTTTATCAGCCTCTTGGAAAAGGGGCTGTTGATATGAGACTGAGTAAAGTCTGAGTGAGAGACAGTGATTAAGGGACAATTATTGGTTACTCCTTGCAATATGAGGATTATCAGAGCATTCTCAGTGAAATTCACAAAGCAGCTTTACAGTCAAGCAAAAGAATGACATTTTAAAAACAGTAGGTTGTGTTTCTTGCTGTAGCATGGTGTAAAAGCCCTAAGTATGTGTGTCATCCCAAAGGAATTAGGGAAAAACATGGAACGTAGATGCATTGCTTACTTAAACACAGTATTGTGGGTGAAATCTCAGCTCTGGAAGTCTTTATCACTGATAGCCATAATTAAAAGGATGTATCTAAAGAACAACCAGTCTATATTTTTTTCTGCTTTTCATACTCAAATTTCAGCAGTTAGCAACTGTTGGAGATAGGATACTGTGCTGGTTGGAGTTTTGGTCACACCCTGCATGGCTGTTTTTATGACTTGCCCAACATCTCATAGGAATCCTGTGGCAGAGGAAGCAATCCCGTCTGTTGGGAAGCATTCAGCTGCTTTAACCACAACACTGTATTTTCTTTTCTCATAGTACCTTACCTCATTCACTGCACTGTCCGAGCTTTCTGACACGTGAGGGGAATGTCCTGCAGACAGCAGTCATTCACCCCACACTGCCCTGTTTCTGGAGTACAGTTTACACCATTAATTTCCCAATCAGTGAGGCATACCTCAGTGTTGAGGTGTGCCAGCAGGAGACACAGCACTAAACCCAAGCCAATAGGCTTTACTGGACTTATTAGCATGGGCTGGATGCCAGGGCTGGAGGAGTTGGATGAGAAAAAAGGGGGCAGGATGGGGTGGAAGAGAAGTAGTGAAGGGCTAGTCTGGAAGAGAGGAGAAATGAGGCAATAGATTAGTGGCCATAGGAAGGAGGAATCATCCGGAAAGAGATGGGAAAAGGAGGAAGAACTTTTGACGTATCCTGAAGTACAGCACGAGCATCTGAAATTTAAGGCTGAACTGGGCTCATGATTTTAATTATTTTAATTATGGTAAAAATTAAACTTTGGAAACTTCTGGTACCTGTTTTTTTTTCCCACCTATATATAGGGTGGTGTAATGTGATAAATATGTACATTAATATAGTATCAGAAAAAGCTGAGAAAACCTGGTTTGGTTGTACTGTTCTGTAGAACAGCTCTCTTTTAGTTTTTTATTCGAAGTGGAATTGAATTTTGCTCTTCGATCAGGAATAACTTCCTTGTAATGAAAGGGGAGTGCATCAGGTCTCCGGAATTTCAGAAACTTCCATTATTGTTAGTTTGACTTTAAATAACATTAATTGAATCCTTCAGGCACCAAGTGCTAAGTTCCTGCAAGTGCCTTTGATAAATGAAAAAGAGCAAAGAAGTGATAATTAGTTGAGTGCAGAACAGTTCTGATTCTGGTTCAAGATGTCAAAGCATAGGCTGTGAGCAGCGAGTGAAACTGGCCATCAAGTCAGCTTTTGATGCTGACCAAATGTTATGAGTTGTGCACTGGACTGAGTTGTGGAGCCCGTGCTACATCTAAGTTGGTTATTTCCTGTGCAATATAAAACAAATTAGGGCTGAAAGAGGGAGGATAAATTTCACAGCGTGTGAAATGGGAATGTTTGCAGAGACTAGTTCTGCAGTGTGCTACGTTAGAATTAAGCACAGCTTTTTATTTTTAAGCCATTCTCTCTACTACGGAGCATTCTTCAGTGGTGACTCAGGCTAGAGCTAATCTCACTCAAAATGGTTGCCAGTTGCCACTTGGAACAATAGGACCGAAGCCACAGGCTGCCATCAGGTGGTAGTTTTTAAGAAGGGCGTTTTTTCCCCAGTGGATTTGAGTGCTTTCTGTCTGGTGACTTGAAAGATTGCAATGGGCACTGAATTCTTGTAATAGAAAATGTTGAAACAGTGCATTACTCACTGCCTTTCCTGAAATGGAGAACCCAGTGCACCAGGGTATTTTTCCTTTATGGAAAAACCCAAATGTTAAACCTTAATCTGTTTTCAGGATCAGTTCTTTGCACCTGATTTACATGCCCTTATATTGGCCTGTACTTCTTTTAAAGTACTCAGTTCCTCTCTGGGCAGGGGCATCTCTTCCCTGTGCTGTGAATGAGGACATTTAAGCAGAGGGAGAAAGATTTCCATGCTGCCGCCTTCCTCCTTCATTCGTGTAGGATCTGGCATTTAGGCTGCTCTGTTCTCCACAGGACATGATGCAGCAAGGTAACACAAGTCTGAGTGCTGCTGAGTGAACTCAGGCTCAGGAGCCATGAAGCAGGAGGCTGGACCTAAGAGAGGATGGGTGCTGCCTCCTTAAGAGACACCTTACTTGCACCAGCGGCTCAGAAATGGTGTGGGTAGCTTTGAGAGAATTCTGGACCCGTGGGCTGGGGGGATGTCAGAGGAAACAGAGAAATGCATCTAATTTTTGGTGGGACAAGCTGAGGTACAGTGAAAAAGTCATCTCACCTTCCAGTAAAGGAGATCACATTCTGTTGTACATCCTGTTCTAGAGCCTCGCCCTGTGTAGCTGCAGCAGAGACTTTGGCTTCACCTGTATTTCCACAGTATATAGGCCAGAGAGATGGTGCTGATTGGAGCTGACAAAGAAGTGCATGTTAAACTAGGTGTGATGTTTGGACTTTGCCAGACAATGTGCAAAGCAGGGGCAGAGCATGAAGGATGCTGAGGAAGTAATTTCTTGATAACTTGATTCTGGAGAAAGAGGAGACAGTTTGGAAGCAAACAGAAGGTTTGTACCTATTTGGAGACCTCTGTGTTCCCTTTTGGGTCCTTTCCCTCTGAAAGTTACCTAGAACCTTAATACATTTTCATGTGGGCAGAAGCCGTAAGTTGAGTACAAATCCATTAAAGTATATGAGGTTATCAGATAAAAGGACGGTCAAATGATAAGTTTTGGAGAGGAAAGTTTGGAGCACAAAGTGAGGAAACAGGGATATGAGAAGGCATGTGGCAGCTGGAGTTGGAAACACACCTTCTGTGAATTTTACTGGTTTGTGCCTTGGTCCAGAATGGCTTATAGAAGGTTAACAAGAATCTGAACAAAGGGCAAACTTTGAAAAAACAGTTTAAGATGAACACTACCTTCAGATTATAAAAAATGTCACAGGGATCTTCTCGGAACATTTTTTGGTTGTTGCAGTGTAAGCTGAAGTTAAACATAGAGTGCTTTGTAATTTATGATAAAATTCAATACAAGAATATGGTAGTTATCCTTAAGTCAAATATTTATAGATTTCAAAATCTTAAAGGTTAAGCTTTCGAGAAATGTGTGCAAAGGTGAGAAGTAAGGGGAGGTGTCCAAAATAGTCTAACTCTGTAGCAGCATAACAAGTAATGAAGACCCATAATACCCATAGCTAATTTAAATATTTTTCTTCCTATAATGTCTTAAGAGAGATGTGTGAAGAGGTTTCTGCAGTAGACCGGGTCAGAACTGATTTATGGCAGAGGAGTGAGGAAAGACTGGGCAGAGTATGCAGTGGAGGTGCTTTCACATCAAGACAGAGGAATAAATAAGATTCCTTACAAATAATGCAATAGGATTGTAGGAGGAGGAACTGAGGGAGAGTGTGGAGAAGACTGGGTGCTGGAAAGTCTAGTCTGGGCAGTGAGAGCAGGCAGTGCTGGCATCCCACCTCTGCTGGGCCTGTGCCTCAGGGGCGTGCTGCGAGCTCTGGGAACTGAGAAATCATTACTCCACTGCTAAGCTGGGAGCACATCTGAGGCACAGTCTCAGAGATGGTGGTTTGATGGTCTCCATCACATCACTCTGAAAGACACAAAATCAGTGTTCTCTTTTAGGCTGTGTAATTTTCATCATATTCAAAAACTTTCAAGAGCATCTTGTGAAGCACAGGCTGAAGAAGCTTTCAGAGCTCATAGGGTTCATAGAATCTTGAAAGAGTATGTGTGTAAATATTCAAAGATTAATTCACATGCTAACCTGAGAAACATCTTTAGGCCATGAACTATTATGTTTCAGCCTTGAAAAACGTTTTTTTCATGCTGACTAAAGCTGACTGTAGCACTGATCTGTCTTTTCCTTCCCTGATGGTACTTCCAGACTGACTTGCAGTCAAGGTAGTGATCAAGAATCTTCTAAATATTAAAACCTCCTTTGCTGACAGCTTTTTTGTATTGCAACCCGGAGGATTTGTTCAAACCATGTAACTTCGGTGCCATTTGAATTAGCACTCAAGCTGCCACTGTGCTGACAGCAACTGAAACTTCATGCTCCAAAACACACGCTCAAGAAGTGTGTCTGTTCATCCTTAGCAGATGCCAGCTGCTTCCCTTCTTTGTGTGTTTTGGGGAAGATACTGGGCATGAGGTGGGAGGTAAATATAATGAAATTATTCCTATCCTGCCATTACTTCATAATTCAACAACTGAATTTTTTATGTTCTGTCGGCTAATTAAGTCACTTAATAGAATCAGTACTTTGTTATTATTTTCTGTCAGGGAAGGATGACAGTTTTCTAAAATAGAGTAGCTCCTAGCTTCTGAGAATTACAAAGTTAAAATTTTAATTTTACATTTTTTCATAATTTTTTAATTTTAATTTTTAATTATGTCTTAATTTTTAAATATTTTTTGTTCATAATAGAGCAATTTTGATTCCTCTTTGCATTCAGACTTTACTTAATCTGTTAGATTTCACTGCTTGCGTTTGCAGCTGATTTTCCTGTATTTGAGGACTAGGGACTTAATTTTTACATTTGGTCCTCATGTGCATAATTAATAAAAATACCTCAAAAAGTTATGAGAATTCTGAAAAGCAGAGTCTGGGATTGTTCTTGCGTTGACGTCTAATTTTTATGCAAATGTTGCAGGTAGCTAGGAGTTTGTTATTAATTATTCCACGGTTTCTCCAAGAAAAATAACACATATTTTGTTGGCTAGTGTTTGCAGGCAGTGTTTATTGTGTGACTGTCTCCCAGGCTCCAGCTGTGAAGGTGTATTTATGTTCTCTGTGAGAATGAAACTACAGCTGGCTGTGCATCATCTGCTGTACCTTTTCCATCCCTCTCCTAAGTGTAGTCTCTGAGACAGAATTTTTAACTGAGCAGAAGGTTGATCTTTGCTGCTGCCTTCTGCCTACTGCAGCATATTCTACACGACGTGTCTTGATGAGTTTAAACAGTAGTTCGAGTATCTGCAGTGCAAAAATAGGTGGCAAGAAGGATTAAAATATCCTGACCCTTCTCTTTTGTGCTCCCCCTGAAGCAAAGTGCAAAGCTGCTGCCCACTTTATATTGCCAGCTCCAGCTTTATCCTCCATCTCTGAATTTCACTGCAGCCCCAGGGGAAGCTGCACCTCTGTGGCTCTCCCACAGCTGCTGGACTTTGATGAGGACATGCCTTCGCTCTTTCCACTGGCCTCCCTTGGCAACCAGCCCTTTGAAGATGACCTCTTGCTGTTTGCCTGTTGTCTCTCTTGTGTTGGATTATAGATGAGAGGTTGGCGTGAGGGGAAGGGGGATGGAATGGAGTGTTGTGCATTTTAAGCCTCATTTCTTTCTGCATTCTCACCTTTTTTTTTTTTTTTCCCCCTCTGTGGCTTTTACCTCTCTATATAGATAAAATGTTGTCATGCATATGGAAAATGGTTTCTGGCAGAAATACAGAGTTCCTGCTTGGCATGTGTATACAGGACAAAGGAAGTTTGATTAGTATTGTGGTAAGGACTTTGCATTCTTCTGTAACAATCTACTCACATTAGTTCCCTTCCCCCATCCCTCTTTTTAAGTACAATATTGTTCTTAGTTGTAGTGCAGCCTTTCTCTCTGTGCTGTTCTCTGTTCCTCTTCCCTCCCTCTTGCCCCAGTGAACGCTTCCTCTTGGAGACAGGACAATGTAATCACCTTGTTAATGAAGGCTGTGGTGTGAAATGGATGCACTAGAGCTCTGTGGCTGGGTCACAGTTTGCATGGACACTGACTACTTCTGGAAACCCAAACAATGAGACTTCACTAAATACTGAGAATATCCTTCATGAGAGTCTTATAGGGACAGTAGCTGTAGGGTAAGAAGTATGGTATTATAGGGGATCAAACAAAGCGTAGGAATACACATCCAATTTTCACTACAGTGAGAGGTGAACAGGTGAGGTTATTTAGGACAGAGTATTGTAAGTAACACTGTTTACACACTTCTACAGATTTTGCCATGTCCTTTCTCACATTTTCTCAGTGATGAAATTATGGTAATCTTCATCAAAGTGTGGCATGTAGAGCAAAATGGTAGTTGAAATTGCTGTTGAATATTGATGAATGAAGGCAGGAGTAATACATGTTTGAGGGTATTTTACAGCAAACACGAAGAGGATGATCTGGATGCACCTGTGTATGCAGCTAGAATGCCTCAGTGCAGCATACCCCCTAAAATTAGAAGAATAGCATGTGGGGGGTATCTGTGATCTCCAGATGTAACTAGTTTCTCCTTATCTGTAATACTGCTGTTTAATTGGGTCTTCTACTAATATCTTCCTTCTAACCCAAAGGATGCCTCAGAAATAATTTGTGTTAATTTTAACTCCTCTTTCTCTCCTTCCCTACCCTTCTCTGTCTAGCAAAGTTCCCCACAAATCTGTATGCAAGCAAACCAGCTCTACTTGTTAGTCGCTTATTGCAAAATACAGGAAATAATATCTTCTCTTTTCAGAGGTCCTAGAGGACTCTGCAGAAGCAAGTCAGCTCTCACTACATCAAGGACTGCCTGGAAAATCAGGGTCTAGACCAGTTCAGGTGTCAGAAAAATGAACTGTAGTGAGTTTAGGCATCTCAAATCAGTGTACACATACAGAGAACAGTCACTGCTGGTCTGGAGTCTTACATTACTGTGAATTTTTGGGTCAGCATCAGTTCTGTCAATCTGTTTGTTAAACTTCCTTGCTAAAACACAACCTGCAAATGAATAGTTCTGAGACTTTTCAGAGCTGTGTGCTTTTGTAAAATAAAATACTACCTTCTTTGGTACACGCACGTGTGTGTGTTGTCTTGTGATTCCCTCCTAACAGTCTTGGAATTTTCATCACAGCCAAATTTTCTAAGTGTGCATTTTATGTGCTTTTGGCCAGGGAATGCAAATAGAAATTTCTCTTAGGGTTCCATATATGAACAGCTTCAATCAGCTGTGTTTGGTAGTTTGGTTTTTTGGGGGTTTAGTGTTGTTTTTGTTGTTGTTTTTGTTGTTGTTGAATAGTTGTATTCATTCTTTCGGGGCCCCAAACACTCCCTAAGGTTGAACAAATCGATCCCATTATGTTGTATAGTCTTTGTCAGGGTGTCTTCATACTTCCTAATCCGTTTTCTGCTAGAAAACCTAGTTGCAAAGTATTGGTAACTCCTAATCAGGCCTTTATTTAAGCCGAGGAGATTATATGGCAGTGCCCTGATGCATTCCGTTCTAAATCCCCGCTTGAGTGCTATGGCACAAATGCAGTTTTTCATGAGATGTAAGATAATCCTGCTTTTCCAAGCCAGTTATGATTATGTCTAAAGTTTTGGTAATGATTATGTCTAAAGTTTGGGGGTCCGTCTTGTTCCTCATAGGGCCAGAATGCTTTTGTTTGATCATGTAGCAACTGGCCTTCTTCTGCTACAAGTAATTTATGAAGGTATCTTTGTATTCCAAATTTTCTCTCTAGTTTCTCCCATTCTTAGTGACATTATGCCTGCATCTTTTGCCAGCATCTTTCCATCAATTTGAAGAGGGGGGAAGAAGCCCCACAATTGTAAACATGACTTTGTTCTCCTTAGCTCTGTCAAGACTATGGTAGGAGAAGGCGGTGTAATCAAAGCACTTAAATTCCTGAGAGAAGACATCTTCCTTCAAATTGCCTACAGTGGGTACATCTTTTCATGGGAATTTTGCTTTCTGAGATGCTTTAAATGAAGGAGATGCCAGTTTTCTGTTTGAATGGACCAGGAGCTTCCTTTGCAAAGTGTTTGGAATAATTAGTGTCGGGCTGCTTTGTTGCAATAGACTGCTCAGCTGCCTAGCTTGGGCAGTATAATTGCTGCTTGTGCAGCAAACCTGGTGCAAACGTGCTGAGTTTAGCTTTGTATGTGTCACTGTGCACATGCTGTGGGTCTCTGTAGTGTCCCTGAGCTGGGACAGTCCTAGCAGGAGGATGCCTGGGAACGTGCTGCTGCTGCCGGGTCTGTCTTTCAGCTGGCAGTTCTCCTCCTCTCCTGAGGGATTTGAAGCTGGACCACAGCACAGGTGAACTGAATTTGCTGATGAACTAGATCAGCGCTGAGATCTGGTTCCCTACTTAACAAAACCTCCTCTGGCTGCTCTTCAAAACTTACTGCTCCTTTTCACAGGATCTGGTGGACCTTGTGTAGTACTGGCCAGTCTGAACTGTAGAATTTGCCTGGCCTCTTCTGCATGGTGGATGTGTTCAGCTGAGTATCTCTGGTTTTACATTTCATTGCAGCATAGACTGGGTTTCTCATCATCCCTTTTGGCATACTTCCTGGAGTAAGTGGACTGTGAGAGGATTTCAGGAATGCCTGATGCTCTTGCTGTAGAGAAAGTTTAGTGGAAGCCACTTGTGGGTTCTATGCTAACCGCTGGGTTGGATGGCATGGTCACAACTGATAGCCAAGAAAAGCTCACTGCTGAAATGCTCAGGTCCTATAATGTTACATTTTGTGGCAGTTTGGTTTTTTTGCAGGATGTACTTCCTTAAAACAGAAAAAATATGCCTGAAAGGGAAAAGAAGCCATATTTTAATGGAGTTTTCTACTTTTGCTGGGGAATAAATGTTCTTCTCTGCATGGCAAAGCTGCAGAGTGATGGGGAAATGCTTCTGGCTTTCATCTTTTCTAAAAAGGCTGCTATGTTCCAGCTGCAGCCAGCATAAAAACCTTCATGTTTTATCATGAGGCTGCAGAAACAATAGGAATGCCTAACTTTTTTTTTAAAAGCCCTGCTCTTTAGTTCTTAAAAAATTCCTCCTGCTATTTGTACAGTTTTGGATTGCTCATCTGTAATGGCACATTCTACTGATACCTTTTTCAAACAGCATCACACAGTGGAGTTAAGGCCTGAGTCTTTTCTTTGTGGTGAGGTCTTAGTAATGCTGGGTTGGAATATTGCAGTCAAGAATCTTAAATCACTTTTTGGTAACAGGTTGCTGTGCCAAAACAGAAGGGTAAATGGAGATGGAAAAGTTAAGTTCTTTCTTCTGCTGTATTTGTAGGTAGTAGGAATAAATAGTCTTGTGGGTGATGTAGTTGTATGAGTAGCTGCTTTATGTTCAAGATCAAAATCACAGTGGTAGTGACAATTAGTGGTAAATCTTGATCAGCCAAGATGACTCGTCTGTCTTGGAGAATCAGTACAAAGTAATTTTTTTAATTCTTAAGAAGTAGTTTCTCTTTTCATAGGTAAGGAGCTAAAATTTCAGAGGAAATGCGAAAAATTAGTGTTGTTAACACTTGACTGGTTTTCAGCCTTCTTGGTCTCATCTTGGTTATTTTATAATCATTGAAGCATTTTGTGTACTTGCTCACTGGCAGAGCATGGGAAACTGAAAAGTCTTTGATATAGAGTAAGCACTTCTTAGCAACAACTAAAACAGCAGTGTGTTATCAACATTATTCTCACACTAAATATGAAACACAGCATGGTACCAGCTACTGAGAAGCAAATTAAAACAGGACACTAACCCATATCTTGGCAGTTTGTCAGCAAGGATGTTGAAGGAGAGACAGTGTGTTATTCACTGAAGTCAAGGTGGATGACATCCACAGCTCTCCTGTCATCCATGAAGCAAGTTGCTTCATCAGAAAAGACACTGAGATTGGTCAAGCATGATTTATACTTAATAAATCCAAACTGGCATTTTCAGCTGCCATCTTGTTTTTTATGTACCTGGAAATAGCTGTCATAAGGATCTGTTCCATAATTTTCTCAGGTACTGAAGAGAGGCTGGCTGTGCTGGCGTTTCCCAGGTCTGTCTTGTTGGATTTTGCAGACAAGTGTGGCACTCTTTTCCTGGTATCAGGGGCCTTCCCCCAATATCCATGACCTATGAAAAGTAATAGAGCCTGACCTTGCAGTTACAGCAGCCAGCTCTAAGAAGACACCTGGAGGCATCCTCTCAGATTCCTTGGACCACCTGTATGTCTGCTTTGCCTGGATGATTCCTAACTCGGCTCTCCTAATAGCTGTTGGTTGCTTGCTTCGTTACTGCTCTGTGCCAATCCCATTCAAGAGCAGACATTTATTGTTTGCAATTCTTCTTGCTGCTAATATACTTATTAGTCTTGACATCTGTTGCCAGTTTGAGCTCCTAATGCTTTCCTAATTCTCTGCATCTCCAACGAGTATTTCTATATTTGTCTTTGTGAGTGTGCCCCTTTTTCCATATCTCTATTCCATCCTGCTTCTGGTGAGTCTAGCACCAAAATACTGGATTGTCTCTGAATCAGACACTCTGCATCCTCTAGTACTTTTTGGTGAATAAAGTTGTTTGTTAAAAATCTGTTTGGTAACTTTCTGCATTTTGAAAAAAGTATGTATGCTCAGTCCACTTCTTGTGTTTAGTAAGGCTGGTTTGATAGGGGAGATTCTTACTACAGGAGTCCCAGCAGAAGTGTACTACTGTTTTTTCTGCTCCTTGTAAAATACTTAGGTTTTTTGGTTGCCTTTTCACTTGAACCTTCATACACTTCAGACTTTGGATCCTTCCTTTAGAAGAAGCTTCCCTGAAAAATGGGATTGGAGGAAGGAAACAAGACCTGGAGCTTGGAAATGGTGGGAGGACACCGAGGGGCTGGGTAACTAAAAGTCTGAACTGAGTTATCAGGCTCTGCTTCCGTGCACCTGGGGTAAGCCAGGAAAGGAACTCTCTTCCTTTCAGTTACCAGAGGCTACACCTGGTTTAGGGGAAAGCTTTCCCTGATGATTGAGTTCCCATTCAGGTTGACTCATTTTTTATGTTTTCTTTTGAGCACTGCAAAACCTCATAAATTTTATTTCAAAAGCCTGTCTGGTGAAGGAATGTGAATTCATGTGGACAGAGATGAATCCATGCCAAGTGCATTCCAGGTGGGAAAGCTATATGGAGTGTCTGTTGTTTCAGGCTGTACAGCAATAAAGTGTTCAAGTCTTCACAAAAAGACTGAATAGTTCTGCTCCTTTTTAGAGCCTTGTGCACTGTAGTGTTTTGAATTTGCTTTTTACTGTCGCTGTTTGAAACTACTGATAATTTTCCGCCTCACAGAAAATAATTGGTTTTATTGTTGCCATTGTAGTTTGTCCATCGTCTCTTTTGTTTGGTGTGTTTAAAGTGAAACGTGTCTGTGATCCAGAAACACACTGGATCCTCCCTGGACCTGATAAATATTTTAATTTAGGCTTACATTTTGTGTCCTGTGATTCTGTGATTAATTCACTTGTATTGTGACAAGAAGCCATGAGAAGATGACAGACACTTGCACCTGATGAGTCTTGTCATAAGCACCATCAGCCCCAGTGGATGGTGTTCCACTGCATCTGGGCAGCTAATCAGTAGCAGTAACACCAGTGCTTCAGGCCTGAATTCTTAAATCCACATGCTCGTGTTGCACTTTTAGTTGATACCCCTGGTTTGGAAAATTACAGTATATTTTATCTGTCATGATCTACAGAGATCGCTACCATGTACGCTTGTGGTATCCAAGCAGAATCTACCAACTGCTTGTGGCTTGGAGTGGTGGAGTGCTTTTCTGCACAGAAAGTTTTCTGTCAATGAAGCCCATGTCTTACTGGCCTTAGTGCTGATTCTGGGTTTTTTTCTGTGTCTTTAATACATGTTTTTTAGAATTGTGTTACTGGGTTGGCACTTCTGATCCACACCTTGAACATAACACTTTTTATTTGAGAAGGCAGACAAAAACCTGCCATGCCTGCCTTCTTATCCTCTCTTTTGTGGTCTTTTATGGGACATGGGTAGGTCCCCAGAGCCTTTCTGTGTTACTTTATGGTCTTAGGTGGTCTAGGATTTGTATTAACTTTCCCACTACAAAAGTATGTGTCACTCTTCTTTGTTCCTGTCATAGATCTGTGAGCCTTTTTTGAATCTCTCAGTGCTTGATACCTGCTGCTTGGTACATACACCTCAGATGATACCAGCCAGTATTGTCCTCTGTATTTTGTCCAAGGCAGCTGTAAACACATGGCACTCTTTGAATCCTTCTTAATGCATGCAGTTTTTCACTCTTACTTCTTGGCTGATTTGGTAAAGTGAGATGAGAGGGTTTTCTTTCAAGATTTTCCTCTAGTTTTTGGACAACATACATGTCTGCTGGAAGGGAGAATGTGCTGGATATGCTGTCCTTGCCTTCTTTCTTCTGACTGGAAGGTAGAAGCTCTGCAAAGCTGCACTACAGGGGTGACCATCCTTTGTGATCTTGGTAGCTGCATATCAATTTTTTCATACAGTAGGACACAGAGTCCTGCAGTTTTATCTTGGAGAATCATAGAGACAGGGAATGTGGTTAGTGGTTTGTCAGAAAGAGATGAGTGCCTGTTTAGGTGCTTAATTGTTCCACTGGGGTTCAAGATAGAGTCAAAATGATACGGTAATTTCAGCCTTGGCAGCTTCTGCTGGTTTATGGTCTGCTGAAGGCAGGAAATAAATGATGTGGAAGCTTCCATTTGAGCAGAACTCTGCTCCTGGTGTGTGATACGAACCTGGAATGAGACTTACAGGACCCATAATCTGGTTGGTACCTTATTGTGTCCCTGATTGCTCCATTGATAGAATCACATAATCATAGCATGGTTTGAGTTGGAAGAGACCTTAAAGATCATCTAGTCTCACCCCCTGCCATGGGCAGGGATGCCTTCCACTGTCCCAGGTTGCTTAAAGGCCAGGTTGTTGCCAGGCCTGGAACACTTCCAGGGATAGGGCAGCCACAGCTTCTCTGGGCACCCTGTGCCAGGGCCTCAGCACCCTCACAGGGAGGAATTCCTTATCTAATCCCCTCCCTCGTCCTGCTGGTCACGCTCCTTTTGATGCAGCCCAGGATGTGACAGGCTTTCTGGGCTGGGAGCTCCTGTTGCTGGGTCATGTCCAGTTCTTAATCTGCCGGTACCCCCAAGTCCTCTTCCACAGAGCTGCTCTCAATCTGATCATCACGCAGGCTTTATGAAAGGAAGAGAAGAAACTCTTTCAGCTTTAGCTTTTTACTGATTCCCAGAGACATAACTGCAGAATGTGCTTGGTGACTCTGATCCAGAGGGTCATTCACACTTGGAGGCTGTTATGGAATAACAGTATTCTGGAGGAAAGTGACAGTGGAAAGAATTTTCTGTTCCTTTTGTCGTTCTTCCTTCTTTAGTCCTTTTTCTCTGGACTGAAGTGGGTAGGGCTGTTATTTATTGTATGGCTGGGAAAAAAAGACCAAAGCTTTTCTATACACGAGACAGTGTGTAGAAAGACCCTGAGCTGTTCGTATGGCATTTTGTAAAACTATAATGCCTTATCCGGGCAGACATAACTATCACCCTTTTGCCCTTTTTCTTTTTTGTTCTTTTAATCATCAGGACTTTTTAGGTGATAGAGTTACAGAGCTAAGTATTCTTCATCTGTTGGTTTAATGTTTGTCTGCCCTGTAACACTAACCCACATAAAATTGGTGCACCTCTTTATAAAGCTATTTTAGACCCTCAGCAATGTATACAGATTTTGTAACCTTGGATAAAAGCACCTGAGTCGTGGTTTCAGTTTTACCCTTTTAGGCATGTGCAAAGTGCCCCAGCATATTTCAAGGATTTTGAACTAGAAACTTCTTAGATATGGGTTATGGTTTCAGAGCTCAATTGATAACACCCTATGTCAAGGGAATTACATCAAGGGAATGGTTCTCTGTTTCTTTAGATACTTAATATCGGTTAAAGCTTTGTGTTTGCTTGAAGGATCCCATGGAGTCTTTGTGGGGTTAATTATGTTGGCATATATGCCCTGGCAGTTTTGGAGAGAGCACTCTGCCTGACTCCATCCTCTATTCTTAGGTCTGTGCTGAAGAGTTTATCCGTCATATACTGAGTTTATGGAGTAGTTCATCTTCCAGTGATAGTACCTGCCCCAAGCTTTTAGCACTAAGTTAAATTGCTCATCCATGTGAGACTGTAGACATCCCAGCAGCATGTGATAGCAACTCATTTAGGAAAAGAAAATAGGAGAAATGCTGAATTAAAAGTTGGCCAGATGATTCTGCTCTGTCTGCCTAGTACAGTGTGGCTTGTTTTTTTTTCTTAGAATGGATCGATAATGAATCTTGAAAAATAACGTGTGGTAGGAAAATCTCTGTATTGTGTCAGTTCACCATCATGTTTCCCATATTTTACAGTAATCACTCAAGTTATTCGGAAAGTTAGGGCCCCACAAGATAATATAAATAGCACGTCATGTATTGTATCACTTGCAAAATGGAAGTCAGGGTACAAGACATGGGAGAAAAGGACAAAACAACAAGCTGGTGATGCAGAAGTGATGGTAGGATTAGGGGCCATTACATGGTGCTACTTTGCATGGATTAGTGAGGGGTGTATATATATGCAAATTATTGAGCAGTATAATCTCCTGCTATTATAACCAGCTACCAGAAAGCAGAGTTGTTATAGTGTTGATATCAGTTTGTGGTTTTCTTCAGCTAGTTTGATAAAGTTGAGGTTTAAGGAAAGGCATGGAACTGGGTGAAGTACGGACTTCTTTTTCAAAGACCTCTGCATATATGTTAAATCTGGGGAAACAGGCAAGAGTCTGTGAAAAATCTAAGGGAAAAAGAGAACAAGGAGAAGACAGTATACAGTATAAAAAATTAGATGTATGACACTCTAGTTTATACACAAAGATATTATCCTAATGAAGGGCAGCAAATTTGGAAAAGATGAAGATGGTTAAAAAAATCGATGTGTAGGAAGCTCCTTGCCATAATAAAATTAGAGTAACTACACTAAGTGCTGGAAGGAGGAGGAACTGATTAAATATCTGAAATTAAAGACATATTGTTGTCCAGCGTAAGAAACACCAATGTCTAAAAGGAGACTGAAGTTTCTCACTTCATGATAGCCTTCTCCCCTGCATCATTTGGGTTCAGAAAACAATAGAGAATGTTTCACAATGGTTAGGAAGTTTCTTGTACCTTACTTTGGCTTACATGCTAGGCTTGTTTCAAAGGATGACAGCCTGCTAATACTGTGCAATTATTAAAAAAAAAGGCGATAATGGCTCTGAAACGTGGGGTCTGGATCTTAATGATGTGTAAAGCTTTTATGAGTGACTCTGCCAAACAGTTTGTGTTATTTCTGTCGGTTTCCAAGGAAAGGTGGTTTGCAGTACCAAGGGGGGGGCTTTGTAGTTAAGTGTTTTATATCTGAGCAAAGGACTTAAAATCACATTTAATTGTTAGCCTTAAATGATTTTTCATAAGCAAGATGACAGCTTACATAAAATTGCAAAGATTTTGTACTCATAGCATGCTTCAGAAACATACTGAATTCTTCAGAAACATACTGAATTCTTCATATACGCAGCCTTGCATTTCAGTTTCTCTGGTGTACTTTAATAAATAAAAGCGTATTTGTTTTAAGGTATTCAAAAGCGATGTGTATGTATGTTTTTGAATTCTAATGATTGGCTAAAGGTTTCTTTCTGATTCCATTTCAGATGCATCCACTTGGACTGTGTAATAGCAATGATGAGGAAGACCTGTATGAATATGGCTGGGTAGGAGTGGTGAAATTGGAACAGCCAGAGTTGGAGCCTAAGCCATGCCTCACTGTCTTAGGAAAGGTAAGGGGATAGTTTGGGGCTGCATGTAATTGTTTCTTGGAAGAATTAGTTCCTTTCTGAGAAAAATCTGCAAGAAGTAAACCAAGGGAAAACTCCCTTTACTCCACAAAATACTCCTGTTTTGCCTATTTTCACACTAGGTACTTCAGGGAAAGGTGCTTTCATAACTCAGTTGATAGAGATGGTGACAGGGAGCCTTCTTTGAGCTCTGTAGGAACCTAACAAAGATGAAAGCAAAAATGGCTGTTTAGCAGAAGCAGTATTTGGAGCAGAAAGGGTGAACTGCAACTGTGATTCTTACTTGGTCAAAGCAGTCAAAACAAAAGCATCTTACTGGTTTTCCTTACCTACAGTTTTCTGAGAAGACTTACATAAATTTCCTCTTTTTGGGGAAAGAGAAGCTCTCAAACCTAGACAGATTTCTTCGCTTTCATCGCAGGATAGATACCTCTAATAACAAGTGAATCTTACTGTACTGGTCAAAGAAATAAAAATTTTCATCTTCCTGGAATCCTGCCATAGAATGGGGCCTCTGGAATGTAAATTAATTGCGAAACTTTTGCCTTTGTTTTATGGGGTGAAGTCTCTTAAGATGCCATTACTGCTCCCAGGTATGTTAAAAAGGAAGTCAGAAAGGTGACCTTTTTTGTTCACACCTTAGAGTTTTTGAGTATTGAGGTTATTATATGTTGACATTTGAAGTCTAGAGGAGTTCAAAGTGTGTGAAAGAGCATAGGCCACAGGCTCTACCAGTAACTGAGTAGCTGAAAAGTACTGCCTAACAGGGGGTCATCCTAAAATCCAGCTGCCTAAATTTGGTAGGATTGTGTTGGTGACTTCAGGTTAGCAGTGTATCAGGCAGAAAATCAAATTGTAGGTTGACATTTTTTAGGTAAAACTTGGTTCTGTAAATTTATAAACAAAACTTCTAAGAACTTCACGTTTCCAAGGAAATGGGAAACCATCTGTTTGTGTAAAAGTTGCTGTAGGTTTAACTTGTGGTACCTGGTGAAAAACATCTCTTTTAAGAAGTGACTTCCCTTTCTATTGAATTTCAGCATGATATTACTTCATTTTTTCCAGCTGGGCATACTGTTTGTGCTGTACAGAAATTCTAGCTGTTGCTTCTTGGTTCTTAGAAAGATAAAATCTGAGGATGAGGTCTTGTAAGGATGGGAATTAGAGAAGATTCAGTCCTGAAAGATGTATTTTAATCCATAAACTAAACTCTAGTAAGTTTAGCCTTGAGGCAAGCCATTTCAGGAAGGAGTCTGTTCAGTTCCATCTGTTAGGCTCTTGAAAATTACGTGAGGGAGTAGATGTGCAAAATGGATAAAGAAAGTGTAACCATAGGTACACTGCACAAAAGAAATGTTAATAATCTATACCTGACCCACTGCTATGTGTCCAAATCCCACTGTGTCCTCTACACTCCCAATGTCCCCAAAGCCACACCAATCTCCAGAATAAGTTCAGTATCTGCTGAAGGCAGCTTCCTAAAGCTTGGCCTGCTGATCAGCAGACTCTGGCTTTGCTTCAGCAGCTCTGTAGCATCCACTGTGATGCATAATGATGGTGATGTGACATAGGGTGTGTCCAGAGAGTTTGGGCAGAGAGTTCCATATGTGTCAGTTTATACGTAGCAATTTCAAGAGGTGAAAAAAGACTGGCCAGGGTTCTAGTCAATACTGCACTGCATTTCGTCTTTCTCTGTTTTCTCTATTCTTCCTGAAATATTTCTTCTCTATTTCATGCTCTCTGCTGTAGTTTCTCCTCTCCATCTTTTGTTTGCAACCCTTCCTGCTCAGTTCTAACTGTGCTCAAGTTATGTCCTGATTTAGAAGGGCTTCTCAGAATTCTTGAAATACTGTCGAGTGCAGATAGCAGCAGGAGCATCAGCCCTGAGCTTCTTTCAGGTCTGTCAGTTAAGTCAGCCTTGTTATCTTACCAGTGAGAATAAGTTGTATTGCCATTGTCTGGGTCTCTGCTAAGTTCAGTTTCCATGCAATTTGGGACAAATTGCTATGTGAGGATTCAGCATGGCCTGTAAACTATTTTGTCTGGGTAAATATCAAACCTGCTGCATGTATATATGTGTCTTCTTCTGGTTATTAATTTGGTTTGGCAGCTGACTTACTGACTTAAAAGAAAATTTAAAAGGGAAAGGAATGGGAGAGGGAGAGGAAAGGAGGGAGGGAGAGGAAAAAGAGAAGGAAAAGGAAAAAGAAAAAGGAAAGGAGTAGGGAAAGAAAGGAAAGGAAAATGGGGGAGGGCTGGTCTTGAAGAGGAAAAGGAAATGGAACTTTTTCCATTTAGAAAAGGAGGAGGAAATCAAGGAATGCAAACTTACTGTTTGTTCCTCATTAAGTCTCATTTAACCTGCCCCCAAGGTGGGGCATCATAGAGGTGGTATTGTTGATAGTTTGGAATACAGTGAAGCAGAATGTAGACTAGTTAAAAGCTGTTTGTAGAGGTAAATTGCATGACACATGAATCTGGTAAAAAGTTCTATGGTTTTATTCTTATTGTTGGTTTTGGTTGTTAAGGTATTTTTTGATTTAGGGGTGGTGTTTTTGTTTGTTTGTTTGGATTTTTTGGTTTTGTTTTTAGTAAAACTCTGGTCTGTGTTTTTAGAAATTCCACTCTACGTGTTTATCCATCTGTCTATACAGAATTTAATGTGTTCATTTTCATATTGATTTTGTAATTTTCATATTGATTTGTAATTCATACTGATTTTGTTATTGCTCATCCTTCTTAGTCATTGCTCGTCCTTCTTTATATGATGTCATGGAAATGAAAGTGTTTAAAAAAATGTGTCTGCTGGTAGGAGTGCCCGTGAAAAGTGGGCCTTGGTTGAGGCAAGGAGTGTGTGTGGCAGCTGTGTTTTACCATTACCTTTGATCACAGTGCAGCCCTGTTTGAGGCCATGCTGCATGCAGGCAAAGCAAAGGCCTGGGTTTTACTGATCTTATGAGCTCCTGAATAGGGCTAGAAGGGGAATGACAGAGGAAGAAGAAAGCTTTTGGAAATGAAAAGGAAACCCCGTGAACCCGACCAGCATTATTGGCTGGATTTGCCTACCAGGGAGCCGCTCAGTTTCTGCCAGGCTAATTTTGCTTCAGCTTCTCTCCCCCACACCCCCGACCCCACCTCCCCCTCTCTCCTTCTTTCAGACTTTTTTTTGTTTCTGAGGCATGGCTGTAGTAACTTGGTTCTCAGGCTGGGAACCCACTGAGCTGTTGCCATGGTCACTGGGAAGCTCTTCGTGCCATGTGCTTCAAAGGGAACCTTTCCCCTCCTGGAATTCCTGCCTTCGCTCTGCATGCAGCACAATGAGACTCCTTCACTGCTCCAGCAGTGTGACTGTGCTGGAGGAAGGGAAAAAAGCAGGGTTGCCTACAATACTGATTGCCTGCCTGCATCCTGGCAGGGCTGGGGAGTGGAAACTAGGTGTTCTTAAGGGTTCCTTCCAACCCAGACCGCTCTGGGATTCTGTGATCCACAGTACTGTGATGGGAGTGTACCTGCATGTGTCCTGTACATTCCAATATGCAGACCCCTGTTCTTCCCCCACCCCAGTAATTTTTAAAGCCAATTGCATCTGTCAAGACTGTGAAATACAGTTCAGCAATACCATTGTTATTTATTTCCGTACAGGATAGTGAGAAAATGCTGAAGATATGTTCAAAAGTAGCACTTCTTCCCTTTCTGCGGGATTGAAAGTCCACTAGAAAGGATTTTGTTCTTCTTTCTCTTCCAGGGACTGCTCTTCTTCTGTATTAATAGGACATAAGTATTTGAGGATGTGCATCTGAGTATGACCTAACAAAGAGAGGATGTCCCTGCTACTACAGTTTCCTGTTTTCTTCAGATGAAAGAAATCTGTAACATGAGGAAATTCCTAGCAGTTCTTCCAATCTCCATTCACTTCTTTTCTGTCTGTTAAGAGCTTATTTACAAAAATTTACACAAATACTAACGAGAAGAATCTCTTGTTTTGCCATGTCATCATTATTATGATACTATTTAGGCTGGGGCCAAAATCATCTTGACTTGAAAGTGCACTGAACAGTTGAACTATGATTCCTAACCTTTTGTCTAACAATTTTGTTTAAAAATTCTTACAAGGTAGTCACACGAGAATTTATGGGGCTATGTTGGTAGTTTAGTTCCTGAATAAAGAGAGATCTGTTCTAAGACTTGAGGAACAAGAAGGCCTGTGAGGAGTCCATTTTAATCTTTTTCTTTCAGAGTTACTAAAACTAATAAAAAAGGCAAATTAAACAAAATCAACTTGCACCTTTATATTAATAGCCTAAATTAAGAAATCAGTTATATGTTCAAATTAGAATTGCTGACAGTATAAGTATACCTTTTGTTACTTTATAACATTAATAGTTTTATATACAGTTTGGATAATTTCCTGTAGAAATGGATTCAGTTCAGTTGTAGAAATGCATACTGAATTTAGGCAAACGCTCTTCAGACACGCTACACTTGTTCAGAAATTAGGACTGAACTATGCCATAGATTAAGATCTAAAATTAATAAGAGACATGTCTAAAACCATTGGTCAATGTTTGCCAAACTTGGCTTGTTCAGATACTTTCAGCTGGTTAGTGGCAGCTGCTGTAAGGCACCCTGTGATGAGTCCTGTGCTGCATGCAGAAGGAAATATTGCCACTTCAGGAAAACTTCTTATATCCATTGAAGTAACTGACATTCCACTTACGGTATCTATTCCACAATTTGGGGATCTTTTCTACCTTCTGTTTGTTAGCTTACGTTTCCTCTTTGCAAACAGCATCCAAAAAGCATTTGTAATTCTTTTTGAGGCAGTAATATAAAAAATTAATGGCAAAATTTACTCCATCTGGATGAAAAGTAATAGTATGAGTGATTTTTAAGCTGGTTGGTTTGTTTGTCACTGTGTGGCTGCCTGAAGTTCTGTGTTGACAGTGCAGTGTCCAGTGGAGGTAGGAACAAGAGGAGGTAGGGTCTACTTTTTGTGATGGCAGTGCTGGCATAATTGCATGTCAGACTACAGACTGAGAGAGGTTTTTCAGCAGTATAAACTTAGTATTGGTTGCTTTAAACTCTCAGACATTCTGTGTTAAGAAGGAAGTTGTTATGAAGTAGAAGAAAGCTTCTTGAATGAGACTAGACTCCTTTGGCTGTGGACGGGTTCATAGATCTATATTGCAACGTCAAACATGCCAGAACTCTGATAAAAACAAAAACTATAGTTTTTATCAACCCCCTTGTTTTGTAATGAAGAATGAATATGAGTTTTAATGGAGAAAAATAGCATCCTGGCTGGTGTTAAAGATTCAGACCTCCTGAATCAGTCATGTTCTTTAAGAGTCTTCATTAACTTTGCATTACATTTTTTAATTTCCAAGGTTTGTTGTCTTAGCACTATCTAAAATTAGGGTTAACTGTGAAAAAACATAGTATATTTAGTATATATATATATATATAATCCCTACCATGTTTGTGTTTGTCTTTACTGTATTTGTTCTAAAGAATATATTGAGAAAGAGAAAATTATAATTTTCCCAAAGCACCAAAGAACATCCTAAGTGCTGTAACATCACAATGATTGTTTCTTGTTATTCCCCACTTCATCACCGTTTATAATATCCAGGACACCTAAAATGTTAACATCCACTTTAAACAACCATAAAACATCTTTTAAAATTATATCTGAAGTGATACCGTTACTCGTGCAAATACTTTTGATGTCATTTGTTTTGACATTAGTTTTTCTTACTTCCCCAGTGCTAGCACTGTGATCAGACCTCTGCACCTTATAGACACAATGATTTCTAGAGTTCTAACAAAACTGCATAGATGAGATCAGAAGAGGGGACAGTACATGTATTTTCAGGAAGAAGATGGCTTTTTGTAATGGCTGATGGAAAAAGACAAGGAGCAAGTGTGTATTTTTGAAGAAAAAAACCCCACATAGAACAAAATGCTTTTGCCAAAAGCTCAGTGTATTTCTGCTTCCCATCTCCTTGCCTCTTCATCCCCCACAGGCCATACTCTAACAAGCCTGTTTTGACAGATGAAGAAGGGGGTTTGAATGGGAAAGAAAAAAGGAAGAAAGGCTTTATCCAGGAGTGTTAGAATATGTGGCCATCGCATGAAACAGCGGTGTCATCATTATAACTGAAGTCTTGAGTTTATAAGTACCTTTCTCATGTATTCCCTCTTTAAATCCTCTCATTCTGTCACTGCCTTCCACTGTAATTTCTGCAGTCACCTTGAGGAGAGAAGGGAGAGGTTGAGCACGGGAAAGAGAACTGACAAGCAAGCCAGTTGAAATGTGGAGAGAGGAAAGGTTTGTGTATGGATCATACGGTGTGAGAGATGCAGAAGGAAAGAAAAGAGCTGGGTCAAAGCCAAAGAGGAGAGAGCTCAAAGGAATGGACAAACAAGGGCTGAATCAGGTTATGTGGTTCAGAAGTAGCTCTGTCAGGTTTTCATTCATGGGTAGTGGTGGGCTCTTTCCATTGGTAACTAGTGCCAGCAATCTGCTACTGTATTATTTTACAAACTCTCCTTCCATGTCCCCTGCACAGTTATGAAAAGCATCAGCTATTCATGAACAAAGGCCCTCTCTTAGGTTTCTCCCTCTGGGCACTCCTTAGATTTGTCATTGTTGGATTAATTACTTTAAATAAATGTCCACTTTTAGAGTTGAGTCCTTAGCAGTCCCCACCACCATCTTCACTCCTTTCTAACCAACTGTGGAACACAGCTGCTTCTCCCTTAAGCTAAAGAAGCAGCTGTTGTTGCACTACATGTGTTACTGGAGTTCAGCTCAGTCAGATCTCCCAGCGAAATTAATGGAAGTCAAGGCTGAATAAAGACTAAGGAGCAATTATTTAAGGCTTGCCCCACACACAAATAACAATAATAATAGTATGGAAATGCTTCATGTCTCTTAAGTTTTTGGACCCTCATTATTTTATGTGCCCTGTAAGCCTTTCTAACATTGAAAGTTGTTTTTATTCTACATGCAGAATCTACCTGTTTCTCTAACAGGAGAAATGCATAGTGGCAAACATGTTGGAAAAACTGCAGAAATGGAGTTTGAAACAGGAAAGTGAGAGGGCACGTCAGTGCTGCTGTGTTGGAGTATAGAAATGAGCACAAAAGAAGGCTGGCAAGCAGAATCAGATAAATGGACCAGAAAGTGAAGAAAATAAGGAGCAGATATGGAGGCAGGGAATGGAATTATTTAGGACTTCACAGATGAGTGACATGCCTAATTTTGGTGCACTAGGAGACAGAAGGCTTTGAAAGAAATTGGAGAACTTCGGAATGTAACCAGAGCTGTATCAGAGGGACTCCAATATTCAGAATAAAAGTTGGGCAGATACAATCGACAGTGGTAAAAAACTGGATCCTAAGAAATTGCAGACATAAAGTAGGAATGTTTTGCAATGATTTTCACAGGACTGGAAGGAAGGAAAGAAAAAAATACTGCACAAATTGTGCTTCATACCCTACTGCTTTGAGATAATATGCCAGAACATGTTTTTCTGCTCTAAACATTTTATCTTTTTGATGACCAGGTGATATCCAGAGGTGCGGTTTTGGATAACACGATGATTTAACATTTGTACTGAGTTCAAGGAAATGACTCCAAATGAATCAAGTGATCATACTGTGAACTCAAAATGAGTAGGAAGTGCTTTTTAGTCAGTGTAGGGAGTACTGACCGAGCTATTTGCAATTCTAGCAGGTTAGTTTTTGAATGTTAGAGGTGGACATACTTGTGACATGAATGAGGTAATATAGATTAATTATGTATTATTAGTATTTGCATTGCTGTGGCCTCAGAATTTTTCAGTAGGGATATGAAACTCTGACAGAAACGATTAAAAATATCAAAAGAATGTATGTATTCTAGTGCATTAATGTCTCAGTTTTTGGCCCATTGGTGTTTTTATCCCTTGGTAAGCCAAAAGAATATATCACATGAGACATGTAGTTTTTCAAAAGGCTCAAATAACTTGGTTCCTCTGGGATAGGAAGAGAGATGGGCCTTAGCCCTGAGGATCCAAATAGTGAGCTTTTAAGTGGGTGTGGAGAGGAGGAGACATTTGCAAAGAGCACAGAATCCATAGACTTCAGGTCCATGAACAGTGTTGAAACTCCCAGAGGGTCGCTTCAGCTGAGTGTAAGGGACTAATGAGCCAGTCTGACTGTTTATGGGCTGTGGTTAACCTCTTGCAAGTTAGGATTTCCTGTCGCCAGCAATGAGCTGTGACCGCCAGCACCACAGTGTTAATGATGAGGTAGGGGCTGATGAATGGCTGGACTCCAGACAGCAGCCTTCACTGGCAAAGAATCAAGTGGCTAGAGGGAGAAAAACATTGAAGTCTACAAGGGAAATAATGCAATCTCCAGAACCTATAATTCCCATGTTTAAAAAAAGAAAGGGATAAAGAAACTGGCGACAAATTCAAAACAAGTGAAGCTTTTATCTCTGCATTCTGAATAGAAGATTGTTCTTCAGCAAAACTGGCTGTAAAAGCCAGGCCAGTTAAAACAATATGCAGGCTGCTTGCCTCCAAGTAACCAGAAATTGTTGGCTCGGAGTAGCCTGTTCTGAGGAGCCAACCTGCTGGGAGACGTTATCCAAGCAACGGCTTGAATGTAATTCCTCCCGCTGTGGAATGGCTCTTTGGCAAATGAAGACCCTAATTAGAGATGGAAGGGTTTCTATTTTGTTTTTCTTTAATCCTTGCCCCGAGGCCTCTGCAATACAGCCATGTCTCTGCTTGCGTGGAGAGAAGTTTCCAGTTTCCCTTTGTAACAAAAATCCTCCACCTTTTTCATTTTTGTTTTCCCCTTCTTTTTATCTTTTTCCTCTTTTAATTTTTTTTCTTTTTTTTTTTTTTACAGAGTCAACAAACTAACAAAAAGGGCCCACCACAGTTTGGGACCTTGAAACTAAACTAATCCAAAACCAAGGATGACTGTTTGGAAGAAGGGCTATATCATCCTGTATTAGCCAGCCATGAACATGGGAAGTTGCTAGCTAAACTGGAATACTCACCCACCATGCAGATTTTTACTATTGAACTTACTACCCAAGCCTATTCTAGTAGTAGAGAGGGAGGATCTCAGAATCAGCAGTATCCTACTGGATTCCAAGGGAATCTTAAATGCTTTTTTGTTCATTCAGAAAGATTGAAATCCCTTACTAGGGGTTACATGCCTTTCTGTAGTCTTGGATGCAGATGCTCATCCCTGACAAAGAGGACAGAACCTCCAGGGCAGTGTCCTGCAGCACTTGGATATGTGTAGAAGTGGAAATACCTTTGCTTCTTCTGACCTCACCTTGGCACATATCACGTCTATCTGCACATGCTCTTACGGATTGCATGCCGGCACTTAATAACCCTGCAAAGAGCACTGCATTTTCTGGCACTACTGAGATATGGATTTATTATTTCATCATCTCAGATGATTGTTGTTATCTCTAAAATGTCCTTGTTCACAGTAGATACCGACCTATTGATGAAGGTCAGCTACCTGAGGGTGAGGCTAAGCAGGACAGGTGATACTAAGCATTTCCCATAAAATTGACTGAGGTTAGATGGAAGTCTTATTTACAATTTTTGAAAGTTTTGCCATTTCTCATTCTAAATCCAAGACAATTCTTATAATTCTTTGTTTTCCCTTTTGATGTAGATAAATACCAGTTTATAATTTGAAGGTTAGTATTCTATTAGAGCACATGCCTATAGGAGGAGCCTCAGTACATTCTTTTTACACAGCTTGGGTACTGTAGGGATGGCTTTTTATAGTGGTCTGTATTAATAGTTTCTTTAATTTACAACTCCTCCAGTGCTTCTCATATCTCTGGTCTTTATTCTCTCAGCACTTGCATGTATGTTTACACAATTATCTTAGGTCTAGTTTGTTGTTTCTATTCATCTATTTTCAGTACACCCTCAGTGCAAAGGTTGAGAATTATCTGGGTGGGCTGTAGTGGTATTTTATAGCACATGATACGCTACATGTTTAGTACATAATTTCTAAAATATACTCCTCTCATGACAGTTAAATTTCAAAGGTAACTGTATATAGAAATTCTGGGAAAAGCTGGAAGGGTTATAAGATGTAGCTGCATTTCTGCTTAACCATCAATTGTTGCGAATGCAGCCACCCAGTTCTTGCTGAGTGTGCTAGGTTCTCTGTGAATATGTAATCTAGTTCAAGACCCCAGTCTCCTCCTTTGATCTCCTCCAGTGCTCACCCTTCTCTCTGTGACTGTGCCTTGTCATAGCAACAACACTGCTGGCCTGCAAAAGAGGTCAGGGGTTTGGGAGTGGAGTCCCATGACTCTGAAATGTATCTTAAGAGATGTGCAACCAGCAGGCTCTGCTGTGTTCAGGATTAAATAAGTGTCTTTTTCTTACTGTTTTTACTTGGTCCAGACTCAGAACTGGTAACAGTGTTTCTCCCTAACCCCAGAAAAGAGAGACTTCAGTTTTCTTGTTCTTCATTTTAACCATCTGACAGCCTCTCAGTACTGAGTGGTATGAATCACATTGCTGTGTATATATTGTTGATGTGATTATGGTATTGCATGAGGTGATAGTTTTCTTACAACTACAAGTACACAGCTTTTTAAGGTTTGGGTGTTTTTGTTTTTGTTTTTTTTTTTTTACAGAAAGGTATGTTGTTTTTAAATTGTGATTATGCTTTTACATTTAAAAATGCTGCCTCACGCTTTCTTAATTGGTGAGCAACTATTGTAATGCTATGTAATGCAGAATCTATAGGGCATGTATATAAAACATATCCCAAAGGGCCAGAGAAGTTGAGTATTCCAGTCAGGAAGGGGTTTTGTGCTAGTGTGATACATGGGGATTTGACTGTCTTGTTTTGATATTCTGCCTTTGTTTTCAGACAGAAATCTGAAAGTTCCTTTTTTGTTACCTCAGAAAAGGTTTGAAATTGAGTCCTGTTTATGCTTGGCTTAATTGAGTTTCTGGAATTACCAGGGAATTGTACATTAACAGGTCTGAAGCATCAATTGGTTAATTTGTAACTTGTGCTGTTTGCAAAGTAGATGGCTGTCATTTTCTCCTTCGTCCTCTGCCCGCAGAATTGGCCTGTGGCCTGGCTTAGTAGCTCGTGTTGGTTCAGGGGACAAGGTGTATTTTGTGATTGATTGAGCCTGATAGCAGTGTGGGGGGAGAAAAGAGAGAGGGGGTGCCTGTATTGTTCAGATGTTGTCTGTATTCTGTGTAGCTCTGAGAGAGAAGTTTTTGCATTTTCACAATTGTAAAGAATAAGGTGTATTGGACACAATGCTGTGGGTTTTATGTAAGGTTCTTAATGATGAGCAGGTTTGGATTTTATTTCCTAGTTCATGTGATGCCTTTTCTGCCATAACTGAAAATGTAATGCTGCCATCCATAGAATGGGGATGCAGTTCATACCCACTGCTTGTTTTAATAGGGTTGTTTAAGGTATTCCTCTCTCCTGAAGAAGTTTAGGGCTTTGAGAGCATCAGGGTCAGAATATCATTCAGCTGACTGGAATGGCAAACTGGCAGTGGCAGTATCTCCTTGTCCCACCCTGCAGATTCATCATGCATCCATGTAAGAATCAGTGGTTTCTTTCTCATCATTAGAACTTCCTGGGTTTGTCCATACTTAACTTGGAGGATTTCTCAAAACTGCAGAAAGTTAAACCCTGGTAAGGTAGGCTCCTAATGCATATTTCAGCATTTTCAGCATTCAAAGTTGTCTTCTGCAAATATAAAAAAAAAATCAAATGAAGACAAGTCTGCAGAAGTGTCATGCCTTACAACTACAGCAGACCTGTACTAGCCAATCTTCTAGAAGCTGGTACTGCATATCCTGTATCATACCTCAGTAATATTGTCTACATCTTTGTGGTCTCACTTGATCTTGATATGGAGAAAACAGGTGCAAATCAATTGATTTGTGACCACTAAAAAATATTGGAACAGACTTTGTTACTTGTTCCTACTGCTCAAGAAAAGACCAATACCACTGAATTGCTATATTCATCATTTATTTTGGTGTAATATTGCAGATGGAAATTCCTTCAGCTCTGTTCCCTAGCAGTCAAGATTGTTGAAATCCTTGAACTGCTTTTCCAGAGCAGGATAAAGCAAGATACTGCACCTTTTCATTGAAAATCTTGTTCCTTGGAGTCACAGAGTATGCAAGTTGCATGTCACTGAGTGTTGCTTGTATGTTACCAGTTTGCTATGCGAGAGGCTGACTTCTCTTATTTCAAAGGACCAGAAGACAGCTGATGATAGAATCAGCTATGAAAAACGTTCCACTTAACACTGCTTGCATAATTCCACTCCTTTGTCAGATTAATGACCACTGACTCCACAATGTAGAGATATCTGACGGGCTGGGAATATCCCGAAAATACGCCTCAAGTTCAATAATTATTAGTTCATAGAAAAACTGAGAGGGAAAAACCCTCAAAAACTGACAGAGGAAATTCAGGCTGGCTCAGTTCTCAGCTAAATAAGGACATAGAAACCAATTTTATTGACTACTCTGTTCAACAGTCTCTGCACTGATTTAGAGTAATACCATACTTTCTGCCCCAAAACCCAAGATGTACTGAAAAAAGGAATGGCAAGAGGAAAAAGCCATTGTTATACCTTTTGGAGCTGTGCTGTTTCCCTTAGTTCTGACTGAAAAGGCTTTGCTTTTAGGATCCATAGGACTGTCTTCTGTGTACTATATCCTTACTCTTGTGCTTCCTATCTTGTTCCTTTTGGAGGACCAGCTAATAATGCTGACACCTTATGGAATAGTTTGCTAAAAGGAGTTTACTGGCATCTGTACTGGTTGTTCCTAAACCATCGCCCAACCTTCTCTTCCCCATCTTCATGATTTTCTTAACCCAGGGAATAAATCAACTTGCTCATGTAGCACATACCATAATTATAATTAATATTTGTTAACTAGAGTGTATTAAGTTCTAAGAAGATAATACCTAGAGTTGGGCGAACAATTCAACAAATCCAGGAAGATAGATAGGTAGTTTTTAATGTAAAAACATTTGTGAGAACATAATTTTAGAACAGCAGGATATATCTTACACAGTACTTTTGAAGCATCTTTTTCTGCCTTTAGTCCAAGAGTATTATCTAGGATGTTAACTTATAAAACGTTTATTTGTAAGTAGTCATCTGGCTCTACCAATAGCCATTTTCAACAAAAGGTACTCTCTTAATAGATGTGTAATGCGTTACCATGTTGATGTAAATGGCAGAGCTTACAGTGCTTAATGAACTTTGATCTCCCCACCTATGGTTCAAGCCTCAGTCTTTCTCTCATCTGTTAATTTATTCACTCTCTGCAGTCCATTAGATTAAAGTGTCATGTCCTCAGGTGCAAATACTACTGAATATTATCAGGAAATTCTAACTCTGGCAAAGAAGTAAATGTAATGAATAAAGGCTAATGTTGTTGGTATGATTTTTCTCTAAAAGGTTCCCCTTGTTAAGCAGCTTTTCTTGTGATGGTTTCTCCACTGTTTCATACTAACTGAAATATTGGAATGAGATCATACTAGAAAGCAGAGGAGGAGATGCTTGCCATGTTCCTGTGTGCCAGCATGCAAGGTCCTTCAGGATGTCAGGAAGTAGCTGAACTTCTGACTGTTTTGATTGTTGCTGTCCTACCTTGAATGAATGAGAGGAACAGTGCACCTGTTTAATAATTATCTGCTCCCTTGGGATGAAAGTTTGCCTCATCAAGGAAGTTGTTACTTCCTTATTGCATTTGCCTGGCCCACAGGAAGGGTGTGCAGAGCTCTTAAAATCTTTCTGGTGTTCTTCAAGGTAGTAACTTAAAATTCCTCAGGCGTGGAGATGTGGAGAGATATTTTCCTTGCACTTCTGTCATGTGCATTTCCTCTTATCTTACCTAGATTAAAAGGCCTAGTAAATTCTGACAGATCTTAATCTGAGACAGTATTTAATGTGCATTTTATTGGTAATGTCCATTGCTCTGTAGTAGCATAAGCTGTAGACTCGGAACGCAGAGATGGACTGGGATGTTGTTGTCACTATGAACAAAGTGATTATTTGAATTACGAGAAGTGCAATTACCTTTTTTTGTTTGTTTGTTTTCTATTACTCTTTACAAAAGAGGAAGAATACTGATACATAGTGCTAGTCATTTGTTTTAAGCCACAGAAGACAATCACAGAAAGAAACAGGCCTGGCAAATGCATGGGAATTGAATTGTGGAAATGTCTGTTTTTTTGCCACAAGTATTGTAAATGTAAAGGTAAAGCATGTACTGTATTAGCTTCTTTTTGCCTCTCATCCAGCTTGGGTTTATTTTTGATGTAGGTTTGGTCACTTTGCTTAGAAAAATTGAGGGAGTCTTTAAATGCTCGCTAGCCCAGAAAGAAAAAAATCACGTGCCTATTACAGACTGCCATTATTTTAAGTGGGACTTAACATTGCTGTGTTATTTTGAGCTGTCCTGATTACTGAGTAGTGGACAGGGTATTTTCAAAGACGTTTTGACTTTAATTACCCTGCGGTATTTTTGGGGATGCAGAAGGAGGGCGGCAGTGGCCGGAAGGTGTTTCAAGTTGCCCCGGAGCCCCAGTCGCAGGTGCGCTCCGGCTGCCACCTCGAACTGAAGGGAAGGAGGGGAATGCCCAGCCAACAAAAGCGTTCCTGCTCAGGCCCCCGCCTGCTCGCACTCCGGTGCTCGCTCCACAGTGCCCGGTTTTAAGGCCGAGCTGGAGGCGGCGGGGGCGGAGGCAGGGGGCGGCTGCGTTCTGGTCTCTGGCCAGAGGAACCCGGCAGGTCGGACGGGCCGCCGCCAAGCCGGAGCCTCTTGCCGGCCGGAGAGCGCTGGCGCCCACCTTCCCTCATGCGGGCCGTGGCTCCCGGGCTGTGCCCTGGAGTGCTCGGGGCGGCGGGAGCGCCTCGGCACCCGAGTACCGACATGGCTCTTTAGGACCTGGCGCCTTGCGCAGGGAGGGCCGGGCTCCTCAGTGCCTCCGGCAGAGCCCGGGAAGTTTCGCAGGAGCGAATGCACCGCCTTTTCCTGGGGATCGGGGTTTAAACCCCTGCAAGGAATAAAACCTCCGCGTTTCCCCGTTCTCCCCGCGGCCGCCGGCCCCTTCCTCTGGCCCTCCACGGCCGGGGACAGGCGGCACTTCCGGCGCGGGGCGGGGGCGCTGCGGCCGCAGGGGGGCGCTGTGCGGGGCCGCCGGTCCCTCAGAGCCGCGGGCGGGACGGGCGGCAGCTGCGGGGGGAAGGCGGCGGGAGCCCCGCAGGGCTCGGGCTGCGAGCTGCGCCTGGCCACAGTGAAACGAGCTCCGCAATTGGCAGGGCTGCCAGACGGGTCACCCCCGTCTGCTGTTAGCCCCGCTTGCAGAACGATTTTTTTGACTCGGTGCTTTTCATCTCCTAACACCTGGTGGTGGAAACTTTTCTGCTCGTTCAGTGTACTCACGCAATTAAGGAGTTTTTATCGGCACTGATCTGCGAAATCTCTTTAAAAATCTCTTCGGAGATCAAGGAGCCTTGCTTGACTGATCATCCTGAAAAAAACCATCTAAATAGCCTGAACAATTCCATAAGCTGTGCATGTCTGTAAGGGGTGCATTCTAGGGAAACCTGGATAAGCCCTCACCTCAGGGCTACTGCAACGGAGAAATGGGTGGTAGATTCCTTTTAACTCTTCCTCCACAACAGTTCTTAGTCATTAACCAGGTGTGCCGACTTCAAAGGGGACAAATACCTGGTGGGCCGAGAAAAAGCTCCTGTTTGGGAGTTGGTTTCCCTCATGTGCGGTCTCATGGGTCTTGCTGATTTAAAATAAAAGCGAAATATGAGAATAGAGCAAGGAAAGTGACATGTATGTATTCAAACCAACTCCGTCTTGGCCAACATTTTTCCTGGAAAATGCTGAGTAATATTTCATAATTTATTACTTTTATTGGTTTATCTTCTATTTTAATGTAGGTTCAGGTTCTGCTAGTTGCTGTGGAAGGCCAGTGCCTTCTTGTTTAGTACTGTGACGGTGATAGCTGTCATTGCTTGGAGAAATAGTTTCTTGCATTCTGTGTCCATAAAGGCAATAGGATTTTGAAAAGTTACTGGGAATGTCTGCTTTGTGGAGTCACTGAGCAACGTTTGAACGGTACTTACAGAGGCACAGTGGCAGAAATGGGTTAAAAAGCCCTGTGTTAGCCTCGGTGGTTAAAACATTGTTTTTTCTATCCCAGAGGATTTTAATATCTTCTAATGCCTTCTCTGTGCAGTTGGTAACGCCAAGTTTGGACTGTATTTGATGAAAACCTGTGCACTTACGTAGGTCCGATCTTATCAGCGTAAGAAGTGTATGCAGCAGTTCTGACCTCTGATGGTCAGAAAAAGCAGTATTTTCTGAGGCACATTTTGCAAGGATTGTGATATCCTAGTTTGTGAGAATGACACTGAAAAAGTATAAAGGACCTGGTCCACCTTAATTTTCTACACTAGTGAGCTTATCTCTGCCCTAAGTCTTAGGGAAGATTGTTTTTAATGGCATTTCTAAGTAACGTGGAGGGAAAAGAACATAATTTAAAAAAAAAATCTTGTATTTAGGGTCTTTAGAAGGTCTAAATCTCATTTGAATTACTTTAAAAGGTTGTTGAAAGAGGACTTTGGGAAGGACGGAGCAGAGACACTGTAGAAGCTTTAGTGAAGTTTAACTACATTCCATACTGGTTCAGGAACTCCTGTGTTTGTAATTATTCTGTCATTTGTTTTAACTACACAGAAACGCAAATTATTTTCTCTCTGGAGATGAGGAGAGGGAGTAATTTTTGAGTTAAGAAGTTACCTTTTGGGGTGGGACTGAGGATGCTGTCTTTCTTATTGCAGGCAAAACGAGCAGTACAGCGAGGAGCCACAGCGGTCATCTTTGATGTTTCTGAAAACCCAGATGCCATTGATCAGGTACGAAGCAATGCCAGGCAGGAAGCAATGTAGGTGTCGGGAACCTGGTAGAAAGGGAAAACTTTGGGGAGTTAGATTCTTCTTCTGGCTTTTGTTAGAATCCAGAATCCAGGCCTGGGATTAAGGTTTTGAAAGAGGATGGAGGCAAATTTTTTGTGAGCCCATTATTTAATCAAGGAGGTTTTCTTTGCCCAGCTCTGTGTACAAAACACAGGATGTTTGGCCCTATCCAGCCTGCAATCAATAGTGTTGTTGGACACCTGCTATTTTTGAGGTTGCAAAATGACTTTCAAACCGGATTCTAAACAAGTTTCTTTTTAAAGCTTATAACCATTTCTTTCTCATTTACAGCTGATGATTTCTGCCTTTGTCTTTTGTGGACAAACAGGGTTTTTCTTCTTTTTCCGACTTCCATCTTTTTATTTGAAGTGGGTGAGGTAACAGCCCTATGAAAGGCTTCAACATAATTCAGCCAATTCTGAGTTTTTTCAGTGAGGAAACATAAGCACAAAAATAGCCTGCATTTGGTTTAGCTCTCTTTTGTCTTGAAACAAAACTGCTGTTTCTGTTACAGCTGAAACAAGTGGAGCTGAAGGTTTTTAAGTGCAGCCTGTATTTCTTGGGGGGAAAAGAGAGATCATCAATGTTTACATTTAAAAAGCTGGTTTTAATTTTGAAATGAGCATCTGTTGGACAAAGGAATGCAGAAGATCCTGTGCAATGGATGCTTTGAGTACTGTGGTCTGCATGTGCATCAAAGTTGCAGCCTTGGTCTTAAAAACATTCACAGGGATATTTTTTCCCCTTTTTTGCACAAGAAAAATATCTTCACAAAGATGTGATCTGTCTTTTTCTGTTTTTTGACTCTGTGTAACATAATTTAATTACTTTCAGCCACCCTAATCTGGGCTTGGGGAGCTGAATTACTGTCTCTTGCTCTTTTCCCTCTAACAACGACAGCTTTCCTTGCTTGATTATAAATAATAAACTGCGTGCATCTGCCCCCAAGAGCTGGGAAACCAGTCTAGTGGATGTTTGAATATTTTGGGCGTACCAATAAAATGGAAGAAGGTTAGTGGCTTAGAGCAGTAGCTGACAAAGTAGGCTCTGTTAGATGAAAGGGCAGTAGCCTGTGGGAACACAGGCAAACAGGAGAGGAATGACTGGATGTAGCTTTCATAGTCTAAAAGTAACAGTTACTGGATTGGCTCTGTTCTCATGCTGCTCTGGACGCTTGTTTTTAATGGATTTTGATTCTCATCTAGAGTCTTCAGAACCCTTGACATCAGGGGTGCTAAGTAATTTGCCTTTAAAATGAGAACCATTTTGGCACTCATAATGGAATTGTGGAAAACAGTGACAGATAACAGCGGAGGAAAAACTGACACAAGTTAATCTGGAGTGTCTTTGGTTCAAATGGAAATGTCCTAAGACACTGAGGGGAGCTGTTTAGGAAGTTTTCTCAGGTATGCTTGTTACCAAGCATTAGAACAAATAAGGGACATTGCTTTGAAAGGGAGGAGTGGAATATTATGAACGGCAATCCTTCCTGCCAGTCAATGAACAGAAATTGGAGGCAGGCTTACCAGAAGAATTGTCCTCAGATAATTTGGTAGATGCCCTATGAAAGGGTTTGTTCCCATTGATCTCAGTATCTTCTGCCACAAATTAGGAATGAAACTTCTGTTTTTAGAAATGCTCTCTGAAGTCTGTCTTGTTTCTTAGTTTTATTTTTGCATATTTGAAGAGGAGTAACAGCACCCAGAGCATCATGTTTAGCAAGAGTCTGACAATGTGCAAAAGTGACTGAGGAATTGGGTGGGTTCTGTCTTAGACAAGAAATCATGAGAGAGAGTATATGTCTGGGAGTGGAAGGACAGTGATTGGATTTGGCCCTAGGCCAGCAAGGCTTGTAGACACATAGGATCCCTGGATACTTCAGCTAGCTTTTAGTTCATCGCAAGTAGTACTCAAGTAGTACTTAAAAGTAGTTTGATCAGTGTTCTCAGAAAATCCATGGAATACTAGAAAGAATCTGTTCAAAAAAGTTTAAAAGAAATCTGTTATCATCTGGTCAGCATAAGTAGAGTCATCATCCTTTAATCAGGATGGTAGACCAATCAGCTGGAAATTCCTACATGGTTTAGCCAGAACTAACAGGTAACTATCAACAATGCAGATATGTTGATCTCAGCCATAAGATACTCTGGTTCTATTTGCTCACATTTCTGTCATCTCATTCCTTTCTCCTGTACCATTTCCATCTGCTTCTCAGTGCATTGCTTGTTTTGTATCAACCAGCCTCTATACTAGTATTTTTCTTGTAAGTCAGAATAAGCTATATGAATTTCTTGTGTTGGTGACATTTTGCAACAGAACAATTCTCTTGTCTAGTTATTACCCTCTCTGGTATATAATTTAGGAGATCGTTGGTCTGGATTTGTTGGCTGGAGAAGTTGTACATTCTCCACTCTTGAAGGTTTTCAGCATCTGACTGGATAAAGCCCTGAGCAGCCTGGTTCGATGTCACAGTTGACCCTGCCTTGACCAGGAGGTTGGGCTCATGACATGCCTCCCACACACATTATTTATTTTCTGATTCTTTTTGTGATTTGGTCTTTCTTACAAAATGTAGCTGGACCTGAAAGGAAGTTTCAGGGTGAATTATGTCGTCTACTCATATGCTTTAATCTTTGAGGCCCCCCATCCTGCAGTCAAGAGATCTAGTGGTTGCTAGAACTCAAGTAATTTTGAATGAGTTTGTCGAGTTGAACAGCAGAAATTACTAACTTAACTTGGCTAGGTACGAAGGGCCTGAAAGACAGGACTCTGATGTGGGATTGTTCAGAAAGCTGAACAAATTTCTATGTGAATAATGTAACTACCAAGTTGAAATTGAAAGATTGGTAAAATGTAGGAAGGACAAAGTTTCTGGAATGTGCAGATTTTTATTCTTCTTCGTTGTGAGGTTTATCATTACAGTATTAATGTATGCATTGCTGCATAATGCAGCTAAGGTAAAGCTGCTGTTCAGAAATAGCATTTGCTTATCTTTAATCTTAGTTTTGGTCCATAACAAAAAAAAAAAAGGCAGCATAAGTGAAAAGTTTAATTCAGGTTTAATTCTGTGGAATACTTAACTAACTGTCTGTGCTAGAAGAGAACAATCAGTGCTTGAAATCAAGTCTCTGCATTGTCCTGAAGAAAGGTGGTTTTCCTGAAACATGCCTTCTGAGCAGACTATTTTATTTTTTTTTTGTTCTAGCTGAACCAGGGCTCAGAGGACCCTCTGAAGAGGCCAGTGGTGTATGTGAAAGGTGCTGATGCTGTCAAGCTAATGAACATAGTTAACAAGCAGAAAGTGGCACGAGCCAGGATTCAGCATCGCCCCCCACGGGTGAGACTTTCAGATTCTTTCTCTGGGTGCCACAGTGCTGTTGTTACTGCAGGCAGGGCTTGCTCACTACGCTGAGGGTGAAGATATTTTGATGCCCATTATGTGCATTAATACATGTGAAATTCTGTTGACCTAAATAAACGAGTAACTGCACAGTGGACAAGCAGCCACACCTGGTGTATAGAATCCACAATGTGGCATCTGCTGTATCAGAAGGGTACTTTTGAGTATAGAAATGGCTAAAAAATTCACAGAGAAGAAGTTTTCCTTTTTGTTGATTAAGTAACTTAGTTATTGCATACTCCTGCTGGTTCAGTTTTGTAAGGTGGTCTCCCCTGTGTAAATTAATAATTCTGTGTAGTATTTTAAACATGGATTAATTATGAGATTATCTGATTAATTATGAGATTATCTGATATTTGTAATTGTAATATAAAATACTTTTCCTAGACTTTTTTCCTCCCTAACACTCTCAAACATATAGTTTACAGAAGAACAAAGCTAGAGGTCATCCATATCCCAGTTACCTTTTTGGTTTGGTTTTTTTTTAAAATAGAATCCTTCTATTAAGAAGTGTATTTGAGAAGTGGGCCATTTTTTAAAAATTCCGGTGTTGATTTTCAGTCACTTACATGCATAAGCAACCCAGTAAGCTATAAAAATTTGTGTTGGTGTGATTCACTCAGTTAAAAAACCTGGATTTTGCAGTTCAGAGACTGTAAATGTGGCGTCTCATGATTGGCATTCTGTGTATTCTGTTCACTTGCAGTGGCGCATGAAACCCAGGTTTTGTCTCATTGAATCCCAGTTAATGAACACAGCAGTCTGTACTTTGACTTCTGCCATTTTGTGTACATTTGGCAATGGCCCCATAGAAATTAAAAGAGAAAGAAACAACAGATTTGAGTGTGAACTAAAGGAAGGAAAAATAATACTTTTGTTTTAATTTTTAAGCAACCCACCGAGTACTTTGACATGGGAATTTTCCTGGCTTTCTTTGTGGTTGTGTCTCTTGTTTGCCTCATCCTTCTTGTCAAGATCAAACTGAAACAGCGACGTAGTCAGGTAAGAGCAGTAATGGGATATTCACTGAATGCTGAAAGTTAGCTTCTCTTACTTTGTCCTAAAACCTGCTTTCAGCTTTTGGAAATGCAGGATGCTGACTTATAATATCCATCTTTGGTGGCTCTATGCTTTTACCCATGCATGTAGGCCTTTGGAAGAACTTGGAAATGTCTTTGAAGGAGATTTACATTGACCCATGATGTTCATTCAGTTAAATCCTGAAATGAAAACAGTACAGAAGCAGTCCACTTAGCCATTGGGAAGAAAGAACATTTCTGGTTGCTCACAGGTTATCAGTAGCACTGCTGTACTTCTGAATAAGTCTAGACTCTGTTGCTGTATTGGGGAGAGGCTATCAGGATCGAAAATAAATCGCAAATCTTCCCAATAGGATAATATCCATTGAAATGGAAGAGGTTTTCAAAGTAAAAAGTTTGGTTAGGAGAAATTCCAGGTGACATGGTTTGAGTTTGTCCTGGAGGAAATGATACAGCTAATTTTTAGCATTCCGTTTTAATCCCTTTATCAAGTATTGCTCCAGCTAATATGGTGGTAACAGCATATTGGGACATTACAATCAGTCCTGGCATTTAATTAAAAGTTCCTGGCCAAGTTTTGTATGTTGGCTTGAATAGTTGGTGCCTATCAATTGAGCAGTTGCAGTGTGTCCCATTTGTCAGCACCTTCACCCAGTTCTAATTCAGAGTAGTTTATCATTCTCACTTCTGCATGTGGCATACATTCTTTTCATGAGGCTTCTGATCTGAATTCTAATTAGCCTTGTCTGTTTAATTTAAGAAATTATGTATCATTTGGGCCTGACATGATCTGTAAGATATGTTATGGTGGTGTTTCTCTGCTACTACACTCTAGTCCCTTACACAGCAGCATTGGCGTTTTTTTTCCTTTTTTTCTTTTTTTTTTTTTTTTTCTCATGTAGAATTCCATGAACAGGCTTGCAGTGCAAGCACTGGAGAAAATGGAGACCAGGAAGTTTAAGTCCAAAAGTAAGGGACACCGAGAAAGTAACTGTGGAGCACTGGATACACTCAGTAGCAGCTCCACCTCTGACTGTGCCATCTGCTTGGAGAAGTACATTGATGGGGAGGTAAAGGATGAAAGGTTTCTTCACCACGGGCTGGGAATGTAGGTGGTTTTAGCACTGTTGTACGTGGCTGGCTGTTGGGTACATTGTGTACTGAGGTGATGCTGCTTGTCAGTCTGATCACACTGAGCAGCCAGCTCGGCCTCAGCTGCATCCTGCAGCTCCAAATTACCCACGCTGCAAAGTGAGAGGTGAGGGATCCCATTTGCAAGTCGCTACCTCCAATATTCTTGCGTTTCTGAAGAGCAAGTCACAAAGAAGTCAGGAGTGCTTCAGCAGTCGGTTCTCTGGGTATTTTTGACAAGTCGTGCACTAAGTTGATTCTCTGTTGGAGGTAAGGGATACCATTGGTGTTTTGCTTTTCAAGATTTGATGGCAGCCTGTCCTAAAAATGTCAAGTACACAGCACTGCTGGGAAGCCAGAGTAAGAGAAGGAAGAGATGTCAAAACTTTAAGGAACAGTTTTTTTGACTCCTCAGTTACCATCACTGTATTGATGTCAGAGTTTTTGTCCATGGCAGTCCTCCCCAGAGGAAGCAATGAAAGGGTGAAGTAGAAAATGGGCTCCGTAAAATAAATAAAATAGAGACAGTCAATATTCACACCTTTAAACATCCATTAGAAAGATTCTGTGAGGACATTTTATTTTGAAATTATTCATAAAAGAGTCATAATTTTTAAGGCAATAGAAAATACCAGGTGCATATTTTGAGTGCTGCAAGGTGCAAATAGAAAGTTCATTAAGTTAATTGATGGGAAATTATTCAGAATAGCAAGGATGAAGGTAGACAAGAACTTCAAAAGGACTATACAAGGCTGACTGGAGAGGAAATTCAGGCATGAGCTTGAACATGAAGTGATAGACATAGAGAAGAGCTCCACATATATCAGGGATGGGTTGGGAGCTGAGCATTGCTATTCAGTAAAATCTTGATGCTTTACATAGCTTTGTGACAGCAAATTGATGCTTTGTGGCAGTTAAAAAGGCAAATCAGATACTAGAAATGAGATGGGGAAGTCTAGAGAACTGAACAGAAAATATGATTGTACTACAGTTCATATCATGTTCTCACTTCGAGTATTGTGTACTTCTGACTTCACAAAAGATATGGAATGGAAATGAAGGTGCTTCAGAACAGGGTAGTCATAAAATGATCAAATATTTTGAATGGTTTCTGTAAAAAAAAAAAAAAACTGAGAGGGCAAGGACTCTTTAGACCTAGATTTCTTGGGGACAGAGGGAATACAAGTCACATGGTGTTTCTCCACCAGGAGGTAGGTAGCCCTGTGGAACTTTGTGCCAACTCATGTTAGAGATTGAAAACCTAAGCTTATGGAGAGACATGAGCAGTACTTGGAAGAAAGATTGATTGCAGATTTCTGAACTGGTAGATATCCATCAGGCTCAGGAAATCCTGTAAACAGATCATAGCCAAAGGATGAGAATCCTGGGCAAGGGAAAAAATAGCATATACACTGTATTGGTTTTGCTTTTCCCCGAGTGTTTTCCATTGCAAGTAATTGTAGGAAAGGTACATCATTACTCTTTGTTTGTTTGTTTTTTTGGTTTTTTTTTTAAGTTCATTTAATATATTAAGGAAAACTTTACTGATAGCCTTCTTCAAGGTGTTGGGTCATAGAGACATACAGCAAAAAGTGTCCTAAAGAAATGTCCTGTATCTTCATGGAGTTCTAAGGTGCCTGCAGACTATTCTATTAGAGACAGCTGATTACTAGCTGTTGTGCTCTTGGCTGTCTTGATGCCGTTTTTTTCCTTCCTAGCACTTCCAGGCTAGAAATTGCTCCATTCAGTAGCTAGGTTGAAAAAACTAGGAACAAGCTGTGAAAAATTCACTTGTTAGGAAGAAGAGCTTTTTCATGGTCCTTCATCTGTTCCTGTAGGAGCTGCGTGTCATTCCTTGCACTCACCGATTCCACAAGAAGTGTGTGGACCCTTGGCTGCTGCAGCATCACACCTGCCCTCACTGCCGCCATAACATCATAGGTAAGTGCTGCTGTCTGGATGCTCTCTTGTGTTGTTCATTTCAGACAGTTTACAAGATGAAATAAAAAGTGTGCCTTTTTGTGAATCTCCGTGGAGCTCTCCGTCCTTATTGTAACACAGCCCTAGAAATACAGTTAGCCCTAAAGTCTTTGAGAACAGCCGAGTGCAACTGGCATAACCTCGGAGTGGGGATGATGCCCAGCTGAGGGCAGTGTTGTGCAGCCCTGAGTGCAGGGACACATGGAGAAGAGGGATATATTTTTCCTTGGGAATTACAAAGAAGACAATGTATGGGCTTTTATTTTTCCATGGTGTTGTAACTTGGAACGTGGTTTCCCTTACTTGCCCTCTTCCCGTTTTCATTTCCTCTGTCTTAAGAAAGTTTTCTGGCACTGCACATTTATGTAAAAATGTGTAGAGTGAAAATTTGAGCAATGACTTCCAGCCTCTCTCAGCCTCTGCAAGATGTAAGCAGAAGATTTTGTATGTATGAGAACAGTATCTGAAATAAATTCACTTATTTTGCTTTTTAAGCAAATACATTTGAGTGTTTCAAGGTCTTCGAGACAAATGCTTTTGACTTTTGTTTCGTTCTTATTTCCTTCTGTGTAAAAATTGGTGCACAATGTAATGACATGGAAAACAAAATATCCTTCTTTCTTGCGTAAAGTATATTCCCTTTTATTCCCTGCTAGTTCTACTTCTCCATTCTTATTTCTCTCATTCAGAACAGAAGAAGGGAAATGCAGCTCCAATCTGTCTGGAATCCATCAACCCAGCACGCAGCCGGCAGCAGAGGGTGATTCTGCCTGTCCATTACCCGGGCCGAGTGCACAGAGCAAACCAGATAACAGCATATCCCACTCGGACAAGCATGGACCCTCACGGAAACCCCATCACGTTACTGACAGTTGAACGACACGGTGAACAGAGCCTCTACCAAGCCCCATCCCCAGCCTATATTCGCAGTTACCAGCCCATTCACTTGGACCATGCTTTAAACACACATCACTGTAGCCTGGAGCATAGGGCTTACTCTCCAGCTCACAACTTCCGACGACCCAAGTTTGGTGGACGCAACTTTTCCAAAGCAGCGTGCTTTTCCCGATACGAGACCATGTATCAGCACTACTACTTCCAAGGCCTTAGTTACCCTGAGCAAGATGGACAGCTTCCAGCTGGCATTTCCTCAAAGGGTCCTTCCCGTGCCTTTCAGCCTGGTAGCAGCATGCTTTTCCCTCCTGTGGTACATGTAATGCCCTCGTCCCGCTTGGAGAGTGGCAGTACCTCCAGCTTTAGCTGCTATCATGGTCATCGTTCAGTGTGCAGTGGATATTTGGCCGACTGCCCTGGGAGCGACAGCAGCAGCAGCAGTTCTGGTCAGTGCCACTGCTCCTCCAGCGATTCCATGGTTGACTGCACCGAGGTCAGTAACCAGGGGGTTTACGGGAGCTGCTCCACCTTCCGCAGCTCTTTGAGCAGTGACTATGACCCGTACGTTTACCGCAGTAGGAGCCCTTGCCGAGTGGGTGAGGTTGGTGGTGCAAACAGGGGTGCAATTGTTCTCTTGGAGGGCCCCCACCAGGACGAGCTTCCAGCTCACAGTCACAATATGGTGGGTGCTGACTGCCGGCCTGTGCCAGCTTCTTCCTCAGGGGACCAACTGTCTAACTGCAGCATGGACATGAACTATAGCAGTAACTCCTCACTAGAGCACAGGGATCCAAATGGCACTACCTCAGAGGGAGGACCTGAGGCCACTCCTGGTGCTGCCTTGGATGTTAAAAGGAACTGGAAGAATCCAGAGCTAGCGGGGTCGATTTCGGAGCAAGCATGCGCATGCTGCTTTGAATTCCAGCACTCTGCCCTGGAGCCTAGCAATGGGACAGCTGACTGTAGTGCACTCTTCCTTAGCTCTCCACTGTGGGGGACATGTGGCCAAGGAATTGAACCACAGTCAGGGAGCACCCCAGGCTTGTACAGTATTAACTCAGACCACTTACATAGGACAGATGGGGTAAAATATGAGGGGTTGCCCTGCTGCTTCTATGAAGAGAAGCAGGTAGCCTGTAGTAGCAATAGTGGCAGTGGAGGTGGTGGCTGCTATACAGAAGACTATGCAGTGAATGTGCAGTACACGCTTCCTGATGACACCTTGCCAAACTGTTGTAAGGGTGTTTGTGATCTGGGTCAACGCATTCCCATAATTCCTGAAGACAGAGACTGTGAGCTGATTCTACCGACAGAGCACCAAGGGACCCACATAGGAGGCTGTAGCTCCTGGGATGGGACACCCGAGCTAGACACTTACCTGCACTGTCAAGGTATTGGAGAGGTACAGGTCGAGAGGGAGGTGTGCTATGAGGCAACATCATTCCTGCGGCAGAACTACTCTCAGGAGGAGGAAACTGGAATGCCCTTTCCCAGTCCCGCTCTGAACTCCCAGAAGCTTATGACGACCACAAAGGCCACAGGTAACATATGTGCTTTTTTTTGATTACTTGCTACCTTTCTGTCTTAGCGTATGAAATGCTGCCAGCTACCTAGGTACCTGCAGCCATAAAGGTTACTCCATCCTTTGCATAAGATCAGTTACTGACTAACCATTTGCCCCAAAGTATTATTCTCTGGTTACCTCTGCTCAGTTGGTCATAGCTAGAGGAGGAGAAGATGATTGTTTGCTATCTAGCCCTATGAAGCTTGCATGCTCATCCTTTGTGGGGAAGGGCCCCCATTAGAGTTCCCACAGCAAGGAGCACTGCTAGTCATGGCAGCTGTGGTGAGTTGCCTAAGTAGGCAAAGCCACCGTGAGAGACGACAGACAAGTTGAAGGGTGTTTTAAAAAAAATAGTGAAAATCTTGGAATTGCCATAGAAGAATATGTGGGAAAGTCACTGCTGTGGACGTAGACAAGAGGGAAAAAGTAACCACTCAAAGAAAGAAGGGGTGATTTCTAACCTGCCTTGCCAGGGTTATTTTAAAGGGTGTTCATAGAATCTCAAGGTACCCTATGTTGGAAGGGACCTCAGGCTGTCATCTAGTCCAACCCCCCCGCTCAAAGCAGAGCCAGCTCTGAGACCAGACCAAGTTTGTCAGATTAGACCAGGTTTATCCAGTCAAGCTGGATAAACCTTCAGGGACACAGAGTGGAGTCCCTTTCTGGACTTCCGTGCCTGTGCTTGACTGCCAGTATGGTCAAAAGATTTTCCTTATATCCAGTCTGAAGATCTCATACTTCAACTTAACTTCCTCACCTCTTGTTCAGAATGCATGTCTGTGAAGACTGGTTCCATCACTGGGACAGCCTCCATGTAGGTATTGCAAAGCTGCTAGGGATGCCTTTACTGCAGGCTGAACAACCCAAATCCCTCAGCCTCTTCACACGAAGTGCTCCAGCCCTCTGAGTATCTTGGCTCTCTGCTAAACTCCAGTCAGTGAGTGTCTTGTTCTGGGGGCCCAAAACTGTATGCCATGTTCTAGATGCAATGTTCCTTAGTTGTGTTTATCCTTCAGGTGCTGGATCTCATCCCTTGGAGAGAAGCCAAATCAGTGACTAGACCTGTCCAGATGATCCCAGATGGAGAAGCGGAGCTTATCAGAGACTCCAAATTCTCATGGACTTAATTTTTTTTAAGCTTTGACAAACACACAAAAGTGGTAATGTGGAGAAGTCCCTCCCCTACTTCCTCTGTGTTCACATCACTTTGATTGTCTCCTTTGTCCCTCCTGCCTGAAGCCTTCAGGCCTTGATTTGTGTGCAAAGCCCATGTGGGGACATGGTGTGGAGCATTTCTGAGCTCTAGTGCCATTTCTATATTAATGACAAAGTGTTATTTATATTTTCTTTTTAGAAGTGACCTCTTACTGAGAGGTAACACAGTGTGTTAAATAAGCCAGGCTATGTGTAGATGCTGTTATCTCCTACTTGAAGGAGTCCAGCCTTTGATAAGCTCAGGGCTACACCTGCCTTAGAAACCAGATAGCACCTTGAAATATAGTAGTCCAGAGGGATACAGCTGCTGAATGGATGCTCAGATACTGACTAATCCCAGTAGCAAATCCTAGCAGCCAGCAAGTTATGTGAGCGATTTTGAGAGAGGTGAAGCATTGGACTGTCTCCTTTCTCCTCATCCCTTCTCCCCCCTTTCGTGCTGCTCTGATGGTTTGGCTGGAAGGTGTCCTGCCATTGTAATTAGTTTCAACAGAGTGGGGGTAAGGAAACTGATAGCTCAGAATGTTCTCATCCTCACTTCCTGTGTTTGAACCGTGGACCTCATTGTATCTTCTGACCAGTGAAGAATGCTGGGGACCTCTCCCTCAAGCAGATGCTAGAACAAAGTGCTTAGAAAGGCTATTACCTTTGTAGGTAATGAACTTTTCCTTCCATAGGAAGTTTTTCAGGCACCTGTAGCCCCTGTTACAGCTGTGAGGAATGCTGGCATGTGCAGGAAAACAGCTTGCAGTGTGCTTGCAGCTTTGCTGGCTCATTTTGGAAACAGGTCATAGGGTTTCTTGTTTCTTTAAAGGCTGCAAGCATGCCTAAGGGAAGCAGTGCTTGTCACCTTTTGTGCATGTGGGAAAGTGAGGGACTTGGTTTAATCATTGTTTTCTTCTTTGCTGTGCTTGATGTAGCTTCCATAGATTGATCTGTTTTAAAGGTTTCTTGGGCCCAGCCAGTTGTGCTTCATTTTTGTCCTGTGTACAGAATGCTCTCTGTACCCCATTAGCCTGGGCACATACTTTTGTTCTTGTTCTTGTCCTAGTGGGGATGTTCGTTATCATGAGATAATTCATGTCGTCACTTCTGATAGCAATTGTTTCCTGTGGAAACAGCAGCTTCTGAGTAAGAGGCTACCATAGCATGGGTTAAATTGCCTGTCATGCTGCATGTGCCTGAGGACACAGTGTCATCCTGTGGTGTATTCACAGCAGGAATTCTTCTAAAGGGAAACTAAGTATTTAATGCCCACAGTGCCAGTCTTCTGAAAAGATTTGTCCTAAGTTCAGTACACTTTGGAGATACTTCAAAGACGTGAAATAAAGATGTACACTTCATCTTCTGCCAAAGCAATGTCCTTTACAGCACTGGGCTGGTTGTGAGACCCAGCGAAAGCTAACTTGTATTCTCTGTAGTCCCAAATGAACTATTTTAAAAGGAGGAAACATCTAAGAAATAACAAATACATTTGTCTATTTCCTTTTGCTTTCATACCCAGTAAGTTAGGGAAAAAAAGTTCCATCTAAAGGAATTCACATTACATCTTTTCAGTCAACAAGCACCAAAATTCAGCTGTTCAGAGAATCAAGACGAGGCAATATCTGGGTATGAGATTAAAAGAAAAACTTCAATAAACACATTTTGTGTGTATAAAGCTTATTAAAAACTTATTCATTCTCTGAATGACTGAAGTAAGTGGTATGTGTTGGGAGAATAAACTCTAAAAGTTTGTGATTTTTGGATATTTTTTTTTTTTTTTAAATTTTTAAGTCTTACCCTCTCCTTCCTCCACTAAAAAAGAAATGCATTTTAGAAGCTATGGTATAACTAGCTTGGTTATTCTGCTCGGTGTTTTGTGAAGCACTGTAAAGGCCACCTAAGATACATTGTACTCTGTAACTATACAGCATGTTGTGGTAAAACCTGGTTATTAAAAAGAGATTTGAATATTCTGGCTCGTGGTGATCCCGGGTGTACTGGTCACATACACACTGGGGAAATCTGTGCTGGCACAAATCTCTGCAGGCCATACCACAGACACCCTACACCTGCTTTCTGTGTTGGGTTTGACATTTAACATAGAACTCTATGTCCAGTGCAGACTTACAGGCTAGCTGGCCATGATAGATGGTTTTTATAACAAAATGCCTTTCTACTACTTACATGAACAGTTGTCATTGTGTTTGGCTCATGAGGCACTATTTAAAATGTTTTTAATTAAAATTGTCTTATAGCACTTAAAATTGTTTTGTATAAAATTTGCTGTAAAGATTTGTAATATGGTCAAAGGGCTCTTTCTCCTTCATTACCATTTTTAAAAATGTTTTAAAAGCTAGAAAGCATCTTGTATATATTCTGTATATGTATAGCAGCACATTTCATGTATGGAAATATGTTCTCAGAATATTTATTTACTAATATATTTATCTTAAGCCATGTCTTATGTTGAGAGTGTGTGACATTATTGTAATAATCATTGAAAATCACTAACACGAGGCCCTGTAAATACATGATAATTGCACACAAAGATTTTACAGTACTTGCCGACCAAAAATGATTTAAGAGAAGTGTAGTTACTTGCAGTTTTGTAAGAAAGTGTACAAATGTCTGTATTAAAAGAAAAAAAAAAGGCAAAACCACACAAAAAAATACAGTTTTATTGCATATACATGTGGGAGTTGTCCTTCTTGTTTTGGGGGAAAGGACATAGATAGCTGTTCTCCTCAAAGTATAGTCCTAGATATACTGAGATGAACTCAAATAAACAACATTCTTTCATTTTTTCTTTAAATAACAGGTGGATATGTATGTGCCTTTACACAGCACACAGGTTATTGGGGGGCAGCAGGGGGGAAGTGTCACACAAGCCCTCGAACCCTCCAGGCACATGAGAAGTACCACATCTGCTAAAAGAGATCCTCATTTGTGTTTGGAACCTGCCTGTTCCTTGTGGCAGGGGAACGTAGCTCTGGTGTAATTTCAGGTAAAAGTAATTTATTGTCTTGAAATAAAATCGTTTTGGGACAGCATGATACAGGTGGACACAACTGGGTCAGTCACAGCTTGAATAGTTACACTAGATCCAGGTCCTTGCTCTGGATCATGGCATCACTGGTCCTGCTTAAGTGAAAATCAGTACTGTGGTACTCGTTTTGTCAGCAGAGAGCACAATTTGATCAGAGATGTTTATGCAGACACCAGAGGAGGGGAGCCTGGGGGTGTGTGGCTCTATGTGTATATTTATGTGTGCTATTTCATGTATTATTCATTTCCCATCCAGTCATACACACACAGAGTCTTTTCCAGGATTCTCCAGTTTCTTCCTTTTCCCAAAGATTTTTACCTGGTAATCCCCTGGACTTTCCCCATCTCTCATCCACGTTCTCATGCACTGTAATTCAATCTCCTCAGGATTCAGCCAAGAAATGAGCCTTACTTCTCTCCACCCCTCGTTTCATATGTGCAAACTCCATTTGGGGTGACAGATTGTTGAGGAGCATCATTTTGTAGGGGAGCCTTTGTGGCTTGAGGACCAGTTACCATCCTGATCTCAGGTACGATGGAAAAGCCTGCTCTGTGTGCAAAGGCAGGCACAATAATGGAGGAGCAAAAGGAGCAAGTGCTTCCCAATTAAAGTATGTGCCCCCTTTTTCGCTCAGTGAACAGAATCTTGGCAATTGCCAATGATTACAAATATTCCTTTTATCTGGAAATCAGTTCATGAAACAACTGTTTTTACAAATAGCATAAACCCCGCCGTACGTGGATGGCTGGTAGTGCCTGTGTAGATGGGTCACATCTGAGCCTCCTTTCTCTTCCCTCCCTCCCTCCATCCCCCCATTGCTGCTGGTGTTCTGTTTTCTTGTTCCCTGTTCTGAAGAAAACTGTTAGGTGATTGTGCTTTTAGGGACAGGACATACCACCACCCTGGGCATCCCACAGAATAAACAATCAGTGAGCCCACATTCTGTCGCTGAGAGAGGAAGCAGTGGGCTGCTGGCTGAACTTGTACGGAGTGCTTAGCTGTGTGTGATACTCTCTCAGGTCTTTGTTGTGGCGTTTTTAAAATGACTAAATATTTTCTGTCCAAAATGAACATTTTGATACTTGGCGGGGGAGGTTCTTTTTACTTTTCAGATTCGATGTTTAAGGAACAGATTTGTGACAAAATCAGAGTCCTGTGGGGCACCACAAACCTCCATAGAGCCTCGATAGGGTAAAAAAAGTCAAGCAGGAGCCGACTATTCTTAATGGATTGTACATTACCGTAACACTTGGTGTTTCTGTAACACTATCTGCAATATCATGTGCATCTGTCAAATCCTATGACAGCTGTTAGGTAACTTTTGTTGTTACTTGGGTAGTGTGAAGAGAAAAATGCCCTTAAAAGGATGGCCATGTTCATGCCCTGTGGAGCCAGCATGGCCTAATTCTCTGGCCAGGGAGACAATAGCATACCTGAAACCAGATATTTTATCTTGCAGTGAAAGCGCCGTGCTCCTGTGACTTAAATGCTTCATAGAAAAGTGTCTCTTTCAGAATAAAGAACACGTTTCTCTCATGGGGAATGAAACTGCTGCTTAGGAAACAACCAGGAAAAAAGAAGGGAACAGTTCCCAGAAAGAACCAAAGTGCAAGAGTCTCACAACCAGAATGACAAGAAAGGAGAGCAGCGTAACCTCCCCTGTGTAAGGGGAGGCCAGTCCCCTGTGACAATTGTGTTTCTAAAAGAAAAACGAGTCTTCACATAAAAAGATGGAGACAGTTTTGGTATTTGTCACTGCTTTTCTGGTGTTTGCATAAAAGGTTGCTGAAGGTTTCTTAGACTGTGGCATTATTTTGGCCAGGAGGAATTAATTAGAGAGAAAAGATGACTCTTGCAAGAAAGTGGAAACAGCATTACACATCGCTGCAATTTGCAAAGCAAACACTGAAAGAACAGTTACAGTTCTTTGTAAAAGTTTGAAAATACGTAAACTGAAAACTTTGTTTTCTGTTACCTCAGAACTTGTGTCTCAGAGCAGTATCATACTTTATATTAGTAATCATTCTTAGCTCTAATACTCTCTTCTAACCTGTATAGCAAGCAGTGCTCTTGTAATCTGCTGGTGAACTGCAGCAGTTTCTGCCTCCTTTACTCCATGTTTGTCTGCACTTCAGCCATGCTAACCGAACTCTTCCTGCACAAATGTATTTATTTTTTCATAAAAACTGTATTTATTTTTTTTACAATTATTATTTACAACCATTTGCTGAATGCAGGCATACAGGCATACACAGCGCATACCTCAGCAGTGAGTCATCTCAAGTTTGATTTATTCTGGTTTCTTGACAGCCTTATGTGGTTCATGCAATAGCTTTTGGATTTGTAGCAAAATGTCTTGAGACTGAAGTTCACAATGCCAAATTTCATCCCAAAGCACAGGTGCTCAGTAAATCTGAGAAAGTACGAGTGGCATGAAATGTATGTGTACTGGGGATGTGTTGTTACAGAAATAATGGTATGGTCTGAAGGCAATAGTATTTTTCACTCTCAAGGTAGCAGAATTGTTCATAAATGTCTAGAACAATATTCAGGTGAAACCATCAGTGAACCGTACTTCATTGGAAGATTGTGAAATACTGCTGCAAGGTAGTAAGAACTAGTTGGACAAGTTTTTGTCAGGAGTTGTTTTTGTAGTTCACCCTTCCTTTAGGCAAAGTGGTGCACTAGAAAAATCTGTTCCTTCCCACTGCCTGAGAAGGCTTATTAAGCAGAAGATGAAAGTGGAATAGCTACTTATGCTCATTCAGTGGCAGCAATGTGTCTGCTGATGTGCTTGGCCTGTAGTCATCCAGGCTGCAGATTCAGTACAGTTTCCAGGACTATCCATAAAAATCTCCCATTTATGCTATTGCCAGGGGGCGTTGGAATACATGGACTTTAATTCTGCAATCCCCCTGGATTGTCTGCCTGAGCAATGTGATAAACTTCCTCAGCATTGTCCTGGCTGTAGAGAATCTGGCAGAAACAAGTCCTAAAGAAGATTATGTTAATGCTTGATTGAAAAAGCAGAATCTGATGAACAGCTTAATAAAATTACAGGCTAGAAATGAGATTCAAAGGAGGAAAGTGTTTCTTACAGCAATTGTTTTATCAGCATCCTCTTCTGTCACAAAACTGAGTCTGAATTACCCTATTCTCAATCTCCTTCTATCATATATACCAAAGAAGTATCTTTGACTTTTTTTTCCCTATGGTTACAGTGTATAGAAAATTTATTTTTCCCAGAGTGTAAACTAACATCTTTTTTTTTCCTATAAAATGTTAGGAAAATACAAGCATAATATGCTGTATTAAATAATGCATTTCCTATACATATACAAATATATATATTACTATGATAACACATCACACATTTTTACATAACACAGTCTCTGTTTTCCCACAACATAACAATATTAAGACAAAAATACATATAAAATCATGTAGTCAACAAACTAAACTAGTTTTAAATGTAGATTTTGAATGAGGGAAGGCACTTGTCCAGCTGGCCCCTTTCCAGCTGACGTCCACATACAGTGCAGGCTGCTGGCACTGGGGTGCTGTGTGAAGGCAGCAGGCTCACAAATCGCTGCAGTGGCAGTTCCAGCAGAAGCACTCAGTGCCCCAGCTTCTGGGGCAGACATCTGTCCTTGTCCTATGGCTTATTGTCTGTCTGCTTAGCTGTGGACTCGGTGAGCTCTTAGCTCATCTCCCTGTGCAACCACCCAATGGGCAAGATCAGAGAGCTCAGCTCTGTAAAAAGTAACTCAGGGAAGAAAAAGCCATGGCAATTTTTGACCTGATCAGTTTATTGCACCACTACACAGCTGCTCACACCAACACAAGAGTGAGGAGGGGACCAGGAGCTGAAATCCACGTATATGAGGAGGCAGCCCCTCGTGATGATCTGGTTGTAAAAGCAGTTGCTTTTGACATTGCAGCCAGTGTCACATTGGCAGCCTGTCCAGGCTCTTGAGGGGGCTGCTGGGCAGGAGGTCAGAAAGCCATTCAGATACAATTCCAAACCAGTTCCTCTTCTGCAGTTATTTTCAATTTGTTGAAAAAATGGTGCAAACACCACCATCCTGAGGTGTCCCTGCTCTCCAGCTGCCACCTCCCAGCTGCCTGTGTAGTAGGGGCATTTGTGTTGTGGCATTACAACAGTTGTGCACGTCACACTTTTTGCTTCTTCCTCCCCCAAACCCTTACAGCAAAGATCAAAACATGCTATGTTAATGGATACCACACATCTTGGCCATAAATCACCATACCCTGAAGTGTCTGTGCTAGCAGTGTGAGTGACCAGACCACATTTTGAAAAAATCCACACCAGAGATCTACTTGCTCTTCATGGTCTCAGCCCTGTAAAGTAATTAAGTGCTATTTAAGGGACCCTGTCCATGAATTTCCATCTCTTGCTCTGTTTGCTAGCACTAGAAGTATCTAGAATCAGACAATCTGAATGATTTGGTGGGGGGGGAGTGTAATTTCTTCTATGCTTTTATCAGTGTATTACCCATGCACTGTCTAATATCTTATGCATAGTCATGTTTATTGTTGCCATGACCATTGATCTGCTGTTTAAGTGCTGGTTTTGTGGGTCTTTGGTACAGAAATTTGATAAATGTCCCCTATGAAAGTCCCATGAAATACAATTCTATTTAAAAAACAGTTGAGGAGCTAAGGGACTGATGCAAAAATCTCACTTCCTAAATTCTCCAGATTTTGCATTAGTAGCATCTGTCTCTGTTGTTGTTTGTAATGAGATTTTCTCTAATATTATATTGAAATGAAATTCTTTACTAAGGAAGAGAAATGTAACAGTTCTGTATTTTTTCCTTCTGCAGAAGGTGTCAATCAGTCACTGGGCGTTCCTGATGTTTCTTCAGTTTGTCACCATTAAGTAACTGCTTCATGAATGCCTCTCTGACAAAATTTAACTTGCATTTGATAAGGCAAGCAAACAAAGCTTCTGATAAGCACTTTGTGATAAGCACTTTGTGCTCATCACAGCTCCTAAGGATCTGGGACCACACCCATTCTCTCTGCCTGGTTTCCTCTTAGGGCACCATCCTAAGGATGCTTAGGAACCAACCTGCTCTGTTTTGCTATGAATCTTTGAGGTGAACTCTTTCTCCACACAGCATGATGCAAAACTCTACTTTTAAAAAAGGCAATTTCAGAACTTTTCTTGGGTCTGAAACAGACAATGGGTTTTGGTCCAACATGATGACACGTAAGAGAGAACCAGCATATTTTCTGCAACTTGTCCTGTCTTCATTTTAGCTAATACTCTAATTATAATTTCCTGTATTCTTTCCAGCGGCTCATGCAAGAAAGTACTTGATGTTCCCATGCTATTCCATTTTTTATATAAACAGTTCCGTAATTGCTGGCTTAGTAAAGTCTGGTTTCTTTTAAGCATGCATTGTGATATTGTTCAGCTGTCTCTAGCACTCATCTGTGCTACATAAATGGAGCTGGACTGAATTCAGTTCAGGTCAAAGACTAGATCTGCAATGGGAAGTAAGGAACAATATTTCACTGCTTAATTCTTTGATGCTCTGTTTTTTCAAGGAAATCTGTAGCCCTCATGAAGGAGAGGGAGTTGTATGTTAAAAAACATAAGGGCAGATACTAGAATGAATTTAAACTCAGTGACAATTTTCTTACTCTTCTTAGTTAACTTTTGCAGAGGCACTTAATAGGTGTTCTCTGACTGCACATCTGGTATATGCAGACCATTGGTATATGTTCAAACTTAACCAGAATTACTGTAGTTTAATGGTTCTCAGTGAACCTCCTCTGAGTCTGAGGAGCTGCTCACTGTAAACTTTGCCAGTCAACGTATCTGACTTCTGCATTGACAGTTTTTCCTAAGTATCTTGCTAGTCTGAACTTGCTGAGGCTGAAGGACTCATTGCTGACCCCTTGGAATCACTTATTTCCCACTTATGGTGGGATGAGAAATCTTGAGTATTGTGGATGGACAGTCAGTCTACCAAAGAGAAGAAATAGTTAATGCTGTCTGTTGCAGTCAAAGAGAAAATAATTCACAGATCAGAACCCCACAGATGGTTTAGTTCTGTGACAATTAAGGCAATTACCTTAAATATTCAGTTCAGTTTTAATGTTGCAGGCAAGGAGACACTTCTTCTCACAGGTAGGTATCAAGGCAGCTGTTCCATGTGTGTTCAGCTGCACAGCCTGGCACAGGTGAGTTGGTGGCAGCAGCCTACAACTTTGTAAATAGTTTGGGCTGCTGAGATTAATACGTGTGGCTTCAGAGCAAAAATTTGTTAGTCAGTCTCACTGTTAAAAGTTCAGTGGATTACAGTATCTTTGGACAATCCTTTAAGAAGCCCTAAGCTTATACCCAGGATGAATGCTGGATGTCAGGCTGGAGTACAATAGTTTTTTAAAGGATCACTGTGAATATGAACAAAAATTATAAACATCAGTGAATGATGGGTCAGACATAGTCATTTAAAAGGCTTCAATGCTCATGCAGGCCTGGAGCTGGTGAGCATTAGTCAATCAAAATTCATATTTGCAGCTGAATCTTGTTTTAGGGGCCTCCTGAATTTGATTTTTTATGTGTGCATCTCTGCTTGTAGGCACAGAAACAGAACATGCAGACAATGCAGAGAACAGCACTGAGCAACCAGGCTGACAGCTTTTCCATCCTGGATTCTCGTTTTACTGTATAGTACCATTTAGATGTGTTTACATCAAGGCAAGCAAGTTCTGTTTGCCGTGGTAGCCAAAGAGGTTATCAGTACCCACCTCTGTCTTCAGCCTTGGGAACAGAAGGACTAAAGTAGCCTGATAAAATACAGGTACAGGCAAGTGGGACACAAGAAGTCCTCAACCTGTAGATACCCCTTCAGTTACCTCTGGCAGGGGTACAGAACATTTTGAATTTTAGGAGTTTTTACTTCTATTTTAAGTGCAATGGTTTAAAGGCAGTAATTAACAGCACTACAGACTTGAGGAGCACCAGGTATTTCAAAATTATTGCTGCAATTAAATCCGTTGTCACTGGTATACCCAAGAGAACAGCAGATAGGCAAAGTCACTCAAAGGCCTTTGGAAATGGGCTTTTTGGAAAACAGGTATGAGATTTGGAGGAAAAAAAGGAAGATTAATCTCAAGTCACCTGGACTTTAAGAAGATCAATTCTTGCAAAATAAAAGACACTTCAGTTTCCCACTAGTGGGTTGCAATCGTCTTGCTGATTTCGAAGCTTTTTCTTGAAGATGGATATGGATGTGGATGGCTGGTAAAATATACTCCAGATCTCACCAGCAGTAGTAACATCACTGCAATCTTCTGTTTCAGCTGCAGCTGGAATCTGATGTGACCTAGGAAACAAGAGTTAATTCTAGTGTTAATGTGCTAGGGAAGACATTGTTATGTCTGCAGTACTTCTGCACTGGGAATGCTCACAGCTTCCACTACATCTCTGACACTTCTTTCTGCCAGCTGGGCAAAATGTAGGGGTTTGGAGTGTTTCTTGGTTGGCCAAATGAGAAGCTAGGTATTCTGCTGCCACCCTAATGCCAGCAGTGACATTAGGCTAAGAGGGCTCAACAGACTGTAGTTGGTTTTGTTGTTATTATTATAGTTGCTATTAATACAAATTAATTTCCTTGTAAATTTAAGCATGTTTGTGCTATGTCAATACAATATTCAACATTTTGATTTGCTGGTAACTCACCATCATTTCATTCAATGAGTGTCCATCTAGAGGACACAAAATTTACTTAGTATGAATGTAGAGGTTTTTGTTTTTTCCCTGCAAATTATTATCATAATTTAACCTCTTCTCACCAAATCTGCATGTCTGATAACATTTTCCTCTTTCTTTCTTCCTCCTAAAGTACAAATCTCGTCAAATCAAGAGCAGAAGAGATATTCTAGCAGCAAATGCCATCCTGACTGGAAAGTTAACAAATGTGCTTATTTAGGATCTTTTATGAGGATAAAAATATATAATAACTAAGTTGGTTTTGAACAAGTCCAATCTGACTATCAGAAGGCAGAGAGGAGGCCCAGGTTTGGTTCAGAGCTGAGATCTTGGTTCTCTGTGGTTGGTTTTGCTCCGCACTCACCTCATGGTAATGTGCAGAAGTATCTTTGCTATTATGGCTGTAACACTCAGGATGAGCAGTGCTGTCAGACTGTATATTGTCCACTCTGCAAAAGAGAAGAGGGGGAGCTCTCAGTACACTCGTTTATTTACAGTTTTTACAGTAAGAATATTGCACACAAGAAACAAACAGCCTTCTGATGCTTTATTCAAATCTCTAACTGGACGATGCCCTAAACCTGTGAGTATTTTCTGCAGACTGGCAGAAACTGTACAACTTTCAGACAGAACTGGGTTTTTCCCTTGCAGGACACCTCCCTAAAAAGACAACTTCAGGACTGTGGGCATGTGCACAGTGACATGGAGGCCCAGCTTCAATGATAAAAGCAGATGCCCAGGGTGGTTTAAGGACTAACAGTGACATTCACCAAGAGTGCATTTCCAGCTTTCAATTATTTACAGCTCAGTAATTCCCTGAACTAAGTGATGTCCTGAAGGTGAGTTCTAGACACATGACAGTTCTCAGTGACACCTCTCCTACACCCATTAACTTGTCTAGTCCTCTCTGTATGATTGATGAAGCTTTTGTTAATTGGGGTAACAGGGATGCATGCAGCATTCAAGCTATTCTAGACTCTACAAAAGTTGGCTCTTTTTTCAGCAACTTGTGCCCTTCTGTGGCATGCAGTGGTCACTGAAGCTGATTTCAGTAAGGAGGCTGCTCTGACTTACATATTTTGATGTGCTTTCATTCTCAAGAACTCACCATCCTCACACTATTTCTGACTTAGGCTGAGAAGTGTTTTGAAATGTAATGAGACAATCCCAGTTAGTGCTAATTAGACTAAATGAAAATTCATCTGTTAGTAAGATGCACAGTGGATCTGCTAATGTGGAGGAGGCAGCAAAGGAAATAGTGACTCCAGATTTTCCTCTGGCCAATTGTTTTTTCCTGTTTCCACATTTTATTGAATCATTACCTGGCATGGAGCTAGTTGGATGGCTTGGGCTGGTTGTGATGACATAGAGTATCTTTGACGACCGGGCTGCATTGATGCTGAGATTTGCTTGTTCATTTATCCTCTCTGAAAGGGTGTGATTGACTGGGATCTTGTTTTGATGCACATTGTCCTTCACAGCTGAAAACATGAGAGTATGATTACAGTAACAGTTTCTTAACAGGTGTAACTGGACTTTATTTTGTGCTTGTAAACAGACATGCTGCTCTCTGGTTTACTTAAGAGAACTCAAATAATCACATTATATCTGATTCCAGAGAAAGCCTGTATTTCACCAGGTTGGGGTTCTCAGAATTTTTCTGGAAGCTGATTGTTCATCATAACAGTAGGTACAACTCAAAGACCAGAACATTTTCTCTTGATGATTTCAGATTGGAGAGGAACAGTCTGTTGGAAGGAGCCAAGATGAACCAACATGCAGATGGATTACTGTTTTTTTGTTTTGTTTTTTCCCTTTGTCATTTTCCAATCTGTTTTAACAGGAAGGTACAGAACTGAATTTTTGAAAATCTGTATTTTGCTGTTTATGGTGTAGCTGACTGGAGTGTTCTAAACTGAGGGAAGTTTTGGCAAAGCTTTCACCCACTGAGTAGTGGCAACAAGAGAAATGAAACTCCTGTTAGATGAGAGCTAAAATATTTGCTCTTTAGTTGCCACTTCAGAGATCTCCTGTGTGAATTAAAGGTAGAATCAGCAAAGGTAGCCTCTTACCTCTATACCTGATAGCAAATCCTTGGGCTTGATTGATGTCATCTGAGAAAAAGTACAAAATGACAAAATCCAGAGAGATGTTAAAGGTGTGGGGAGGCCGGTTCTTGCCATTAAAACGAGCTAGAACATGATAGGTGTAACCATCCAGCAATTCCACCATATCTGTAGCATCTTTGATTTCAAACAGGACAAAGCTGAAGTGGATTTGAGATGCTCCTGGAACTTGTATGGTCCAATAACAGACTTTGCCTGTGCCATATGTGTCAGGAAAATCTGGGGAATAGATCACAGCTGTAGCAGAAGTGTAATTCCCTCCACAGGCACCAATAAGGGCTGTGAAAACAAAAGGAAAGGGAGAAAAACGGAAAGAAAGAAAAAATAAGAGGTAATGCATTATTTTGCAAAGTTTTAGCAACCTGTAGATTCTAATCCTTAAATGTGACTTGAAGGTACAGCCTTGCTAGGCCAGCAGGATGCACTGCCTCTGCAGCTGCTCTTTCCCTCCCACAGCACTGGGAGCAAAGCCTTTGATGCCTTTGCTTGGAATACTCTCCTTATGCCTCATTACTCTGGCACCTGTGCATCAGTCTTGAATACTGCAACTATCCCTTGTCCTTGCATGTAACCATGTCCCCTTTCATGCATCCCTGCAGAAATGGGATAAAAGATAAATCACTGATTCAGGGGCTTCTACTCCATCCCTATCAGGCAGGCAGGCAAGTGGATTAGTGACTATTAACTCTCACTGCTTAATTACTGACATTCCTTCATAGCTGTATGAAATTGAAAAAACAAATCTTCACAGAACAGGTGAAGCTGAAAGGGACCCTGCAGATTGTCTACTCAAATTCCCCTTCTAAAAGTAGGAGAGAGTGTCTGGTTGTGTTTTGAGTCTCCAAGAATGGAGACTCTTCAGCCTCTCTGGGCAACCTGTTCCAGTGTCACCCTCAGCATAAAAAAAAAAAAACAAAAAAAAAACCAGAAGTATTTCTTTATGTTTAAATGGATTTTCCTGTATTTCAGTTTGTGCCTGTTGCCTTGTCTATTCACTAGATAGCACTGAGAAGAGGATGGCTTCATCTTTACACTCTCCCATCAGTCAGCTTTACAAATTGAAAAGGTTCCTCCCTAGGCCTTCTTTTATCAAGGCTAAACAACCCAAGATCTCTCAGTCTCTCCTGTAATACCTCAGCCACCTCTGTGGCCATCGGTATGGGCTTTCCAAGCATCTTGTCTTCTGATCTTGCCCAAGTAACAGCTGACCTTACCTTTGCTAAGTAACTTGAAAAAGATACTTTTACAAAGTCTAAAGAAAAGATATGTTGCTACTTTTTGTATAACAAACAAAAAGTACTCCTTGGTACTCTGTACTCCTTGGTAAGTGTCCAGATTCCCAGTGCAAACTTAAATACCCATGAATCCAGAGAGCAACTCACATGCCACCAACTGACAATGCACATCCATACATGCACATACAACTTTTTACTCTCTAGTAAAATCTATTCTTAGGGAATCTTTCTGTGACACACTGCTTCTGATAGCTGACTAAGTACCTCTTGTGAGGAATGTGAGAGAACCTCTGGAGCACGAGCAAGCATCATTTCTTGGAAGAGCTATTTCACATGGATGACAATTTTATGCAGAAATGGAAAGCAGCTTTATTTTGTACTGAATTGAGGTGTTTTGCTGGTTTGTGTGCAACAGTTCTCATTGTTTTTGAGCTCTTTCCCTAATTTGCTGAACATGTGAGGCCTCTCCTTTGGGAAAAACTGAGCCTGCTTCAGTACTTACTGTCAAAAAGAATGACTCTGCCATCCCCACCGCAAGGCTGAGTATGGTCTCCAAAGCAAACACTGTTGCATTCCGTACTGGCTGCCTCCCCGTATCTCCAGTAGTCAGGATTATTTCCACAGAAACAAGCATAACCTGATTCCATGCCTGCAAACTTTGACAACAAAGATGCATAAGGAAGGGAGGAATAGTATTTGAAGGAGTGACAGCAGGACATTGGTCGAGCAAGAAAGCTGGCAGCAGAATCTGTGTGTTTTGGACAAGTGTGATTAGTCAGAGGAACCACCACAGGTTGTTTTTGTTTGGGCTGTTAGGATGCTACTTAAGACTAGGGAGAGAGATGGAATGGAGGGCACCCTGACACTCAAAACCGCAATAAGCAACCGTATTTTCTCCTGGCACTATTCATTAGTCCTTTGTCCAGATTCCTCTGGATGCAGAAACAGGGCTGGATCTCTCGGAGTGGAAGTGCAACCTTAAACCTCCCAAAGGTTAGAAAAAAATAGGGAGCAGGAGAAAGATGATAGAGAGCTTTAGGCATGCTGCCATTTTTGTCTTTGAAAACACTTTGTACATGAATGTCAAAGAAATCACCTTAAATTGTTGACTCCGGCAGGAGCTGATGCATGTTTGGATTGTAAGTTTATTGGAGGTCTCGCTGGTGCCAGTCAAAGGTGGTGGCTCTCCATGGTCCTTGTAACAGCCCAGATTTCCTGGCACTGGCAAGAGTAACACACAAGAGTCATTCTAAAGCTGTGCCTGTAAACATCCAGGACACAGACCCTTTATGCACTACCTGACTACCGAGCAGCTCTCTCTATGTTCTGGTCTGGATCTTGCAGTATGGCAAGTGTTACTCTTTGTTACTCATACTCTATGATTCTTGTCAGAGTTTCCAAACACGCCCAGGGATGAGTGATGGGGCAGAAGAGTATCGTATCTTCTCAGCAATATACCTGTAAAACTCTCTAGCTGGTTTCAGTAAGCTGCAGTAAAATAGGCAAGATAAATACTTTGTTCATTTCTCCAGACAGAGGCAATCAAAAAAACCCAAGGCATTACGTGGGTTCAGGGGGATTGTGGGGTGGTTTTTTTTGTTTGTTTTTTGGTTTTTTTTTTTTTTTACTCTTGGCACGCATATTCCGAAAATGTAAATTAACCTATGTGACTTCTGTCTGATCTTCCACACAATGACATTCTGGAAGTTTTCAAAACAGGAAATTTGAGGAAGGGAACCTAAACTGTTTTAGGATGGAGTTTGGCAAGTTTTATGGGAGAGACTATATACTTATACAGGGGAATTTCCTAATATTTAAAACTTGAATTCTGATATGAACCTGAAGTATCATACAAAGAGATTAAAAATGAGCAATATTACTTTAACACCCCTCCCCCCCAATCTATTTACATTAATAGGATGTTTCAAGGCTCCTTGGTCACTATGGGAGATCAGAGTTTTCCCCCTTCAGTGCATAATTTGTCCTCTGGTGGTTTTTTTTCTCTCGGTTTTGCACTTTTCTTCAAAGCACTGGAATTTAGCCAAGACCACCCCCCAGAGAGGATGTGGAGTACAATACAGTGCTGTGGTAATGGCATAAAATTATCCCTTGCCCACTTGTCATATCTGCTCACATACTTGAAATTAAATCCGCTATGAGCTCTATGTTAAGTTTTATCCCTGTCCCAGACTGACAAGGATTCTTTTTGTCCACCTAACTGCCACAGCTCTGTGTGACATGATGTGGTCAGAGACCTGTATGAGTGTTTTATTTATGTAGTCATTGGTTATTACAGTACCCAGTAAACTTATTATAAATAATGACATAACATTGCTTCAAATATTGTTCATAAATTAATTTTGTTTTCTAAGAATACCATTTCAATTATAAATACTTGCATGGAGTTATGGCTTTGATATGCCCTGCAGCAACATTCGTGTAAGTACTGAGACTTCAAGTTACAGCCTGATTTAACATACCTTTGGAAATCCCCACTTGCAGCCCCACCCCAGCTGAGTACAGCTGGGCAGATAACTCTGAGAGAGCTCATTCTTTTTTGTATTGTGTGTGATATCACTGCCCTGAAAAAGCTTCCTACTTATCCAACCAAGCTCATTTTCCTGAGAGACCTGGGATTTTGAATTTTTTTTTTAATTTAAGTTGCTTTATTAGTGAGATCTTTCAACCTTGGCTCCAGAGGATTAGTACTTCAGTATGTTCCATGCTAAGAAACCTGACTGAGTAATTTGAAAACTTCTTAAATTTTGTAACTAAATCAAGCGTACATCCTAAGACTAATTAATCTCTTTGGTGTCCCAGTAGTATTTTAACCTTCTTTGCTCTTAATATTTAGCCTGCTAAAGAAACTTGGCAAAAAATGAGGTAGTGTTCTGCAATTACTGTCCATGCTCACCAGTGATGTTTCACTATTACACTGTCTTCACCCATTTGTATCTATTTGTCCTCTTGTGCTTAAAATCACCTCTTTTGCACAAGCATATTATTTTTCTTTTAAGCAGCATTTGACATAATGAGGTCCTGGCAAACACCACAGCTTCTGCATTTTACATGTTAAGGCACGTATTAAATGTACAAAAATATGGAATGAATCATTTTGAGTTCAAAAGCACGTTCCAGCTATGCTCATCTAGCTGTCTTTGAAGAGCCTCCTAGCTTTCTGCAATGGCAGTATGCACAGATTGTTTGAGTTGTCCTTGTTCCTGTGTTCCATCCAGCTCTGTGTAACTTACCTGGCCCTGCCATTTAACACTTCATCGATATTTCAGTCAAATTTATTACATTACATACAGGCACACTGGAAATATGAGTCCAGTAATGAAATCTGTTTATGGGGAGAGAGTCGTGTGAGTCATAAACATGAAGATGTAATTAAGTGGTACAGCAAGCCTTTCTTTCTTTCACATTTTGGGAGTGTAAGTTGTTACTTCCTCTGAACTTAAACCTAACCTCATTAACAGGGAGGAGGTAAAAGTCAGGAATAGCTGACTTTTTGCAACACTGCAAACAAACCATCTGAAGCATTCAGTTCTGAATCCTCCATGTGAGACGCACATGTTCTCTCAGGACTCGGAGCTGCTGTCTTGCCTTTTATTTTGTTTATGTCCATTCCAGTCTGCTTAGCAGACATTAAGAAGAAGAGAGGAAGAAAAGGGAAGGCTAAGCTCCTCCTGGAGTAACTACCACTGTCTTCTGTGATTCTGCTCGTGCACCTTCACCTAACACAGCTAAATTCTGTACAGCCTGTTTACATACGCAGGATGTCAGAACGCATTTCTGACTGAAGCCTGTAGTGTTTTGTATAAACATTAGGGAATGAGACACATGATACAATCATGTGAATTCATCACCATAATGAAAAATCCTTAACTGTAGATTCTTAATTATTGTTACAATGAATCACTGCATGCAAATCTCTCTAGGCAATCAAGATGCTGCCTGTTGTTGGCATTGCCATGGTATTACGTGGGCATAATTAATAGGTAACTTATGCTCCAGATACTTTCCTAGCAGTAAATATCATTAAGGAAAAGAAGCTTATATAAGAAATTTTTCTCTTAAAATGTTCAAATAGGACTTTTTTACACAATTGCTTTCTTGCTCCATCACAAAGCTCAAGTTTTGTATTGTGCACTTCACAAGATAGTTTTGATGGTCCTGTGACTTAGCATCATGCTTACTGAAAACAGAAAGTCTGGTGAAGAATAAAAGATTTTTTTACTTACATAGCTTCATAAACCATGAGGTTTGTATTAAGATTTGGATGGGCTTGCAATGTACAGTTTGCTCTAAATTGCTGCAATTCCTTTTTCTAGTATCGAGTTTCAGTGCAATGCTTGAAGCAGCTGCTACTGGTCAAAAGGACATTTTGTAAATGTAAGTCTGGATTATCTGTGCAAGTAAGTGTCCAAGTTTAAATCCTCTGCTCCCCACCACAGAGAAAATGAGCGAGGCTGGTTTTAAAAGGATCCTTTGTGTAGAACAAATGGAGTGGAGAGAATTTGCCTTTCAGCTTTTTTCCTGGTGCCATATCCAGATAATTTGTTAACATCTGTGGTCTTTAAAGAAAATGCAAATTCTTTCATTTTAGACCAAGTTAAATTTCTTAATTAGGAGGGTCAGGTTTCTTAAATCATGCCTGGTATATTAGAAAAAGAAGAGTAAGATGTCCTCTGAACAATGAATATCAGAGTGTTGAATGATTTTGTGTTATTTAAATTAGACCCCTTAATCTCTATTTAAGTCTAAGTAAAAGGCATCTGTCTTATGGTCACGGTTATGTATTTGTTTGCCTAGCTTGAAGATGGGAATCACTCACAATCATAAAAAAAACCAAACAACAAAACTATGAACAAAGTAAAAAAAAAAATCACTTTAGATCCATTTTTCTTGTCTGGTTTTGTTTTCTTAACTTTGAGTAAGAAATGTACTTCTTCCAGTTGAATGTGTGCCTGTATATGGACACCTGCTCTGGTGCTGAGCAGTGAAGACCTCAGTTATGCCTTAGAAACAGAGGGTAACTGCCCAGAAGGAAGTTAGGGAAGCAAGTGAAGACATTAATGATTAGACTTATTAAAATGTGTAGCTATGGTTGCCTGTTAGCATGCAAAACTTGAATTTTGTAATATTTAGGTGTATTTTAAAGAATGTGATTCGGGAAAGAAAATTTTGGAACATACTGACACAAATCATGACATTGTGGACATGGTAAAAAATAGAATACATTGAAAATATTAAATTCTGGAAGGAAGCTTCATGTGAATAGCTTGTGAATTATCTGATTAAAAAAAAAAAATCAAAGTCCAGGTTGTGGTTTCACAGGAATGCTAAATATCTGCACCTGCCAGAGACAGAATTCTAGCCCAGAGTTCCCAGATACCACACAGACACCTTTTCCCTATGTCCTCTCATATTGTGTTTTGTTTCCTCCAAGCAATTCTGTGTATGAAGCACTATACACATTAAACTAATGTAATTCATTTTACGAGCTAATTGCAACGGATGGACACGTATATACCTTGTAAAAACTTTCCTTTTCCTTTTTGTCCTCTAGATTTAAATAAATTAATGATATATTTCTATGCAAAGAAGTAGCAGTACTCCATAAGTTTTGTGTGATTCCCTGTCACACAGTACTATTTGTAAATAATATAATCCAGTAATTCTGAGATAAGATGAAAAGGACAGCAGTGGAGGAATGATTCTGTAAGCTTGTCATTAACTCTAAAAAACCTGTGCCAAACACAGCTTAGTCTACAACTGAAAATAAGCTGTTTTGCCTTATTTCTGTTTGGGAATCACTACCCACTGTTGTATAACTGCCAATCTCTGTTCAACTGAGACACAGGCCTAAAAAAATTGCACGGTGCTCTTACTTCGGCAGGATGGAATCTCACAGTATTTCCAATATATTCCATCTTCGTGTTCTGCAATATAGCACCATGGGCTGACATCCCCATCAGGGTTTCTGAAAGAGAAAAATGGTGAGCAAAATCCAATTTTTTTTCAAAAACCACAAAAAAACCCACAACCTTATTAACCTTCAACAGCATCACTATTTTTGCTCAAATACCTCCCGTTGACTTTATTTACCAAGAAAAATGCAAAGTTTTGCGTTATCAGGAAGTTCAGATAGCTTTGGTTATTACAGAATTCATCAAGCATAAGAAGCTAGTAATGTCTAAAATGTAGCTTTTTTAAATTCTACGTTTAAAAGATGCAGAGCTATTTCTGGTCAGTACTGACAAGGAGGAAGATTTTCTGTCCCACATCCTGTGTGTGAGTTCCACAGACTCATAAACTTGATTTTTTGCCTTGGTACAAAATAGTCCAGACTCCAACTTTCTGTATGTGTGGTGATAAAAACACTTAGCTGATAAAGTCTTCTGGGAAAGAGTTATTTTCTTTCCCTTCAATAAAACTCACTAAATCCATTGTAGTGATCTCTCTGTATTGATGGTTAATTCCTTATGTGTCCATGATGATGATGATCACTATTTTTATAATTATTTGCTGTTGAATAGCATCACTTACAAATGCACACCTAATTAGTCCTTAGGTTATTTAAAGTTTTTTCTACATACACTTTGAAAAGCTATTCAATAAATTGTTATTTTGGACAGTCAGGGTGAAATATGACCTTTTTTTTTAAAGTAGGACCAGTCACAATCTTTTTATCACGTCCTTTGGCCTGAATTCTATTAATGACACAGCCCTACTGAAGTGTCAGTTCAGCTGCATGTTGTCATTTACGCGTATTAACAACTCTTTTGTGGGAGATCCAATTTTAGAAATTCTGTGGATGTTTGTTTTTTTTTTTGGTCAAATAACAGACTGCTGAAAACAACTGGTGAGTTGAGTTCAGTTGAGATGACTAAAATGTTGCTAGTTAGGCTTTCAAACAGATTAGCAGAGGTGGTGGACAGTGAAAGTCTAAGACTAGCTATGCTAGGAATTTAGGTGTAATGCAAGAGCTTCCAGTAGCTAAAAAAAGTAGAAGACTAAAACCAAGTAAAGCTTGTACTCGAACTAACCCATTTTTCCTTGTTTACAGAGTTACAGGAATTTTTGCATTTACATCTTCACAACAGAAACCGCATGTCTGGGACTGAATCATGATAATGGCACTCTACATATAATTCCTTGAAAATGCGAGGAAATTGTAGCAAAACATGATGAATGTCTTTAGAAATCTTTGCCTTGAACCTCAGAAGTGCATACAGTTAGAAAACAACTCTCTGTCTTCCAAAATCTCCTAAAATTTCCATCTTTGTAATTTTGTTATGGTTGAAATGAGCGGAACGTTATGAGGCATTTCCATCTTAACAGGGTGTCTTGAAGTAAACAAAGTATTCCAAGTAAGGACCACCCATGGAGAGGTAACGTGCTTCTGATTAATACTTCAAGTGTAAAGTTCGATTATTCAAATGCTCTCCCCAAAATCAAATCTCAAAGCAATGTATTATGCCTTAAAAAAAGCCTTGTGAGGTATGTGCTGCCTGAGAGAAGGGAAGATCAACTTGTCCATTGTCATCAAACAGATGAATGTCAGAGAAGGAGCTGAAACAGCTGTAACACAGGCCTCGACAACATTTGCATGCTAAAGATACACTCTGGCACTCTCAGTCATTTTCCAAGCTTTCTTTCAAGAGAATGTGAAGTTAAAAGTCACCATTAGTTAGGACTGTCATTCTGCACACCTGTGAGAATATTCCTAGGCCAAGTGATACAGCATAAGGAAGAAAATGCCCAACCTTCCAGTCAAACTCCATCTCAGCAAGGATAACCTAACACCTAGCAGACTGAGGTAAAAAAGCTCTATTTGGTAATTAAGAAACTTCTCAGGTTTACATATCAGATTATAGGCTTCTTGCTCCTTGTAACACTTACCAAGTTCTCATTTGCTAGGTAAAGCCAAGTCTCAAGTGGTTTTTGAATACTTGGATAAACATTCAGTTTCTTATACATGTTTTTGCACAGCTTGTACGTGTTTTGCTTTGTACTAATCAAAATATTAGCCAGAAATGACTGCCAAAAGTAAGCTCCTGTATTTACAGCCTGTCTAGAATATTGCCACACAGCCACAATCAAAATTACATTTTTGATTCTGCTATTTGTATCAGAGAGAATTCAGTGGCCACTATATTTTTCATAGCTCTGTATTAGCATGCCTACTGAGACATAGAGCTGAAAAAAAGCCTGCAGAGTCTAAACATCTCTGAACTTAAGTTCTGATTTGGCTCCTAAATTCTGAAATTCTTATTAAAGTTTTGTTCTAAGTTCTATCCATAGTTATGGAGGTCTTCTCTAGAAGGCAAGGAAACAGAAGTGCATCTGCCGTGGTTTAGTCTGGTATTGTAACCCCTGACAGATGAGCTTCTGAATTCAAATACCTACTCTTACTCACTGATGCTCACTTAGAATTTTTAGTGACTACATAACTTTCATTAGCACAAAACTTGGAAACAGAGTGTGTAACAGAACCAGCCTTGTGTGTGAGGATAAAAACCATCCAGAGACTCCTCCAGAAACTCGCTGCACTGCTGTACTTCTGATTTGGATGATTTTTTTAATCTCCACCTTTTCATTTAAGTTATCTATCGTTTTTCTCTGTCATGCCAACTTACAGATTGGACACATGATAAGGTGCTGAAAAAGCATGGAAGTGGGTTGAAAAAGTTATTCTACTAATGGTGCTCATAGATCCAGGGTACTAATTACAGGATAAACCAAAACGTGTTAGACACGGTTCTGACATTCACAGCATGACAGGAAGTTTCCTAATTTTCTGTCAACTGCTTAAAGTAACACTGGGTATAAAGGCAATGTTAAAGCAATGTGGTATTTCTTACCTGCAGTAGTTATGCTCTCCAAGCCCTCCCTCCCCATTGGGATATTTCACAGTATTGTAAGGATGCTCAAAGGTCTCATTCCAAAAAAGACAAGGTTTCCCTGCATATTGGGAAGTCTGGTTCTGAGTGCCACGATAGTCAGCCCCATTTGCTGTATAGCATTCTGGGAAGAAAGAGACATGAAAAAAAGAAAGAATGTATGTGGGTTTAGTGTTTGTGCTTCCCTCACCCTCCACCCCATCTCCAATAGACCACGCTTCCTGAATTGTTTAGGCAGCTAAAGATGCTGGCTAGGATTTAAGATTTCTCTCAGCCAAACCTCTATTCAAGAGACTATGATGTCATTACTTTAATAAACAATGTATAAGACAGGTCTAAAGAGAGGTTTACACAATTAACATGCATTTTCTGAGTAAGCATAATACTTTTTTTTACTGTTTTCCCCATGTTTTACTCATTAGCACAACTCTGTAACTTGTTCATTTTCCAAAAATGAAATTATATGACATTACCAGTCTGCTGCTTATCAGCATATTAACCAAAATCTCACTTCAGCTAAAGTTGTGATTATCTGTACTTTTTATAAAGTGAAAGACTTTGTAGGCACAGATCTTACCAACATTTACATTCTGATTTAGAAGAATTCTTAGGGATTGAATTGCCTTAGAAAGGGACCTTCTTCAGTAGAGTATAATTATAATCTGCTAAAGTATTTATGCTTTCAGATTAAAAAGTATGGATCAGTATTCTTCTGCCTCACTCATATTTTCTCCCACCTACGTTTGTTTTCCTTGCTTCCTAATACTCAGCAAGTTAGAAATCAAAGTAGAGAATGATTTCTCTAGTTACTAAATACATTAGTCCCTTCTCATCTGAGCTACAGATTTCATGCTGCCTGGCTTTGCTGGGTCTTGTTAATCATAGAAGCACAGAATGGTCTGGGCTGAAAGGAACCCTAAGGATGACCTAGTTCCAACCCCCCTGCCATGGGCATGGACACGTTCACTGGACATCCTCTGATCAAAAAAATATTCAAACGCACGAACAATTTTACTTTCGCTGAAATTGCAAAACATTTTTGATTAAATTATGCAATGTGAGTGTGACAGAGCATGGGAACATGTTGCCCAGCAAGGCTGTACAATCTCCATCCTTGGAGATATTCAAAAGCCACCTGGACATGGTCCTGGACAACCTGCTTTAGGTGACCATGCTTGAGCACAGCAGTTGGACAAGATGACCTCTAGAGGTCACTTTGATCTCAACCATTCTGTGATTATCTTCCAAAAACAGTCATTATAATTAGTGTACCATAAATAAGTCCATCCTGCTTATAATTAATACTTGCTAACATTTATCATCCTTGCATTTATTTAAGAATAGGAGTAAAACATAACAGTCCGTGACAGAATTAAAACTTCCGTGTTACACTGCTGTAAACATTTATTTGTAGTGGACAGCATTGCTGGGGAAATTCACAAATGCTTTCTGCTAACTACAGGCTGTGAAGCCTCCTGTTCCATCTGATAGTATTCTCTGTAGAAACCATATTACAGCTGCAGACACGTTCTACTGCCCTGAGGGAGTGGGAGAGTGCTCTGAAGTATGTGCTGATCTCAGGTGTCCCTCATGAGATCTAACTTACAAAACAAGTCTAGAAAGACCTGTGTGGCTGCACTTGGAAGAGGGGAAAAAAAAAAAAACCACCCACATCTTAATCCTGATATTAACAGTACAGCGTTTTTGTATTTAGAACTACTGTAGAAGAAGGAAAAATGTATTATTAAAACCATGCCTCTGAAATTAGTTTAGTCTGGGCTCACAAATATCAGAATGGTACAATTATAATAATTATTTAAGAGCTCTGTTACACAGCAGATGAAAGACAATGGTTTTGTGCTTTCACTGTGCATTTTCATGCCTAGGCAAGTTTGGATTTCTATTAAATGAAATTTTGTTGCTGAAGGCACACAGAAGAGGTGTCTGCACAGCCATTAATGTATTCTGCTATCATCTGTGGACAGAAAGCTATATAATTTAACCAAAACAAGCTTCAGGTCAATACTCCTCCTTACTGTAATTTACCTGGCTTCCTTAGCAATACAGGTGGGCTGCATACATTTGCTTAAAAATGCAAATCTGCGTTTCCAGTATTCAGGCCACCACAGATATTTGTGTAAGCATGAAAAAAAACCACTTTAAGGTCACGACTGTGTTGCAACTTTCTTCAATACCTCTTTTGCTTTGCCGTTAATATAAAAGCTTTTGTAGGTTATAGTTGAAAATACAAGCTGATGAATTTAGCAGAAAACAGAGGAAAACGTAATCAAAATAGAAAAGCAAAATAATATGCAGAATAAAGAATTTGTGAAAAGTGATAAGCATATCCAGAAAAGATATCTACATTAGCTTTGTACTACTTTTTTTTTGCTTCTTACTCCTAAATGAGAAGCAATATATACTTGTATCTACTCAGAAATGTAAGGAATGCTACAATATCTGAATTTAGTCTGGCACACAAATTAAACTGAAGTTAACTTCAGTCCATTTTAGGATCTGCTAAGACTGGCCCATGCTTTAACTTGCAATAGCGACTGACTGACATTTTCATGTCAGCTTTTTTTAACTGATTTTCTTCAAACTTCACTGCACTTTAAGAACAAAAGGAAGAATCAGATGTCTCTTCATTCCTCTTAGCTGCAGCTTTTTGTTCCCAAGACAATAGGTAGCTGTATCAGTGCCTCCTGTGTTCTTTTACACTATCAAGAGATTTGATGCAAATGTGCCAGCTGAGTTGTAACAAAGCTCCCTTGGCTTAGATGTGGATGTGGAAAGGGGAGGCAGTGAGATACCACGCAAAATCATTGATTATCCCTGAAACACCAAAGTGAAAACTTTAAGTCATGGAATTTAGCAGCTGTTATCAAATGAAATACAAAACCTTTTGTGTTACAGGGAATTTGGATTTTGTTAAGGATTAATAATAGTTTTCCCATAGCATGGGAGTGCAATCTTTTCAAATAAATATTGGCATTTAAAAAAATCAGGTCAGTTGTCGTTGCTATGCTCTCTCCTGGCTTCTTGTGCACCTGCTCACTGGCTAAGCACGGAAAACTGAGAAGTCCTTGACTTAGAGAAAGCACTACTTGGCAACAACTAAAAAATCAGTGTGTTATCAGCATTATTCTCACACTAAATACAAAACACAGCACTGTACCAGCTACTAAGAAGAAAATTATACCAGCTGAAACCAGGACACAACCCTACATTCTTTCACCTTGAACAGTCAGCTTTGACATCGGCTGAGATATATTTTGTACAGTTTTCTGTAAAATTTCTAGTAGCATAGTTACAGATGTCAGCATATCCAGTATCTTGGCAGTACACAACTCAATTCTTCTGTTTATCACACGCAGTGATTTCATCATATTTTGCTGCATGACAGCCAAGACACTACCTTAGTGATTTCACCATGAAATTAACACTCCCCATGTGCTGAAGGTGCATGTTTCATCTGCAGAAAGGCCACTGTCCTCTCTATTTCAAATCCAAGTCCATTCTGGAGGATAGGTTAGAACCTCCACCCTACTTTTCATCTTGTACTAGTGCAATAATTCTGTGAAAATATGAGTTTAAAAAAAGCTCGTCACCTAGATTTGTCTGCACAAAACTAATTAATATGAGGTCATCTAAATTAAACAGTCAGAACAGACTGGACTGAACGCTATTGGTAAAACTCCTTGGTTTACTCAAATCACATGATTTCTGTTTGGTAGGTTATGCAGAAGGGAGGGGGAAAAGAGTAAATCAACCAGCAACAAGCACCTCCCTGTGTTGTGGCACCCACTGGACCCAACTGCCTTGGGCTGACTGATACTTCTATGGTACTTTAGGCTACGAAGCCCTTCACTTGGAATGTGACATCAGAACTGCGACTCAAGAAAATTAACATCGGTTCTATGAATTTAAGCAAGCCTTATTCCTTAAAGTTTCGAAAGATCATGGTAAACTATGACAGAACTTGCACTGTATCCAAGTCCTCTCCCAGTGGCAAAGACAGCAAGGGAAGAACAGACACCTTGTGGACACTACAGCTGCCAGTCTCCGAGAAGGCATCACGATGCCACTGTGCTTGGTAGATTTGCCATGTGGTTTTTGTTCATGCATGCAAGGCTTAAACTATCCTGTCAGCCATAAACCTCTACTAAAACACTAGAGTTTCAGAGAGGACATGAAGAAAGCTGTGACCACTCAAATCTAGAAGTGTGTGACCTCATACTGCTAAGATCTTAGCTGGGTTTCAGACATAGTCTGAAGTAGAGGCTTATGTCACATCTGTGATTAGAGTCAGTGTCCACGATGATTTCACTCAATTAACTGCCTTATGACCCTGCCGCTTCTACTGTTTCATGGGGATGTCCAGCACTGTAATTAATCAGAGATTAATCAGAGATAATTAATCAGAGAACCTTTGCAGTGGTTCTAGTCATGAAAGGTTCCAACAGGTGCTGTTCAGGCTAATGTTTATGAGCCTTAGTGAGAAAACATGGACAGCAGTTTGCTGTCAGGGCTGTTTTGTTTTCAGCACATCAGGTGCCATGGCTGACAGAAAAGCAACTTTTTAAAATGAATGCTGAGACTAGGTAAGTATGTATTGAGTGACAACTGCTAGAACAAAAAAGCAGAAAACAAGACTAGGGATGTTGTCCACTATAAGTGAATACTCAGTGTGGGATACAGGTTCACAATTAGTTTTATTAGAGCCAGATCAACATTTGGAAGATCAAACAGCAGCTGTTGTAGAAATTCTTTCCATCTGTGTCGGTTTCTTCTTCAATGTAGGGACCTTACAATGATCATTTTCGTTTGTTACTCTGGGACTGCATGGCTGCCTGCACTCCACATGGGCGCCACTTTAGGATCATTTGAAAAATTAAGGTAGTGCAGACTATAATAGCCTGACTTTCTTAGTTATGATAAATCACTGACATTTCAGAGTCTGCACTGGCCTCCAATCATTTTCTCAAAGACATCTATCTAGAGACACTGCAAATTGCAGACTGAAGGTATGGAGGTTTCAGGCTGTTTTAAATGACTTCTTAGAGTACTTTCCAAGTTTGAGGCCTGTACATAGCTTTTGAGACTGAAAATTCAGAATGACAAACTTCTTCCTATTCCACTGGAGAGGAAAAAAAAAAAGAAACCACTTTGTTTGCTTAATGTTTCGGAAGCTACTTGGAGCATTGACTAGCGCCCAGAGAGACTGACAACAATTATCAACCTGAAACTAGCCTACCCAAGCCAGAAATTATCCTACCACCTACTGCCCAACAAAAAGCAAGGTTTTCTTTTAAAGATCTGCAGATTAATGAAAGATAAATGAAAGTGGCCACTATTTAAATCCTGGGTTTCGTTACAGCGGTGTAATTAAATGTTCTGTAAGGTTGGACCGAAAATTAAAGGTTCCTTGAAGTTACATGGTATGACTGCCTTCTCAGTTTTCATTTGTTTTTCCTACAGCCTTTTAGAAAAGTCAGGAAAATGCTTAAGCAGAATATAAGGGTATAAAACCAAGGGTGCCAGGTCCGATAATGACTCAGTGTGGGTTGCCTGATGCATGTGCTTGCATAGTATTCTAAGAATAGTTTTAAGTCATTTCCATTCTACCTAAACTGTTCTAGTTCTTGCTGGAGATTGCAATTTAAGCACTCCTCCTTAAATGAAAGCACTGTATCTAGGTGCAGATGGCAACAGTTACAGGCACTAACCAGATGCTGCAGTCTCTAATTTGATTGAAAGGGTATAATTAGACAGCAGAAACACTTCAATGAGAAAGTAACGCACAGAGGAAAGGACAGAAACCACTTAACTGATGCCAAGATACCCCGGCAGTAACAGAGGCAGGGGCCCACGGATGGAAGGGGCAAAACACCACATCACCTTCTTCAAATGAGAACATTTCTGTTTCCCTAGAGATGTGAATAGGGATTCTATTATCATAGGTTGCCACAGTTCTTCATGTGGGAACACTGATTAAAACCAGAAGAAGCTTCAGGAGATGAAAGACACAAATATGGCTTCTGTGGTCATTATTAAAAATATTTTTAGCATTGCAATGGTTTTCTTTGAAGATGCAGTTTTATCGACTGAACCAAAAGTTAATTTGCATACTATCATATGAGTGGTCAGGGGGAAAAAAAAATCTCATTCCTTATTATGTTATGATGCAAAATAAATGCTTCTGGGAAGTATAAGGCTGATTTAGATCTACCCAAGTAAAAACATAGTGTATTATTTTTACATTTCAATACTTTTCTATTCCAATTCATACTATTACAATACAAGCACTCATCAAAACTATTGGGCTTCTGTGCCTGTGCTGTAACAGTAAAAACCCCCCACAACAGAACAGTTGATACAAGCCAAAGAAAAGCCATCACAAAAGAATTATCTTTGTTTAAAATTGCAATTTTCAAAACTGCTAGAAAACAACTCCCCATCTGTTAAATCAGACAGTTAAATTTTAATGTGATGCTATGTGAGGGCACTTGGTTAGCTGACCATTTTTCCTTTACAGTGTAGGGGTACTCCACATGTTGTTTAAAAATTGTATCTTGCTCATTCTACATATCCATGCAAGCACACACAGAGACATACACATATTAGTTTTGAAAGTCCTCAAATGCAATCATTTTTGCTGGTCAGAATTAGAGACTTAATCAGCATTGGTCCAAGCCAGAGAGTAGCCACAGTGAATATTTGATTACACTTGAATTATGCCACCTGAGATTTGATCAAACCTCGACTGAAGCATCTGTCTTGTAAAAATGTACATTCCTGGAAATGTACAGACATGCAGAGTTGATACTTGCATTCCCTGGCAGTGTGTGAGCTGTCGCATATGTGAGCATGCTATCCTTGTGAAATTTTGACTCCAATTGTCAAGCTAATCATTTTTCATCACCTTTTCTTTTTTTTTTTTTTAAATCTGACTGGCCAGACCTTTTCTGGAATATGCTGGAAGCAGGCAAGTTAGGTTATGAGCACAAGAGGCAGTTCCTATTATTTCTAAATGCCTAAAAGTATGCCTTCTGTCCCTTTTTCCTTTGTACTTGTACAATACAAACATGCTGCATTAGCCAGAGCTTTGCAGCTGCTGGCTGGTCCTCAGCCACAAGATGCAAACACGCTTGTCTTGTGATTCCTTATCACTGGAAGTAAGAATGCATGATGTGGCCCCATAAGAATTTCTGTTCCTTAATACACCCCATTTGGGTTTTTCTCTTTGTGAAATTTTAAAACTGTTGTTCCCTTGTCAAGTGTGGCAGACTGAGTCCCTTTGGCAATTTCAGCAGGATGCGCCACAGCCACTGTGTGGATGAAGGGAGTGGTCAATTGCACAACCATTATGGTGTGATATGACAAAATTGAAAATTTTGCAGCTGGCAGCATGTAATCCCTGCCTCCCTCCCACTTCTTTGGCTCCATCCTGCTAACATCCATTCACATAACTCTGGACTTTGAGTTATGCTCTATGCATGTACAAGCATGATATGCTGAAATGTCTGACTATTTCATCCCCTATCTGCCGAGTTAGAAAGAAGGGAAAAAAAAAAAAAAGAATTGCTTTTTCAAGTATTTCCACGATGCTTGCTTATGGCATATCAAGTAGAACTGCTGCTCTGAATCACCAAGGCACAGGCAGAATAAGATGACAGATACAAGGATTGTAAGGAAAGGCTGGAATAACAGCGCAAAGGAAAGAGTCAGCTGGGAAAAAAAACCAAGGACATGGGGACTCAGTATTGCTAAATGGAAAGAAAACAGAGAAAGTAAAAAGAGATTGATAATCATATACATTTCTGATAGGGAAATTAAATTACTGCTATAAATACAGAACCTAGAAATTATAACTTTTTGCACTGAGTATATAAAATAACATTTGTTCACCAAAACTAATATTTGCTGAAGGCATTTCCATTTCTTTGATCAAATTCAAACAGTCCTTTAATGGTAGGTAATCTATTCACACGTCTCTTATTTCTGATTCACTTGAGAAGTTATGTATGGCTGATGTTTGAATGCACATATGCCAAGGTTTGAATGCAGAAATGTCAGTGTTTGAATTAATAGAAACTGTTAGACATCACACAGCAAAGCAGAAACATTCTGTGAAAAGCAGCATAGTAGTATGTGCAAAAATGGTTGTTAATTCACTTTCATTTCTGACAACTGGAGTAATTTTTCATATTGTAATTCCAGAAGTTTCTCTCCTATCTCAGCAAATGATGGTGACACAGTCTTTATGCTGACTGCACTTTACAACAAGCTTCCTAGTACACGCATTAGAAAAACAAAGAAAGGAATAGGCATTAAAAACATACAATATGGCAAACTGCCCACCAAAAGCAATAGTAACTTTTGTCATTCCACAATTCTGCTACTTTCAAGTGCAACCTGACACAGCTGATGCCATTTCTGTGGGATTAAGGGTCAAGATGAAGATCCTGATGTATATCTTGTGCAAATTAGGAAATCTGCAGATCCTGTACACGCCAAACAAAGTACAGGTTGTTGTCGAAATGCAGATTTGCACTGCTTCCAGGTTCTTCAGCAGAACACACACAGGTGACAGTACTTTCTAGATCCATTCTCCTTTGCTACACCTTCATTCAGAGGCAATATATAATTGTCCCTATAATCCACTCCCTTCTTCCCCTGCCCCAGCTGCTTGTGCTCAAGCATTTCTGTCCCCTTTAACAGCCAAACATTCACACTGGGCCACATCCTCCACTTGCTGTCACGCAGCCCTCTGTGAGAGACACGGTTACACATGTTCTGTCTCCAGCTCTGCTCCGAAACCTTACAAGCAAACATTCTTCAACCTAAGCAAAGGAAGGTGTATCCACTGTGTGCACCAAACATGTCCTAATGGCAATGGGAACAGACTGTTAGACATGGTCCCTGTCTGGGCAGCTGTCTAAACACTTACCTGAAAATACTCTGATGTTTTACTTCTGAGAAAAAGTTAAGTTTACCAGAACTTTTCCTTGTAAAAGGCTTTTTATTCCCCGAAAAAGTCTATGTAAATATTTTCCATATCTAATTAGGTACATCTACAAAAACTTGATGAGCAAGTATGTGTTCAAAAAGAAGTAGAGCAAAATCTACTTCATAAGAAGGAGCAGCAATTAAGAATACACAAAACGTATCCAGAAGGACCACACATCTGATAGCTGTGACACTGATCATCTGGAACTGCCACTTCAGATCTTGCAAAGCATGTCTAATGTTTACCAGAGAATCACAGTATCTGAAATCATTAGTAACAACCAAAATGAGGACAAAAGCGTGCACAGAAACTTTAAGTGAAAAATCACCTTAGGAAGTGAAGCTTCTTCAGCTTCTTCTCTTCAGCTCTTTGGCTGAACGAGAACCTAAATGGCCAGAGGAGCCCGGGTTTGACTGGGAGCTGGAGCAGCACGCTGCGGACAGGCAGGATGGCCACTCTTCAAGCTCTGGCTCTGCTGCCAGTTTTCCTTCCCAGTGACACAAACAATCGCACGCCCCCCTCTCTTTAAATGCCTCCATTCCACAGATCTAGCTATCGAACCGCTTTTATAGAGAAACGTGCTGCTCTTCTTTCTCTTACATCACGCTTTCATACGGTGTCCGAGCTCCCAGTTCAGCAAGCACAGAGAGAGCCTCAAATACCCACGAACCCCACGCAAAAACACCCGCAGCGTGTTTGCACGAGCAGCTTCGAGCCCGGCACCGCTCCGGCGAGCAGGAAGGGACGTCGTCGCGACCTCGAAGAGGCGCTGCCGGGCGGCAGAGCCCTTCCGCGGGAGGCTACGCGCCAGCTGCGGGTCTGCGGGGCTCGGGGAGAGGCTGCCCAGCTCCCTCGCCGCTCAGCCCTGCGAGGAGCTCGGGGAGCAGCCCCAAACGCGCCCCCCTCCCGGCTCCCCGCGGAGCGTCACTCACCGGAGAGAACGGGCTCGCGGCAGCAGCTCAGCGCCAGCCCGGAGAAGGCCAGGACGGCGGCGAGGGCGGGAGGCTCCATAGGCAGCGGCCGCCGGGCCGCACCGCGCTCGCAGGCGGCAGCCCCGGCTCTCCGGGGGTGGCAGACGGCCGGGAAGAGCGCAAAGTGCGGGAAGCGGAGGCCCTACAGCATGTGTCCTGTAAGTGCGCCCCGGCGAGGTGCCGAGTGGCAGATGAGGGATCCTATTACCAGCCATGTGACAGGAAAGGATAGAGACCGACATCCCAACCTGCTGCAGCGCGGGACCGCAGAACTGCCGCTTCCACTTCTGACACCGACAGGTTCGGGCTGACGGCGTTCGCCCCGGGGCAGCGCTTTGGCCCCGCGGAGCCCTCTTCGCAGGCCGGGACGCCTCGCCACACACACGCACACACAAACTCCTCCATCCCAGCAGCGACCCAAGTCTCGCTCTCGTCACTCCCCTCGTACCCAGTGTCCCGCTGCGGCCGCGGAAGAGGTCGGGCAAGAGCCCGTCAGCCCCGTGGCCTAGCGCGGCCGGCCGCTGCCCCTGCCGCGCTCACGCCCGGTGGGTTCCCCTGAGGGTGTCAGAGCCGATGGGACTGCGCAGGTGCAGCCGGGCTCTCCTCTCCTGCAGCCGCGGCGGCACGGACGGACACGGCACAGGAGGAGAACGCTGCAAACTTTCTGAGGGACGCGGGCATGGGCGGCTCGGTGCAAGCGCCGCACGCTGCCATTTGGGGCGTCGTTCCAAGAGCGAAAAGGCACCTCCCGCCCGACAGAAGTGACCGGGCGGCGGAGCCGTGCCGGGGGAGCGCTGGCAGAAAGCAGCGCGGCCGCTGAACGCCCCCCGTGTCCCCCGTAGGCCGCGTCCTGGGGCGGGCGGACCTGCAGGCGCTGCCCCGGCCCCGGGTCGCAGGGAGAGGGACAGAGACGGGCACACAGCGCCCACCACGCCCCGAGACCCGGGAGGGGACGCGGGGACGGGAGGGGACACCCTCGCCTGCAGCGCAACACACACCCAGCGCGGCAAACACAAACAAACACAGCAGCCAACAGGCTCCCAAGCCGAAAGAGAAGGAGCAGCGTTGCTTTCTGAGGATGCACATGCAGGAAGATAACACATGTGGTTTGGTTTGGTTTGGTTTTGGTTTGTTGGTTTTGTTTGGTTTTTTTCATCTACCTGAAGATAGCGAAGGACAAAGTGTCAAGGTGCTAATGTCAAGCTGTTGTCTAAACTTCCACAAAGTCTTATTACCTGGCCTGTGAGACGTTTTAGTACAGCTTTGCTAAGAACCAACAGAAAAAAACCTCCACGCTAACAGCAGAAGACACAGAGAAAGTTGCTGTGTCGAGAACAGAAAGAGGACAAAGGTCCTTGTAGCCCCTTTACACCATTGCTGTGTAATCAAATAGCAACCCATACAGGGAGAGAACAATTTGCTATTCTGAAAGGAGAAGAAACAAAATACAGTTTGTAGGCCTTAACTATTGTGTCAATACACAGTGTGAATGCATCTCACTTTTAGCATACAGAAACCTCCCATCATATAAAGCTGTAAAGTTGATTTTGAGGGGGAAAATATGTTTACATTTGGCATTTGTGACACATATAAAAAGGACTCCAAATAGTAGCATGGCTTTACACATAAATTTTAATATCACAGCATAATATGCCACATTCTTATTTCTTTGAGCTGAATTCCTAGTGAATGTAGCATCTTTAAGCTGATGAAATACTGGAAAACAATAGCGGTGTTCTGTTAGCTTGGTGGTAAGCTTTTTTTTTTTTAAATGGTAAATTCAGAAGTATTTAGTTCTTCCTCACACATACAGTCTTCTTTCCAAGGACTGTAACCCCATTGTGCTTCCATTCACTCAATTTCGATTCCATTTCATAAGGCATTCTGTTCCTTGCGGACACTGGAACAGAGAAGGCTTAAAAATTTGTAACAGTTGATAACAAAGTTCAGAAAATCAACCATATCTCCATTTCATTCTGCCAGTATTCCTAGGCAGACCATTTTCAGTCACTATGCTGCCCTCTTTCTCCAGCAGTCAGCTGCACACACAGTTGATAAGTGTGTATAGATCAGTTGCACTTTGTTTTACCTGTAGCACACTGGCAGTTTGTTGCCAGTGGTCATTATTAAATTATTATAAAAAAGGTCATAACAGTTGCTATTTCTTTAGGAGGTTCATTTGTGTTTTCAGTTCAATTAGGGCTTACCTCTCTTTTCTGCATAAATAAGCCAGACGTGCCAGGACTGCAATACCGACTACTCCAAATACACTCCCAATAAGAATTACTTGTTTGATAACTGAAAAACAGAGACCAAGCACAAAAAACCCATGAAGACGTTGATATACATTTCTTCATATCTGTTTGAATGCAGTCACATTCAAATTTTGAAATTTTTGTGACAATTTTTAAAATTTTTGTACTTATAGTGTTAATTTTTCTGTTCTCTTTATTTGTGGAACAAACCCCCTCCCTTGGCAGGGAGATTGGACTAAATGTCAAGGGGTCCCTTCCAACCCTTTACCCTTTCAGATTCTCTGAAACTGGTAAAAAGAGTAGGAACTCAGAGAATTCTTACATATGACTGTTAGAGCAGGTGGCTGCAAAAGCTTTGTAACACAAAGGGTGGCTAGTGGTTAATATAGAGTCAACATTGTGAATGTGCAATATTGATGTAGAACTGTTGATCCCAACAACTGAATTTTTGTTCAATCCTAATTCCATACAGTTTGATTACTTTAAAAATTGCCCCTATTTTGGCATTAAATTTTGAAGCTGCCTTTGCTGCTTAATGATCTAAGAAAAAGAGCAGAATTGACTGTTCTGATGTGGGTACATTGAACTGCATCAGAGAGTTTGAACACACTAAAACACGAAAAGTGTCAACTTGATTCTGTGACTACCTAATAAGGACACCTGAAAGAGGGAAAGAAACCAGGTATGAAACAAATTTTGAATAAAAATTCTCATTTTGTTTTCTTATTGAACTAAACGGTTGCAGATTACTGTGACACACGAGAACATTCATAAAAGTTAGGAGATGCAGCATGTGGAGTGAAGTGTGTGGGAGGAACCACGGTTCCTGCATTTTGAATTTGAGCCTCAACACATCGGGGCTCATTTTTACCAGCCCTTCCTTCCACGGCTCTGTCACACCTGCAGTGAGAGCTGCCCAAACCACAGCCTAGCACACAGGGATGGCACAGTGACACAACAGACACTTCTGTGACCCTAGAACAGATTATTCGGCTGTTAATTTGGTTTGTAGTGAAGTGTGAGGAAAGAAATAAAGTGTTTCACAAGCATTGGTCTGTCATCCAGTAATTTCTGAACAAGGCCCAAGAAACCTAATGTTTGGCTTCCACATCCTTCACAGGGAGGTACCCAGTCTCTGCCAAGTGATGAGAACCCACCGTTCTGGGTGGGTTGAGTAGTTAGTCCAGCAGTGATTTGCCTCTATTGTGAAATCTTTGTGTTTAGAAAAAGCACAGAAGACTAATGAGATTTCTGACAGCTTTTCGAAATGAACTGTATTTACACAGAGCCTGGGCCTGGAAAAGGAAATTTAAAAGTGAGTAGAGGAGGGGGGCGGAAAAAGAGAAAATAACCTAAAAGACAAACAAACCTAGATTGCCCTTAATATCACCAAATTATTGTCTGTCTCAAAAAGACTGTCTATACATATATTGCTAATATCTTATGATTTTTAGCTGGATGTTACATCTGATTTTACTAGAATCTCCTTTTTGCTTTTGCTGGATGGCTTCTTTGTTCTTCCTCTTTGTGATATTCTGTGAAGAGAGGTTGCTGTGGTACTGGCAAGACTTGCAGTGGGATTGTAATTAGAAGCATAGCAAAATAATTATTAGCAGAGGATTTCCATGGAAACTTTAGTCCAAGGAAGCAAAACTCAAAACCAACAATATGCAGGCCCAACAACATAATTCGTATTTGAAGTTTCAAAATACCAAATTGGATTTTGTAAAATAACTGGCAATACATTTTCTTGTTTCCATCTCTTTTCCTATCCGATTTTCCTAGTTCCCATGCTTTTATTTTAACTGTTCTATCTTTTGAAAAATGAAAGCATATAGCAACAAAAACCTTGGTGATTTGCAAGACAGAGCTTGAATCTGATGTGCCACAAAACTGCAGCAAGTGTCATGAACACAGCACTGTAAGGAAATACACCTGTAAGCTTGGCATAACAGAGGGCTGGGCCCTGTGCTCTTGACCAGCATGAAAGAAATAATAAAGAAATAATTTGAGAAAGTGTGAGTTCACTCTCAAAGCAAAAATGTGGCTGCTGATCATAGTGGTTATGTCAGCGGTCACCCATTCGGGCACCCAGAAATTGGGAAGGGCTGTCCATTAATTTTGTCAGCATTTTCCTGGTGTCAAGAAGGTCTTTGTCACAGGACTTGGTAAAATGGATGCTGGTGAAACAGCAGCATGCTGCTGTGTAAAGAGAAAAATAATCTTAAGAAACTGACCTCAGGAACAACAGATTTTGACAACACAAGGACCTTTTCTCTACTGGAGAAGAGAAGGCTTGGGGGTTAGAGAATAGAGAAAATAGCCAAATAGAGAAAGAACAGAAAACTGGCACTGGATTTTAACTATATCTTGGACCAGAGGGAGAAATGTATTTAGTGGAAAGCAAGTACTAGCTGTGCATGCTATAAAAATATGAGAAGTTTAGATATAAGTGGAAGAAACTTTGAACTGTATTGCCTCTCTTCTCTGTAGAGACCTGGGCCTGTCAGTAAAATAGCCATCTCACACCAACACTGACATCCAGCAGAATACCTTATGGAAGGAGAGACAAGGCTAGGCATAAATGCCATTATCAGGGCATAGCAGTAAGAAAAAAAGAATGGAGAAACTTGTATTTTATATTGTGTTGATGAGTTGTTGATATTGTCAGTATCCTGCTGCTATGGGCAGCACTGCCATATTCCAACTTCCTGAGGCTAATAAAACCCATCATTTTTGGTTCACATTGCAAATTAACTAGAACCCCAAATATCAAATAGTAAGGGCGGGGGGAAGGTCTTTGCTGCAATCAAATAAAAAAATCTTTCACACCTTGTTTTTCTTTGTCACCTTTCAGGAAAGCTTTGGAAAACATTGTGGGTTTTGTTAGCTTATCCACAAAGCTGTGTCATGTCTCCGTCATTCTGAATGCAATCAATCCCTGCATATCTTCCAACTCCTTTCCTCTGATCTCACAGGGCTGCCTTTCTGTCCCCCTTTTGCTAGTGTAAATGTCAGCATCTGTTTTGCTTATTGAGACTGACTGGCTGTTATCCAGTACGTATGTGGTTGATGGCAGCAATGGAAAAATATTCTTAGCTTTCAGCTTGGCAGAATGCTTTGCCACCGCCTTTTTAAGATCTGGCCTTTGCAAATTTGTCTGCTGCTCAAACTCACTGCAGTCCATCTTACAAATATCACTAAATGTTCAGAACTGTGTTGGAAATGTACAAGAAGTTGGTACAGGCCAGCAGAGGCTGATGAAATGTGTCTGCATGACAGGAATTCATTGCTGATGTGAAGTGCACTTTCCACATTTCTTTGGAAGGGTCTTAGAATGGAGAATCTGTTAGTATGAATTATTTGATGGGTGCTTTTGGGAACTATTAACTCAGCATTAAAAGTGCTTCAACATGCCATCCGGCCTTGCATCACCCTGGTGCTTTGAAATATTGCCATCTTGAGGACATTTGGAGTGTATGTGGTGAATGAATAAAAAGAAAATTTTGGGCCATTTTCTGTAAATCATAGAGACAGCCTAACTGCTACTAAATCCAACAATCCCAGGCTAATTGATAATCTGTTAGTAGTAACACGAGAGGAGCAATAAACTTATGTTATTTATACTAAATACTATTGCATCATTCACAACAGTTTTACTGCTATAGAATAATAGAATTATGTTTTGAGATAACATAATCTTTCAGAAAAAAAAGAGTGAAAGTGTTCCACAAGTGTGGGCTGTGTCTGCTCTTGAATCACAGAATCGTGGAACAGCGGAGCTGGGATGGGACCTCGGGAGGTCACTTTGTCCAACTCCCCTGTTCAGGCAGGACCACCCAGAGTCAGTGGCCCAGGACCATGGCCTGACAACTTTTGAATATCTCCAGGGAGGGAGACTCTGTAACTTCTCTGGGCAAGCTGTGCCAGTGCTCAATCATAATCACAGTAAAAAAGGGGTTTCTGATGTTCAGAGGGAAGCTCCTGTGTTTCAGAGCATGCCTATGGCCTCTGCTCTTGTCCCTGAGCACCACTGAAAAAAGCCTGGCTCCATCCTCTTTTTACCCACCCTTCATGTACCTGTACCCTTTGAAAAAACAAAAACTTTGAAACCCCCACCAAAATGCACAGAAACACCTTAAGTCACATGTTATTTAGATTTGAACAATAGTCTTTCTAGAAATTCAGACATCTCATGTCCAGTGTTTCCCCAAGGAAGAGAAGTTGTTTCTGTCAAGGGCCATTATGGTACACTGAGACTGCTTTGTCCTTGATAATGATTTTTTAGTGACAGTATGTAATATTGTCTAAAAGGCAACAGACCTGTTTCTGGTCTGCAATGGGCTGTGTCTCCTGACCAGACTCCTGACACTTGGCAAGTTCTTTGCTGTGACCCAGTGAGTTCGTAGCCCGGATTGCAGGTGAAACTGATGGTTGAGCCCAGCAGGTAGTTAGTTCCATTCTTGCTTCCGTTGGTTGGATGGTCCAGCCAGCCACAGGAGATCACTAATAAAAGAGACATATCTGGTTAGAGTATTTAGGATTTGGACCAGCAAATCTCCATTACAATGATTAAAATGGCATTTTAGTGGCAACTCATGGGAAAACAAAGATTTTTAGGCTATCTGAAAGACAATACTTCCTGCTATGTTTTAAAATTCTTTTTAAGTCCAAGGAAGACAGGTTAATGCATATAAAATGAAGATAAAATTTCTATGCTGTGGTGTTGTAGTGAAAGAAGTGGAAAGAAATTTATTTTGAGTTTGCCTAAGTATTCTATCAGTACAGAGTTTTCCTGGTACAAGGATGATTCCCCACTATAAGAGTGTTTATAGGTGCATGAACCTACAGTTAAGCAAAGCCTCCTCCTAACTCTTTAGATGCCCTGTAGAAATAACTGTAGTGATGCTCCCTATGGGCTGTTCATTTAAGAGCTGGACTTGATGATCTCAATGGGTCCCTTCCAACTCAGAATATCCTGTGATTCTGTAATGATGATTTGTGGAATGTCATATCACCTGGCTCTAGATGTTCTACCAGCAGCTTGTGATTCTGATGGGAAAGTCTTGTGGAATTTCCCACTTGAAGGCTTCTTGTGGTCAGGACATCGAATCTGCAGAATGGGTCAGAGTCACAGAGTGAGACCATCTCTTCCACCAGGGGATCAGCAGGGTCTTCATAAGGGGAGAACACGGGCAGGAAGGAAGCGTTGTGCTTTTCCCCATAAAAGAAACTGTTCAGTAAGAGCTCTGTGTCGTAAGTAAAGAGAGAAGTTCCATTTTCAATAGCCCCTTGGGAGACAGAGAAAGACAGAGAGATTCATGTGTAACATTGCCAACATTTACCACCTTCTGCTACTAATCCAAGTGTTTATTTACAGAAATGTAGCCAGAGCTGGAAGCGATATAGGAAGCCGTACAGCGTCCTTCCAGCTCAAGATTACTTTCCTTTTCATATGCAACATCTTAACTTAGCACCAAAGCTGGTGTTCATTTAACCTGCTGTTTGACCATTTTCTCAAAATTAGAGCCAAGTAATTGTGTAGCTATGATTTTCCATAAACATGGTTTTATGTGCCTCCTAGCAAAATGGTGACAACAGACAGAGCTCCCTAAAGCAACCATTACAGGTGACACAGATCCTGAGACTCTGTGTCCCTGAATTCATCATGCCTGCCATGGTCCTGCTCTTTGTTTTCATTCTGTTCTATCAGAAACTTCCTGAGGCTGAAGCAGTGAGACTTTTCAGTATGATCTGAATCCTAGAGTACGGTTACACTGTGCTCAGTACAGAGATAATTTGGTAGCCAGAGGGTATTTTGCATTATGTTTCTGGCCCATCTCCTAACCTGATATCAGAAGGAATGCTGACCAATCTAGTGCTGCAGATTAGATAGAGCAGCCCAATCACTCATTAAATGATGAGCCATTCTTTTACACACACATTCCCCCACACCCTCTTCTTTAAATGACTAAACTGGGGGTTAATAAACGATTTTTTAAATTATCAGCATGGTACATGATGAAAACATAGCAAATATTTTGGGAAACTATAGCTGGCCCTGGCTTTTGCTGTACTTCTGTAACACTGTAGTCTGCTGATGCTGTGTTCAGCTGACCAAAGTAGATGGTATTCTGAAAGTGTAAGCTGTGAAATACGAGGTCTGGCTCTCGATGGAACAGAGTGCTGAACACTCCATCATGGTTCTGTTTTCACTCCCCACTCGGGTAGAGGAGGGCATATTTCTCTTACTCTCTTCTCTTCCCCCCAGTACTTGTTGCTTGGCACAGACTTCATTTCCTAGTCCTTAAATCACAAGCTGTTTTTAATTTGTAAAGAAAATGTCGTAATAGACCAGAGAAATGACTTACAGTTAGCTCCAAACTCAAACACCTGCTGGGGACTTGCATGAACTGACATGGTGCTTTTATTCTTGAAGGTGTAGTCATCCTCTGGATTGCCATTCATTACCCCAAAGAGACCCTGTGTGTGATTCATAAACATCTCTGGGAGCAGAATTGTCAGCGTCAGAAATCCTCCACTTCCCTTTATTTCCACTCCAGACCCAGAGGAGAACATCACTGTGATGTTCTGATCAGGTGTAGAATAGAGAAAGAGACCTATAGCAGTGAGAGGAAGAGGACAAAATAGCTAATTATCCATAGTGAACAAATCGTTGTGTTTTAGCATCAATCAAAATCATCATCAGTTTTAACCATTTTTCATAAAGCTTTTCCTCCCTTCCACTCTGAGCTGCACTCTGAGGAGCATTTCAAGGGAAGCCACACCTTCACACTACAATTGTGATAAGATGGTGACTACAGAGCGCTAGCAAAGAAAGGTCCACTGTTGATGTAAGATGCCTCCTGCCAGTGTCCCACACCAGAAGCTTAAAGGTGTGACATGACTACATCAGAGAGTGGCTGTGAGCTGGAAGCACTGCTCTCAGTGGTCACAGTTTTCCTCTCCTTCTTCCTTGTCTTGTCAACACCTCCCTACTATGGCTTCTTCTCCAGGCCCCATCAATGTCCCTTCCATTTTTTTCCTCCCTGCATCTCTCTGCTTCTGCAGCTCCTTGTCAATGTAGCCCTTCACCTGCTCTTCAGCCACTGGAGGAATGCTAATCGCTAGCTACAGAAATCTTCCTCTGCTGAATAGGGGGATTACTGTTGAAATTCAATTCAATGATTTATAATGAGTATTTGTCAAATTATCCTAAAGACCAATCAAATGATCACAGCCCTGTTGGAAAAAAAGTCAACTTTTAATAGTTTTTTGGCAGAAGAATAGAGGAATAATACCTGACCTATTGAGAGAGCTCCCAATAGGTAAATGTGAAATTCAGTTCTATTTTAGTATATATTATGGTTATATTCCACTGCATTTCATTTTATTTAGTAGCCTTCATTGCACTAGATGCAGTAAGCTCAAAGCAGAATGTAGAGTACAGAATTTTAAATTCCATTCATTGTCCACAGGATGAGAAGGAAAACCATTGCTCTACAAACCAGTGAAAGAGGACATTGAAGCCACCTGTTAAAACACTTCACAACAGGATGCTGAGAAGAGAGTTGTCATGCATGCATCTAGAGTTATTTTTAACCACACATGGGCTCCATCAGAATACAATTGCTTACAAGGCCGATATGTGTAACTAACCTTTCAAGTCCATCCAACTTTGTTCAGAGAAGCTGAGAACCCTCTGGTTCAAGAGGACCTCCAGATTCAAATCCTCAGAGTAGCGTACTTCAATCACATCAGAGTCGTCCTCCTGCATGGCCACTGCAGACAAGCCTGTCCCCTGAGCCCCAGTTCCTTCCAAATAAAAAAACCCAACAATGCAATCAAAATGCATCAGCTGGCAGCTGTGCCTATTGACTGTTTTCTAGAACTGGCCTTATGTTTCCTTATTGATGAGAATGGGCATGGAGAGAAATAAATTTCTTTGAGCTCTTAAACACAGCAGAAAACCTTACAACTTTCATTACTCACACCCAATAAAACTAGCAATTAAATTTTGATTGGGAAGTTTTTCCTGAAGATGTTGTCTGCTTTCTGATTATCTTCAGAATGGTGGCCGTTCACAAATGGCCAAAAAAGAAGACTAGAGACAACAGGAAGATTGCTGCAACGTGCAAAACCAAGCAAGCTCAGAAGTTAATTTTTGTTATCAGTCTTCCTCTCTTACTGACTTACCATTGGGAAAATGTGCCTGCTGTGTCCTCCCCTGCACTCTTAGGGATGTGAGATCAGACTCCACCAATGTGTATTCTCCTAGGCCATTGAAGGTGAAGTTCAGACCATCAAATGTGAGGAAATGAGGATCCCCAAAAGCAGATGCTATTTTTAAAAGCAAAAAGAGAATTAAGAACAAGCAAAACTCACAACCTATTACTCCTCAAGTTCATGAGAAAGGAAAGAGGCTAGAAGCCTGCACCACATGCAGTATACGTGGAGATCTGGACATGAATACAGGGCTATTGCCTTATCTTTGCATCCATATCCTTTGCACCTTTATCCCCTTTTGTATTTCCAGCTTCCATGTAAATCACTCCAAATTGCTTCTAATTTATCTTCTTTTGTGTGCTTTAATCTTTATAGTAACTAATACAATGCACCTTGCCATTAAACTCCATAAAGTTGTATTTTCACAAATCCGTATTAAACTCTGCTTTTGCCAATACTTTTGATGGGGTTTCTCTAAGCAGCCAAACCACTCATTCGTGACCCCCAACTACCTAATGCAGTGGCCTCTACAGTTTTCTCCTTTTTTTCCTGATGCAAACTGCTGCCTCTTTGCACTTCTTTATGGGAAGCCAAGCCCTACTGGACACCTCAGCAGCATAGAAAGCAAAACATATGGTAGCAATAGAGATATGGCAAGACTTGAAGACTGAGTTGAAAGCAAGCAGGAGGAAAACAGACACACTGTAAAACTTTCTTATTTGATATGAATATTTCTCATCATGATAGCTTTTCTAGCTACTTCCTAGCTGTCATTAACCATCTCTAACCACCTTTTTTTTTCTGAAAAAGTGCACACTGATGGTATAAAGTCATGGACATTGACTACTATGCTTTGGCTACTTATGTTCTAGGGGTGAATGAGATGCTTGACAGCAGAATATCTTGCAGCACGATTAAAAAACACAGATTTTGTAAGCGATACATCAATATAAATCTTCCATGGAATTTTTCCACAAGGCATTGTACCCTCCCCATTGTCAACACGTATGTGTACACATACAAATATTCCAAAAGCCAACGCTGTATCAAAAATCTCTACTCCATAAGGAAACTCTGAAGCCCTTACCAGCTCGGGGCGGGCTGTAAGTCCTGCAGTCACTAGAGGGCCGCCTTTTCATATAGAAGTCACAATTATCAGACCACAGGCAGCAGTAATAGAAGCTGATAACATCGTAAAGCCAATGGGAAAAGCCAGGTATCCGGGGAGGCTTCAAGAATGGTGGTGAACCCCAGTCATGCCCTCGATCGGGTGTGCTGCCTCCGGTGGAGTCGTGCGTGAGGATTTGGGTTCCCGTGGAGTCATAGCAGCACTGCTGTCCAGCCCCGTACTGGGGACTGATTGATGAAAGCAGCAAAAAAGTCATCGATTAGCTCTGTGAAGTCCATTTCTATTTAGGGGTTACTTATTGCCTTTTTATGGACACAGCTAAATATTTTGGTTGCCAGCCCTTATCTGATGTCCAGTTAGATTTCACCCCTGACTTCTGCGATGCTGCTGATTCTGAGGTGAAAGAAATAATCAAAAATGCAGTTTAAAGATTTTTCTTTACCTGGCTTGAATGGCTCTTACACAATGCACAGCACCAGGATGATAAGTACACACACTCCCCTTTTCAATGTCGCAGCCATAATCTGTCTGAAAAAGATCAACGTTCACACTTAGTGGGGTTCTTTCCTCATTGTCCTTTCCATTCTCACGTTCTGTCCCCACCCTTTGTATCTGACGTATGTGTCAAGTGGACAGGAACTGGTTGAGGTTCTGTGTTGAATAGCATGGAATGACAGGAAAAACGGTGAATTTAATACTGAAGTGTCTGGAGCAATGTGTGTAACTTAAACAGTCTGTTACAGCAGGCCTTAAAGAACAAATGCAGCTAGATGGGGATTCAACTACAAGTGTACCACAAACACAGGCTCAACAGAGTAGATGTTTGTCTTCTGTTCTTAGACAGAGGCGGTAGATCTCCTTTTTTTCTTCACAGGCTTTCAACTGTACACATCATGTTTGGAGCTTCATAACCAGAATAGTAACAAGGTTTACCTTTTTTTAAAAAATAAAATATGCATAAACACACTGCCACCTTTTGGTATCATAAATAGGAGAGGAAGTCACTCTCATCTGGTCCTCAGATCAGCAGCGTAAGTGAAAGTGTAGACCAAATGGCAATTGATTTCTTAGCTTTTGTCAGTTCCTTGATAACAGTGAAGCTGAGAAGAAAGTAGGAAGCAGGATAAAGGAAATAATGGATTACAGCTCTGGGCTTGAGCTCTGAAGTACAAAGCAGAAGGGTTTGCGGCAAAGTATTATTTACTAGGCAGAAATGTGGCCTGTTTGTTACAGCATGGGATATCCCCTACAAACACTGACTGTCCTCTTGTAGGATCTCAAAGAAGTCACCCCTGTTCCCAGCTCCACAGAGCTCACTGTCCTCCCTGAGTGTTTTCAGTCTCCCATTGGAACTACTGTCTTGATCCCCTGTTTGAATGTAATTTCCATCTCCTATCCTACAGGCACTTCTACTCGTACTACCCGGATAAGCTGTATCTACCTCTGCCATTTGATGTGCTACTTGTGCAACTCTAAATATAACTGAATTTCCTGGTAACGATGTTTAGAGATGGAACACGTGTGTGTGTGGAGTTTGGCACTCCCTAAGGTTCTACTTGGAATTGTAATAAGCTAGAGGGATCAATTAATAACTTACATGGAACCTGCCAGTGTCAGCTCTTGCCTGTGCCAAGGTGCAAGGGCAGTCTGTAATTTCTTCCATGAAGTTTGGAAGCAACTCTTCCTTTCTGTCCCATTCTAGACACTTTGCAGTTGCCCATGCATTTGGGTCATTTCTGAAGTCTTCCTCAAGGTGCCAAGCCAATGCATGCTCTGAGCTCCAGATTGATGGAATGTTGCTGGAAAAAAAAAGAAACAAAACAAGATCTGATAGCTGAACAGGCACTATTTTGACAGTAACACTGTGGCTTAATTACTAATTATAATTAAGAAGCATCTTTTGACTTTCAAGTTATTTCATTGCAAAGCCCACTGCTTTCTTTTTCCCTCAAAAAGTTACAGCAAATCAAAATTTTCCAAATTCGGGAGGTGATAGGACAGCATGCAGAAAGTATGCAATAATCAGAATACATTTTAGTAATCATGACTCTGGCTTACATGGATCCTTTTAGAGGAAGGTTTTCTATTCACACCTTTTGACACTGGAGTTTCATTTAGGCCAGAATGAAGAATATCTGGATTCTTTACCAAAACATAACCCTGCACCCCAGTACTATCAGGGCTAATGGCAACAGATGGGGACGAACCATTCAGCATCCTTGAAATGTTCCAAAGCCCCTCTGCTTTTCCCCCATGAAAAAAATTATACAAAGTGTAATAAAAAGCCCTCTAGAAGAAGAAAAGGTTGCCCTTCTCTGGGTAGTGACTCCTAAATGCTAAAAAAGGTTCTGACATATTAGCAATATGTTGTAACACTGAAGAGGTGGCATTTTTATATTCAGAGACTCTACACCATCTACATCAAAAACTGCACTTGTGGAAGAATTATAAAGGAATATCTGTGGAGCACTTAGGTAGCTCACCAAAAATCATGGGGAAACATGCAGTGAAATAAAAGGAATTGGGCATAAAACTCGTAGGAATGCAAAAGCTTGCATACCTACAAAAAATAGAAAAACAATTAAATACAGAGGAAGGCCTGTGGCTGCAGTGACAGAAGTTCCACAATAAGAGGCTCCTCCGCAGCTGTGACAAAACAAAAGAACCAGCAGATCCTAGTCTGGTGAGAGTACTGGGTTTGGCTGGGGTAATTTTCTTCCTAGCAGCCCATACGGTGCCATGTTTCAGATTTGTGACCAAAGCAGTGCTGATAACACACCAGTGTTTCAGCTACTGCTGAGCAGTGCTGGCACGGTGTCAAGGTCTCCTCTGCTTGCCATGCTGGCCCCCAGGGAGAAGGACACAGCCATGACAGCCAACCCAAACTGACCAAAGGGATATTCCATGCCCCAGACCATCATGTTCGTTAATAAAACTGGGAGGGGTGTTTTTCCAAAGCAGCCCTTAACTGGGTGAATAACTGCATCAGTCTGCTTGTGGCAGACTTCGTGATACTTCCTCCACGCTCCTCTTTACTTAGTAAACTATCTTTATGTTGACCCATGAATTTTTCTCACTTTTGACCTTCCAGTTTTCTCCCCACTTTTTCACGTGAAATGGAGCCTGAGTCTCAGTTTCAAATGCCAAAGCAGACAACAGCTTATAAGGCAGCTATTATTATTATTATTATTATTATTATTATTAATTAATTAATTAATGTTGCGATGCACTTGCCTCTGCCCATCAAAATAGTTGCTGGGTATAATCCTCAACATTCCGAAGTCCCACGTACTGTAATTTCCTGTAGCAGGTACAGGAATGAAAGAAAATTGCCCTGTGTTGGGGATTTCTCTTGCCAAAGTATAAAGATATCTCCATTCAGCCGTCCAGTTTTCCGAGTAACTGTCACCTGTCAGACAGAGGAAGAAAATGGTTTTGGACGCTGGGAAAGAACAATTGCCACAAGATTGAAATTAGTTGTCTCCAGCCATATGTAAATGAAGAGGAAAAGCTGACATTATGAGTTATTTATACTTGCAGGTCTCTTCTTGAGGCCTCAGTGATCACAAGGTGTGCAGAGCTCTGCACATAGGTTACATGTGTGATAAATGCTCGTGCACAGGTAGGAAGAGGGTCACTTTACCTGTTTCCTGGTATCCCCAGACTTCTATGTTGACGTGGGTTGCTGCAAGTGTCTGGTGTGTCCAGGTAAGAGTTAAGTTTCCACCAGTGTTGGGGGTGCCATAGTATTGCCATTTGGTCTCATTTACCAATGTGCATTTTTCTCCGTCTGAAACTTTGCTGTGATGCACTGCATTGCAGAGCAGAAAAAGAGGGCTAATGACATTTTTGCTTTGCATAGTCCTGAAAAAGTGCTACTGGATTATTTAAGATTTAGCAGTATTTCCCCTGGGTATGTTTTACACAGCACAGGATGCATGACACGAAAAGAATAAGCTGAAGCTGAGAGAATGCAGCCCTTGCTAATGCCTGCAGTCCTTAGATTGCAACACCACAATGCAGTTACTTGAAGAGGGGACAAAAAGGGACAGAAGTAGGGACGAAGTGGGAACTGTTTTGGTCAACATTTTTAAGCAGGACTTTTTATGAGTTAATGCTGCTGCTGCTGCTGCTACTCAACTGCTGTGAAAGTTCATCTCTCAAAAGATGAATTAACATGAGGCCAGCAAGGCTTTTCTGAGGCCTGTTAAGGAAGAAGAAAACTGATCAAAGGGGAAAGGCTTTATTATAATCTTGCATCCATGGAGGAAGAATACAGGAAGAAGAGGGGTGCTGTAGATTTAAGTAAGTAACCTGATAACCAAGTTCCAGAGTAGGGAAACGTTAACCCATCATCTGTAGAAACTTCAAAAGGGATGAAACCAGTCTCATAAAGCAACGGGGAGATGCAGTGGGCTTTTCCATCCTCGGCAACGTAGCCACTGGTTGTGATTTGCTGCTTGAACCTGTAGATGTTGAAAACATCTTTTCAATGTCACCACAGATAGAAGGAAAATTCTGAATGTGTTTTATCAAACAACCTTGTGTCATGAGTGGATCATTTCAAGTCTGAAGCTGTTTTGCTCGTAGCAGGGAACATAAACTGGAAAAATCTGTGCTTATTACGTCAATGTGGGTTCTGCTGTGAACTGCACAAATATACAGCAATCCACAAACCTTCAATTTACTATTCAATTACTGAGGGAGGGAGACTTGATAAATTAGCAACAAAGGGACAGCAGGAAGAGGAAGATAACATTACAGCATTAGTAGGATTACAGGGTGGCTGACACTGACCATGATGCACAGTTATTGCAAATTTCTGATTTGGTTTTTTTTATTTTTCCTGGTAAGTCCTATGAAGGCAATGAAAGTAATTTCATGCTGTTCTAGAATTCCCATTGCAAAGGTTAACTCAGAACTTGTTGCTTGTTATTTAACCATTTGATTCCAGTTAGGGCTCTTGCCCAGTGTCCTAGGGTATAACCCCACCTGTGACTCTTGAAGACTGATATGTGAGGACTGCCTATCTACTCCACGTATCAGAGGGAGCTGGGACCTGCCAGGAAATAGTACCTTTGCTTCTCTGCACTGAAATTTGCCTTGGCTATAATAATGTAACTGTGTACGTAATTCAAAGTACACAGTTGTGTTCCACAGAATGAATGCCTTGGTCAAAGGTTTTCCAAATAAGGAATTGAAAACCTTTTTGGGTACTGCTATCGATATGGGAAGGACTCTAAAATTTCACTCAGAACCTTCTGTGGAAATAATAGCAGGACATTGGGGTCATCAAAATTCAGTGTACTGTATGTATTGCACGTGCACGTGCACCTACGTGTGATACAGGCTGATACATTTAGGATCCGCTGTTTTCTCTCACAGGAAAAACATAAGGCATCCTACCTACATTTCTTTCTTGCTGTTTTCTCACTCAGATTACGAAATAAACGCTTCTTTTCCACCAAGGGAAATGCTAAAGAAATATTGACAACCAAGTGCTCTGAAAGGAAACTCTTTTAGAAAAAAAGTCACTGCTTTAATATGTTAAGGGAAGAATGAGCAGAGTAATGGCTGTACCACACAATAATTTGACCTAAAAGAAACAACCCTGTGTAGAAATACAGCCAACAGGTATCCTCGAGGGTGAGGGTCAGCAGAACTTTTGTACATTTCAGGATTCTAACAACTTTACAAAGTTTTCTCTCCCGTAAAGACTGGTCTTGTTTTGTGGTAATTGCCTATTGTTGGACAGTGAGATTATGAAGTTTCACCTTTTTATATTCCTTTTGGCAGAGGAATATAAAATCATAGCCCACCTGCATTTTACCACAGAAGAGGCATTAAGAGCTGCGCTGTTAATCAAAAAGTCTTTGCCTCCCATGAGAGATCCTGAGTATGGAGAAATTTGAAGACAGAATTCTTCCTGATCAGGACAGCATGTCCCCAAGGACTGGCATGTCACCTGGCAAGAACAGGTACCGAGCAGCTCCCCACATCGGTTTGCGCAAGAGTCTTGAGCTCCTTTGTCAAAGGAAGAAAAAAACCAGTCAGGAATGTTATTGAACTCTTCTAGATGTTCTCTGAGGCAGAAGTACGTCACCCAAAGGACTACTGCAAGTAAATAAAATAGGCTGGTTATGTTAGTTTAGGAATGTGTTCAGGTGAAGGTTGTACCTGCGTATTAAGGTTGCTTCATTTTGAGTAGCAAAAAACGCTTATTTACCCCCCAGCCACTACATCATTTCATCAATTCCATGGGTATTTCTACATGTAAGAGACAGATATATCTCCAGAGCAGTCCCTCAGTGCGTGTCACTAATTACATTTATTTTTGAGAATAAGTCTTAAACATACCAGAACAGTGTATATATATATATATATATGTATATATATATATATATATACCAGATCTGGTGTGTCTGGTCCCACCATCAACCCTACATGGGAATCAATAAGAACGGAAGGCTGGCACTCTTGGAAAGTTAACATCAGCAACAAAGTGGGCTCCAACACAAGTTTATTAAGAGCTACTGAAATATCTTCGTTTTGTGCATTTCATTTGAGTCTGGCCTTAAAATGTAGGTGCTGTTAGTCCTGGGTACACAGACAGGTGAGTAGGGTCTTGGCTTAGGTCTGGCTGAAGTCTGGCTGAACAGACTGAGTAATTACTGGACATCACACAGAAAACTACTCAACAAAACAGTGAGAAGAAGACACATGACAGTAACACTGACAAGAATAGCTGGATTTCACAAGCAGGTAAGGGGGAGTTAAATGAGATGGACATGCTGCACAGACAGCTGGGAGCACTGAGGACCTTTTGGGAAATGGAATCTTGCAAGGATGACACTGCTTGGGAGCTATATCAATAATACCATGCAATGCTGAAATGACCTAGGCAAGGATCAGAAATTCCAAATTTGGACACGGGTCTTGCAAAATTGGAACCAATTGTGAAAAAGTAACTANTTGTCAAAGGAAGAAAAAAACCAGTCAGGAATGTTATTGAACTCTTCTAGATGTTCTCTGAGGCAGAAGTACGTCACCCAAAGGACTACTGCAAGTAAATAAAATAGGCTGGTTATGTTAGTTTAGGAATGTGTTCAGGTGAAGGTTGTACCTGCGTATTAAGGTTGCTTCATTTTGAGTAGCAAAAAACGCTTATTTACCTCCCAGCCACTACATCATTTCATCAATTCCATGGGTATTTCTACATGTAAGAGACAGATATATCTCCAGAGCAGCCCCTCAGTGCGTGTCACTAATTACATTTATTTTTGAGAATAAGTCTTAAACATACCAGAACAGTGTATATATATATATATATATGTATATATATATATATATATATACCAGATCTGGTGTGTCTGGTCCCACCATCAACCCTACATGGGAATCAATAAGAACGGAAGGCTGGCACTCTTGGAAAGTTAACATCAGCAACAAAGTGGGCTCCAACACAAGTTTATTAAGAGCTACTGAAATATCTTCGTTTTGTGCATTTCATTTGAGTCTGGCCTTAAAATGTAGGTGCTGTTAGTCCTGGGTACACAGACAGGTGAGTAGGGTCTTGGCTTAGGTCTGGCTGAAGTCTGGCTGAACAGACTGAGTAATTACTGGACATCACACAGAAAACTACTCAACAAAACAGTGAGAAGAAGACACATGACAGTAACACTGACAAGAATAGCTGGATTTCACAAGCAGGTAAGGGGGAGTTAAATGAGATGGACATGCTGCACAGACAGCTGGGAGCACTGAGGACCTTTTGGGAAATGGAATCTTGCAAGGATGACACTGCTTGGGAGCTATATCAATAATACCATGCAAGCCTGAAATGACCTAGGCAAGGATCAGAAATTCCAAATTTGGACACGGGTCTTGCAAAATTGGAACCAATTGTGAAAAAGTAACTAAGGGAGGATTGATTATTTGTGAGGACACAAGCAAAATGAAAGGCAGGGATCAAAGTGAAGGTGGTGAAGAACAAGCATGGGAAAATGCAAAGAAGGGAAATAAAAATGCTTGTTCACTATGGGAAGCTACAAAGTTTTTCTCTGTCTTTAAATATATTTACAGCATTCTCCAGATTGTCTGTTTACTTACAGAAGAGATCCACTGACCTGCTGGAAATTATAGAGGAAGGGATTGAAAATGACACCATGCAGGTAAAAGCTGGCCTGAGTTTCTTTGTTTTAGCTTGTACTGATGGTATCAGCAATTTCTTACCAAGGTGTGTATTCTGAAGCAGAGAAGTCAGAAAAGTTTGCAGTTAAAAGACAGCAAAATGTTTGAAAATCACTTACCTGCATTCCAAAGAGCAGCGAGGGTGGAGAGAATGAAGAAAGAAACATCTAAGCCAATGAATTTCATATTTTGTCCTTATGATGCAGGATGGCTGATTGTGGTAGTCTCTGTGCTAGTCTGGGAAAAGCCTTTAATGGAAACGGGTGTCCAGAAATAAACAAGATTCTTGCTGTTCAAAGGTTTGCTGTAAATTACTGAAGCAAAACAAATTGAACGAAATGCTCCATTTCAGAGGTCATCTCCAATCCAGGAAAAGATAGAAAGGGAGATTGTCACTGCAAATCTTTCATATTAATAGTCAAGTTTCTTTTCTGAAAGGGGGGGTAGATGTTTATTGTTTTACGAGCATTTCTGCTTCAAAGTTCAAGACCACAGAGTCATTGGCACAAGTTCTATGCTTTAATTTTGCTGGAGGAACTAAAACCTGTTATCATTTCGAAGAATGATAAAGAGTTCATGCTGACAGTACAGTTTTTTTTCCGAAGATGATGAGATATTGAGGAGGCATGCTTACTGCACAGTATGTGACAGCATGAGGGTTGATTTAAGTGAAGGTAGACCCCTCCTTTCCCCTCATTTTAAGGGGTTAAATTGAAAGAAACTCACCCTTTTTCATCATTTTAAGGGCTTACATCGGGGGTTCCCCTCCGTTTCGGGGCACTTCTACCCGTGCCCCAGCACCACGTCTCTTGTGTGGGAGCAATCCTCGGACACATGCAATTTTGGAGGAGGAATCGAAATTCCAGCAGTGGGATCCAGAAAGAGAACGGCAGCTCTTTTCCGTAGGAAGGAAAACACGTAGCCCCAGTGTTTGAGGTGCAGGTGACAGGCTGTCCTGGGGAGCTAAAGGCCCACAAGTCCTCTCTGTCCTGGCAGCTTTTGTCCGGGAGCAATCTCTGGGTGTGTTGAATTTTGTGGGTGGAATCTGAGCGACGGGCACATGAGCAGTGACTGAAATGACTCGCTGGTGTCACCTGGTGACTTACAGAGCTACTGCAGATCAGAAATCAGTAACTGCGAACCATCACACGTGCACAGAACGAGAAACTCTAGGCTGGAGCTGGGCTCTGAAAGCGAGCAAGCAGCAACTTCCTTTCTTTGGATAAACCCGTATGTAGAAATTCCTTTTTTTGTCTCATCAGTCTGGGTCTGTGAGACGGAATCTTGACAATCAAGAGGCAATAGGGTTGTTATTAATACTTAAACGTCTCAAATGTTGTTATATCTCAGAGAACTGGGCCAACACTGAGCTGCTCCCGTGTGCTGGGAGTGCTTTGGGGAGGGGAAAGGTGGTGTCCCACTTCTGTCTGGAAAAAATTGCAAGGAAATAAAAAGTAATTTCCCTTCTGTCTCTCTGGCCCATAACTAAAGCAGTTCTGTAGGACAACATGGACATCACTGCTCCCCCCTAGTTTGGGTGGAATATTCATATAGTTTATAAATAGTCCCCTTCCCTGCTCCTCAGTCCTTCACTGCACAGAGAGCAGAGAGGATTTACTCCATCCTCTGCTCCCAGCAACACCTTTCCAGCCCAAATCCAGTTCTCACAGACACAAACTAAACAGACCTAAGGCATTGGTTCGATCATCACCTGGAATTCCCAGCTCTCCCTGTTCCTTGGATTTCTCATCCGAACACTCACAGCAGTCTCACCTCAGCCCACAGACTGTCCTCAGACTAAGCCCAACACCAGTGGTGGTGGTCCAGATCAGAAAGGGGGAGGAGCTGCAATGTTGGGGCCCTGCTGGAATGGCCTTGGCACGGCTTTTCCAGCACCAGTGTTCCTGGAGCTCCAGGCTCTTTGACTCTGTCAACTGTAACCCCAATGTAACCCTAACCCTAGCCCGAGCCCTTAACCCAAACCAAATATAGTGGGTTTTCCAGATCAGAAAGATGTAGGAGCAGCAATGTTGGGGCCCTGCCAGCATGGCCTTGGCATGCATTTTTCAGCACCTGTGTTCCTGGAGCTCCAGGCTCTTTGACTCTCTCAAGCCTAAGCCTAGCCCTAACCCTCACAAAAAATAATGCCTTGTGTAGGCTGGTGAGTCCTCTACTGGAAGAGAGGGAGCAGCTCATCAGGAATGCACTTCCTTCATCTCTCTTGGCTCTGGAAGGCTTTCATTATCATGCACAACCAGGATAAACAAGTGAGACTAGAAACCCTCCAAGCAAAATCCATGCTCGGGCGAGTAGAGCTTTGCAGGACCCATGCTAATCCTGCTCTACAAAGCACATTCCAAACATTTGGCACCTCCTGCATTTATAGGAATGAAGGAAGTCATGTCCCTACTGGCCTTCACCTCCTTCAGGGGTATAGATGGGCCCTACTTCTCAAAGCTCTTTGCCCAGCGAGCCTGCCAAGGAAGCAAGCTCATGGCTACCCTTGGAACCTGTCTCTAAATAGTTTCATTCTGGCAGGATGATGTAGTGGAGCCTGGCTGTAATTCCTACCCTCTGGGTCACACGAGGTAGCAGTGACGTGATGGAAGAACTTGGGCTCTATCACGGCAACTCATCTGTCACTGCCCCGCTGAGATCTGCAGCAGAACTGGTGTCGTTCTGTTTGGTGCAGAGGGGGATGGTCCCAGTGCTGCCCCACTGCCCACAGCAGGAGCTGTTTCTCCTTAGGAAAGTGAAATGCTTTTTCCCACACTGCCAAAGGCCATCTGTCTATTTATTTGTTGTCGTCCACCCTGCTGGGAGCCGGCGCAGGTGTCCTTCCCTCCATGTTACCGTAAGCAGAGCTTTGTGCTTTGCCCTCTCCTACCAGTGCCTTTGGCATGGGCAGAACGAGGTGCCTGCAGATGTGTGAGCTGGCACCTCTGCAGATATTGAGCAAAGCCATTTGGGCAATGTCTCTCCTTCCATGAGCATCTGAAGACTGGTACAGGCTGACTTGGGAAGTGCTTGCCAAGAGATGCTGATCCTTCAGCAATTCCTGTTTTCTTTGGTCCCAACAAGAGCCTGCCAAGAGAAATGGGCTTGATCAACACCTGAAGGAGCTGTTTTACCAGCTCTGAAGAAGCATCCTCCCTGCTGTGCTCCCAAAGCATGGCAAGGGCTCTAACGCTATCCTGAGCCTCACAAACACAAGTGTCGAGTTTTACCTCCCCTCTGCTCCCTACTTGCTCGTCCGTGTCTCCATGGGTGAGCAAGCCAAGAGCTGCCAGCAGGCTGCACTGACAGGCAGAGCTGTGTGTGTTCCTGCCCACGCTATCTCAGGTTTGTTTGGGCTGGGCCAGGCAGGTGTGCCCAGGGGAGCTCCGGGGCTGTACCCGAGTGGCAGATTGCAGAGAGAAAGTGCTGCATTGTTCTCTGCCTCGAGTCACCTCGCCTGAACCCGGCTCTGAAGCATGCTGGCAGAGGGGGATGTGAAGAGCTATGGTAAATGTTAAGTAATTCTAATGTATCAGGGAATATCCAAAGTAGCCCTGAACTTCCAAAGACAGATATTTTGGGTTGCTGTTCCCTGCACTGCAGAAGAGCAGTTTGCATAGCTGCTGTGTCTGGTTGAGCCCATTGCTGTGGGCAGAGCAGCAAAGAGAGTGTTGCTATTGGACTTTTTTCTTCACTTCTTACTTCTTGAAGCCATGATTACAGAGCAGATTCAATTTTTTTTAATGTCAGAAGAAAGGCCTAGATGCACTAGTTAGTATTGTTTAGTATTTGACAAACCGTGCTGGATTGGGGCAGGGTGAACAGCAGGAGAAATATTAGAAGTGAATTTTAATCTTGCCTTTTATATGGATTACAAGTTATGTCACTAGGGACTCGTATTCCAAACTGGAGACAAGCAGCCCCTTGTGACTGCGGGTGAAATCCAGCACCAGGAGGGAGAATGGAGCAGCAGCCAGCTGGGGAGACACTGCCTTCACAGGAGCTCCTCAGCTCAGTCCCAGTGCAAGTCCCTGGTCACAAACCTCTGTGGTGGGTGTTTGACTCAAGGCCTGTCTTCTGAAACCTTTCCTCAGTGCTCCCAAGCTTCCCTCCTTGGGCCACGAGCCAAGGAACCGTGCGTATCAACCGACAGACCGTTTGTTTTTCCACCGGCTGTGTAAATTGTGCTGGTGTTATCAGTGAAACCAGGTCTGCTCATGCCCTCCTGCTCTGCGGGCGGTGGAGGGCTCTGATCTCCTGCTCCTGTGCTTTTTGAGGGTGGGGGAACACCTTGCATGAGTCTCCAGAGCACCAAACACAAGGCGAGCACTCTGTAACTGCTTTCAAAGACAAGCTGGCCCTATCACAGCTGTATATTTGGACTTGTAGCAGATGTGAAAGTGGTGGGACGTAATAACTTCGTGGTGGTGCAGCCAGAATTGCTGAGCTTTCCAGTGGTCCTGGCCTTGCTCTGAAATAAGGACAGGAAACTGCTGTTGTTTTGAAGGTGCTGTTTATCTGTTTAAAGGTTTGCTCTGGTCAAGTGGGATGTGACAAGGCTGGAGCAGTTTTGAAGAATGTCCAGGACTGGATTTTTGCTCAGTTCTGGAGCAAAAGAGCTTTATCTTTTGCTGATTGGTTCAGTTGTGCTCACTGCCGCACAGAGAGAGGATTTACCCGTGGGAGATTCTGCCCTGTGCTGTTCTTCATAATCAACAACCATCCTTGATGTACACCCTGATAAGGCTCCAGGAATCAACTCACCCTGCTGTGATAAAACGACCTGTGCTGGTGCTCCAGCCCTGCACACCTGGGCACAGCCCTGGGAACAGACTCTGCCTCTCTTGTGTGCTGGATTTGGCTCATACCCAGCTGTATCTCTCTTTTGCTTCTCCCATCCTCACAAAGCCGAACGCAATCTGCTCGTGTGTGTGCTTCAAGAGCCCTGCCAGGAACAAAGAGAAGTCCAAATATTTGTGTTGGGCTGTTGCTCTTTCCATTCAGGCAATAAATGACAGACTGCAGCAGAGTCTTTTTGTGCTGTGTGGGATTTCCACTGTACTGGCTCCAGCTTCACAACCTCACCAAGATGAAACACCTACAATTAACAGTTGGGTTTTAACTTGAGGGAAAATGACTGAGTGTGATTGAAATATGGCCTTTAAAAAACCCCCCACCAAAACCCCAAACAAAAATCCACAAACAAACCGACCACAAAAAAGACCTGAGAAAAATCATCAGAGCTTCCCTGTGTCAAATGAGAAGTGCCTGGTCTCTGCGTGCAGTTTCATGCAGAACAGCATTTTCGCTCTGAACTCTGGAGCTCTCTTGGTGATTTCTATCCCAGTGCCTGGAACACAAGCTGTCTGCATGCAAATATTTCAGAGCTGCCTTCCTCTGCAAAGTTCCAAGCTTAAAGCCATGTGGAGGCCTGAGTTTCCTTGGGACTGAACCTCTTTTTGGCTGAGGTGACCAAGGGGATGAAGATGTTTGCTAACAAATTAATTCCTGAACTTCAGATCTCTGCTTCTGGGAAGCTGCTGGGCTTCAGTGCTTGGTAAACCCAGGAAGAGAATGGTGAGACAGCTCCAGGTGTGAGCTGGTCTGGAGTCACTGGGCCCGTTCAAAACTCAGGATAAAGGAAGGAAAGGCATAATCCAGCCTTGTGGGATTTCACATATCAACGTGCCAGACATATTCTGTTTGCTTTTTCAAGTAAATCTGGTGTTCCCTGCTAGTGCCACCATGAGTTTTCTCACTCAGAAGTTTCTTATCAGGAATTCATAAGCCCTGAAACTTTAAGGATTGACTCTTCAAACATAAATACTCCCTATAATTACCTTCTCTTTGTGCTGTACTTTGGATGACATCTTTAGTGTTTCATTTTATGCAGCAGACAGTACTAATATTATAACATCAAGTTAAATCACATCTACTTTGGGCAACTGAAAAGCTATCAGAAGTGACAGGAGCTTCAGAAAAAAAAACTAATGCCAGAAAAAAACTAATGTCAGAAATCCTTCTGGCTTCCTTTTTTATCCTATTCATTACACACAGCAGAGACAAGAAGCACTGTTTGAAACTTCTTCAGCTGCTGTTTCCAGGAAGGATCCATTTTAGCAGACTCTTTAAACTCCTTCCTTCTTGCTTAGGTCACTTCTGAGATCATGTAAGAGCTGAGGAACCTCCCAGTAGCCTGTTTCTCTGAGTGCCCTGCCCTATTTTACGTCTGGGCTCAGACTGGCACTTGACAGTTACGCCTACCTGGGCTGTAATAAAGTATGAATTAAACTGTAGATGTTCCAGGCAGAGAGCAGAAGGTGGATAGAATCTATATTGTCCACAGAAGATCTGCCTCAATTCAATTTATTACCACAGCCTGACCCTAACCTTCACTGACTGACACCTCTGAGGAGTGGGTAGCAAAGGGATAAATCCTCTACTGCCCTTGAGTCTTCATCACTGGCAGTTCGGAGAGGTCAAGGGTACAAGGAGAACACTTTGCTAAACATATTTATTTTTCAAGATAAATGAAATATGGGTCTCAAACCCTTTGCCAAGGCTATGTGTGCACCACTGTTTAAAAACAGTTGATTGATAACAGTTCTTGCAATCAGCACAAGGAATTCTGTTGGAAATTTTCTGGAAAATACATGTACACAGCAAACCTGTTACAGCCAAGTGCATGATAAGAGGTATTACTCTTTAATTAAATTAGAAGGTAAACAGCAAAGAGGCCTTGATTATTTTTTTTTGGGGGGGGGATAACAGGCAGAAAAAAAAGCAGATGGTGTGTAAGCCAGCAATGTATAAGATGGTCACTTTATGTAGTTAAAGAATAGGTTTAACACTGCCTTAAATCATTGCTCATTGTGAATCTGAACCACGTTCTCATTACTTATGTTCTCCTGAAATTTTTCATCTCTCCCTCCCTGCTATAAGCAATCAGGCAGGGATTCTGGCAGCCTTGCCCACCAGCCCAGTGGTTCTTCATTCCCACTTGCAACCTGTGGCACTCCAATGAGGAGGCATTTGTATGGAAACAGCCTAACACTGGCAGGTCTGTTCTGAACAGCTGAAGGAGCTTTGCTGCAGAAAAGCAATGGGTGACAAGCTGAAATCTGGGATGTGGTGTGCTGCTCAGGAGCTGTCAGCTGGGGTGCTCAGTAACTCATGCTGGGATGCAGTGATGCCCTCACATGGCCCATGCCAAGCTGCTGGCAGGACATTTCCTTTATGATGCAGACAGCTGGGCCTCCAGGGTCATGGGGAACTGGCCAGACGATGACATGGGGGACACTTGATTCTCCGTGTAACAGCAGACCCTCTGTGATTCAGATAAGAGCACACTTATGTTGTTAAAATGGTATAATTTGCTCCAGGACCTATTTGTGCATAGTCTTTCCAAAGGAACCCAACCACAAGAATTTCTCTGAATAAATTAGGCAGGTTGGCTCGCTGTGGGTGAGTCTGTGGGTGGCAGTTCTCATCCTCAGTGACAGAGCTGACTTTCAGTGCCTGGCAATGTTTGTGTTGCCATTGTTTCTGGTATATTTTCTCTTTTTATATATATATCTTTAAGTGCTCTTGGGGCACCCTGTTTAAATATGAGAGACCTTCCTCTGAAGCTCACTGTCAGAAAAAAACTAAACCTCCCATCTCCAAAGGCTTGTTCCTCCCTGCTCTCCCTCACCTGGGAGGATCAGAATGAGCACACAGGCATGACAGGGAATGAGTGTGCACCTTGCTATGGCTGTTCCTACCCATGTCTAATGGCTTTTTCTGTGTCAGAGTCACAGGGGACAGTTCTTCTGTGCCCTACACAACAGGCTGTGCTCACCCAGGTATCAGCAGATTTCTTCTTTATCATGGCCTCAATTTCATGTCCTGTGACACATTAAATTGATGTCACAACGATTACACATGTCTTTCAAGTTGATTCTCCTCCTAAGCATGTTGGCTGGCATTAGCCAGCTCCTCTGCTGGCTCAAGTCAGTGTAATTAGAATTGTTTCATCTGGCTGAGGGAGGCCCCAAGCTCCTATATGGGTGCTACAGTAAATTGAGAATGGTTGAGTAAGGTCTGAAAATATACAGCTGGAGGATGATGAAGCACTTGGAGTTTTTCATGAAAGATATTATATTAGTTTAAAAGATTAAGAGTGTTGACAGAAAAATCTGATTCTCAATGTAAAATCTGAAATCTAAAGCAAGTTGTGCCAAGCACAAATCCTAGTCTTGTGAACCACAGGACAATGTCACTAAAAATAAACACATTTTCTTAAAACAAATAGTTCCAGTGTTCCTCTCTTTCCCCTAGCTGCCATTTAAACTCTATTTTTTGCCTTTTGGTTTTCCCTCTTTATCCATCATATATAGCTTCTGAAGGAGAAAATCTTAAACATACAACCAATATTGCTGAAACGATACAATATGTTATTTAAACCAAACAGACTGTGATGTTTTGAATGCATAATGTATTACATTGCTCCCCAGGCTTAGGTCTGTAATATTATGTCTACACAAGAGAACTCAAACAGGCCTTTAGGGTCCTGGATATGGGAAGGGTCAGGCTGAGACTGAATACCAAATTAAAATTATGGGGCATTTTCTGTCTCCTGTAAGTCCCACAGTGGACAAGCTTTCCAATATCAATTCCTGTCTTCCTCAGGAATTTAAATGTTTGACTAGCGTGATCCTAGGCTTTCCTGTGGTCTCTGTTAATGCAGCTGATCACTGGCCCCACAATATTTAATGTAATTCATCCTCTACTCTGTAATTCCACTCACTCTGTTTTACAGAGGGGCAGAGGTATAGAGGGGTTAGAGAAGCCTGTGCATGACATAATTTTGATTCTGTAGGTGCCCAGCGTTTCCCAGGAAATTAATTGCAAAGTAAGGAGCAGAAATGCACCCAGGACTTTGGAAATGTGTGTTCAAACCCCCCTTCCATGCCCTGTCCATGGGGTCAGACTATTCTTTTTATAGTGTTGAGCAAGTTCATAACCTTTTGGCAGAAGGGGAGACAGATAACCTTGTTTACTGTATTTTATCTTGCGGTTCGTTTGTGGCTCCTTTCTGGTTTCCATGTATTTGTCTGATTTTGTTGATTTGCACTAGAATGGAAGGGAACTGCAATTAAATACAAGTGGTATTAATAGCTTCTTGCATGTGGTTCTGCTTTCTGTAACTGGATTATAATGATGTTGCTATTCAAGCCTCGAAGCTGCAAAAAGTGTCCCATCCTAATTACATAACCCCAGCCGAGGTCCCTTGGTAATAGGTGAGTGCATAAAACTCTTCCTGACGAGTTTCTCACGAGTCAGAGGATGTTGGTATCCTGCTTATTATGCCACGTTAATTTTAAAAGGCTCTTGTCAACCAATAACCCAATAACTTTTCTTCCCTCTGGGTTTTGTTAGGTCAATCCATGAGTCATGGAATATTTGACTATGAATTCATGACTCATGGGAAAGCACCACAGCCATCACAGTCATGGATGATCTTGCTGCCCGGTACTGCCAGGTCAGGTGTCTTCCCAAAGCTTGGATGCACATCACAAATGCATCCTGCAACATTTCAGAGCGTCAATAAACCCAAAACCCTCTACTGGGAAATATTAGTGTTAACATGGTTTATTAGCAGAACAATTCTCGTGGCTTGTACCCAGCCTTGAGGAGAGCACTGGTGATGGACAGAGAATTCAAAAAAAACAGGGTCAGCCTTTTTTCTCTTGCTTTTATTCAGATATTTGCTTTTATTAGTGATGGTGTCTTGTTGTGTTTGACAAGGGACAAATGACAAATGCTGAGCTGTGTACATTTCTGATCTTTAACCGGGCATAATCATTACTGCATTAGTTAAACCAAAATCAAAGTAGTACAGAAATAATGATGACAAATTAGGTCTTCAAAGGCCTTGTCATTTACACAGATAAGGGAAAGGGAGAGATAGCAGTCTAGGGGACTGAAATACCTAAATACTTCTCAGAAGTGCATCTCTGATTTATCAGGCAAGAGCTCAACAGCTAGAGATCTTCAGTCCCAGGCAAGTGCTTCACCTAAAGTGCATTTCTGGGATACTGCTCTGTGAATTTGTGGAGCTCAGGTGTGTCAAAAAAATAAAAATACAGATTAAAACAAGTAATTTATTATCACCTTGTCCTTAGGTCTTCCTCTTTGCTGTGGGGTTAAAAGTGCTGGAGTATAGATATAGGTGGGTCTGATGACTTAGCAGAGCAGTTGTTTATATACATATATATATTTTTTTTAAATGTGTTTGAAAGCATTAAACACAAAAGAAATCTTTCTGATGCTCCTCTGAGAACTTTTCTTGCATGCCACTAATTGCTGCAGGCTTTCATGTGGGAGAATTGTCTCTCTAGTTTCCTAGAAATACACAAAGACAGGGAATCATTGCTTTGGAGTGTTGCAACATGGGGACAGATCCCAGCTGCTGCACCCAGCAGTTTCCAGGCTCACTGCAGGGAGCTTCTGTGCTGCCTTTCACATTTCTGTGAGCAGCCTGTCCTTGTCAGTTGAGAAAACTGATAACAGGTCCAGAGGAAGAGCCTGCATTTTTCTTTTTTCAAGTGATCTTTCTTTGTATCCATAGGAGTGGTACTAGGATGATAACTTTCAAGGCCTGTTTTTGGAGTAACTCCTCATCTCAGGCTCTTAGGGGAACTTTCAGCCTCTGCCCAAAACCAAAACACTGAAAACAAACGACAGAACGGGGGAGAGAGCTGGGCACGACACAGTTTGCTTATCCAAGGACACAGTTTGTCCTTGACTGTGTCACTCCTGCCAGATGTTTGCCCAGCTTGTCCCAGGGAGGCTCTAGCAGTGATCTGGGCAGCCCACTCCCCTCCTGAACCCATCAGCAGGGGGAGAGATCTTCTTCATGACTGGGGAAGCTTCGTATGCCTCATCCTATCTCCTGTGGCCATTCCTCGCTGTTATTTACATGTCTGTAAATAAAGGAAGCTATCATTTCTGCCCAGGCTTTACACTGGATGAGTAAGGCCTTGGCTGGAACAATGCCTACTTAAAATTGTATGTGCTACTGGTCTACTTGAAAACAGAGACACCTCTGAGCCAGTTAGTCATAAAGAGGAGAGTTTATTAGCAGTCCCTTCCCAAGGCAAAGCTGGAAGCTTGCTGGAAGCAATTAGGAATCCCAAACGAGCTGGTCCCAGGAGTGAGGTGCTCCTGGCCATGCCTCCCTTCTCCTGGGGCAGCAGTGCTGGTGCACCAAACCCCAGAAGGAGCCCAGCTGCAAAGAAAATGCCTGAGAATCCTATTTTTAAACTGGTTCATGTCCTGCACCTCCCAGGCTCATGACAGAGAGGAAGAAATGACTGTTCTATAAGCCTGCACTCTTCTGTGGCTCTTTGCCATAATCTAGCAGTGAAAGGGGGTTAAACCTGCTCTTAAATGGGAACGTCTTAGAGAAGGAAAAACAACACAGCCTCTGATTGATAACAGGACAGATACAGGTTTCTCTGGGAAGTCACTGAAGACTTGTAATATTTTAGTTTTCATTGGTGATTTTTGTCTGAAGGCTGCTTTTGAGAAGGACAGAGACAACAGAGATGACAAATGCAAATTCACTGTCCACCTGCATTGCTTTGGAAAGACTTTATTGGGCTGAAAGGTACTTCCTGACCATGAATTTCAGCTCTATCCCAGGGAAGGAGATGGTCCTTAAACCTGGAGGCTTCCCCTGTATTAGTCATGCAGAGGCCACCAAAGCAAGGGCTGGTGCTGGAGCATGTTGGAGCTGTTGTGGAGGATCCTGATGACTTGAATGGACACTGGAGGGGATCTCACAGCACAGGATAAATGAGGCCCATGTCCCTCCCCGAACAAACCTTGGCTTCACCAGGACTAACACGAGGCACCCCATGGATGGCACACACCAAAGTGTGTGGGTAGCTGTGGAGGGAAGCTGAGGGTGGTGAGAGTGGGTCTGTTCCCAAGCAGGACAGAGACAACATCTTGTAAGGAACTGCACGATGAAACCTGCTGATTTATGGACAAGCAGTACTTGTTCTGGCAAAAAATAGCTTCCAATTAGCCTGAAAACAGACTGCTCTGGGTGGATTTGCAGACTCTTATTTATTGGCAAACTTCATTTTAATATAATCAGCCGCTTGACAGGCAGGTTAGGTAATGATCCTTGATGTGAGCACTAACAGATTTGAACACTGAGCACAGCCTTTAGTGCCCAGAGCCCTCTGCCAGCAGCTGAAATGCATTGGATATTAAAATGCCATGGGAACTCAGGAAGCCCCTTGCCAGAGCACCTTGCTGAGTACATTAAAACGCTGCCTTCAATAATTCATAATGTCTGTTCAGTAAGCTGGTGTGTATGTGTGGGGAGGGGGGTAATAAAACATCTCAGACCTGGCCTGCCAGGATAATTCAGTGGCTAGTTAAATCTCTCAGCACTATTAATCAATAAAGTGGCTCCCAGCATAAATAAATCCAGAATGTAATATGACAGGGCTGTGGAAGCACAAGGAAAGTGACTCTTCCTTTTTTGTGTGTGATGCTAAGTACCATACTGCTCCAGCAGTTATTTGAATAACCTTAATGCTCTAATACTTCAAATATTCAGACCTCCCACCTGTGTTATCTCATGTTTGAATGTCACCTAAATGGTTTAAACTCTGCTCTGTGTGTGATGCAGGGAGCTGGCTGTGAAAGTTAGGGAGCAGATTGCAGACTCCATCACTTAATTGAGTGTCTCGTTTCACTGATCAAGAGCTGATGTTGTGAGTGGAGGATCACTCCTTTCCTAAGACAAAAGCATTTTACCAGAGCTGGAATGCTGTTTACTGCAGATCCCTGGTGGGGTATGAACAAATACTCTTGACACAACTTCTACTGCTGCTGTAAATCTGCAGGTGTTTTCTGGACTCCAAATCTACTCCTTCGGCCTCTGCAGGAATGCAACACAACAAAGCAGTGTTCAAAACTTGCTTATCCTGGTGAATTTGGTGCAATTGTACTGTAATCTCTGTCTTATCCTTACTGTAACTGAGCCAGAATCCAGCCTACTAGCAGACATCAGAAGCCGGTATGATTAAACAATGTAATTTTAATCTTCCATTCAATTCAGCCTGTAGCTTCCCTTCTATTCGTTAATGCCAGGCTAATATTTACTTTTATGATTTACAGATATTTGTAGACTTTCCACATATTTCTCCCACCAAACTGGTCTTCAGCCAAGCACTGCATATTCAGTACCTTCACTCCTTCCTGATGAATCTGGCAAAAATTCCAGCTTTCAGGTTAGTGTTGGCTCTGCCCAGCTACTGGAGATTGTGCTCAGCTAATAAGGTGTTTGTGGAAAGCGGATGTGTAACTGCCTTAATATGCCTGAATTTGCATCAGATTTTGAATCCACATGAATACAGTGTCTGCTTTTCATCCGGATATACTCTGAAACTCAGACTCTGATCTTTCCTTCTGTGCTACTCTGTCCATCTTCTTTGGCTGTGAAGTATCCAGATTAAGTTTCAAGCACACATTTCTGTGAAGAAAATAATTACCCAGCAACAGCACTACCTACAAATGAGCTACAGTACATGTTAAAGCTCATCTTCAGGCTCCAGTGCTCATTTCACACAAAGAGGAGATGTGGGACCAATTATAAGGCTCAGCCCATGTGCAGTAACATGTTCAATCACATCTTGCTCATGCGCCCAAGCCTCATAGTCCAGCCTCCAGAAATATTGATTTGCTGTCCTGGCCCTTAGTGCCTGTGTCCCTGGGGCAGTTGATGTAATGAAAAGATTGGACAGGAAGGCCTTGGAGATTCCCTCTGCATCGAGCAGAACTTTGATTTCAAAAGAGAGACACACAGCAAGGGAAAGAACTTGTTCTTTGTGATTGTATCTGGGCAAGGATTCCCTCACGCCTTTCAGACACAGTGGTTCAGCTTCATGGGTGGCTGCTGGGAGGCTTCTGATCTCTCACTGGGCAGTGTGGGGAACACCAGGCTGGAGCTGCTGAACTAGAAAAGCAAAGACAGCATCTTGGGAAAGGCTGGCTGGCCCACAGCAGATGCTTGTATTAAGAAGCTGGAACTGCCTACAAAGGCATCACGAAAAGATGGAAATTTCCCACTGGAAATCTTTATTGTGTCTTTATTATAAATCTATACTCTGAGTTCGCTTACATAATTCCCTCACACTATTGTATCTTTAAGCAATTCCCCAGCTCAGAGATAATTACATTGCGCCTCTGCAGCCAAGAGGTAAGGATGGCACTCTTGGATTACAGGAGGTAGAAACAGCCATATTTATGACTCCTGATTAAAACATGGTATTGGAAAAGAGTATTACTCGAGTCATTAGGATATCACTTGACCATCGCTCTCCTTTACATTTAAATTAGAAAAAAGAATAAAGTTGCATTAAATAAAAAAGAGAATTTCAAGACAATATTCCAAGGCTTCCCACAGTGGGTGTATTGTATGCTTATATTATTCTCCACCCATTGTAAATCTCAGCAGCAGATCTTCCCCCACTGATGTTTTGCATTAGTAAATTGAACTCTCTACTCTGTCCCCTCAAAGATTAATGCCTCCATCTGAGGAAGCAGTTGAATACGTGCTGGCAGTAGTGCTTTCATGATTAGCAAATGGGAGGCTGTGGGAGGAGAACAGAATTTGCATGTGTTGGATGTTGGCCTAAACATACTCTCACTGAATTCTGGACATCAGGGAAGAATGGATAGAGCACAAGCTTTTAATCAGCAAACCACAGAAAAAAAAAAAAATTGAAGAATCCTACATTTAATTAAAAAGCTTTTCAGCCCTCTGTTCCAAAATGAACAAATGTGTCTTTGGAGTGCACTCCAAACATCTCAAACCCATACTTGCTGTCAAGGGGCATTACATTTTATTAGTGGTCCTGGGGGAAGTTTCTAAATTTTTGTAGAAGTTTGAAATCTTTTCACCAACTTATTTTTTTGAAGACACCCACTTGAAAGACGTTTAACTGCTACAAATGTTAAACCGATAGTTCAAAGTGAGTGTGATGCCTCATGTGCCCATGGCATCCGGTACAACTTGGTCCTGATCTTTGTACAGACCTTTTTTCGGCTACCTTGAAGTTCCTTTTACTCACTAGAAAGCTATCCAGTGAGCCTGCTTAAAAACAAAACAAATTTGCCTAAAATAAAACCAAAATGTCAGCAGAGAGGAGGTTGACTTTTCCGCCTGGCTCTGTAAACAGCTGCATGCAAAGAGCAACCTTAGGATCCACATTTAGTCAAACCTGACTTAAGTTTAACGGTTTTTTTTTTCCCCCCACAACCAACAGCACGTGAAGGAACAAATAAGCACACTCAGTACAGAACAAAGGACATTCATCACTGGGATATTTTGGCCTATAATTGAACAGCAGTCATATCAACTTCCTCCTTCACCCAGCACCAGGACTGCGTGTCATTGCTGTGCTGGGGAAGGAAAGGCAGAAACACCTGTGGGCACTGGAGATTTTACCACAGTTCTTGCAAGAGTGCACTTGCTAACCAGAGTGCTCTGGCTGCTTTCCAGCCAAGGCAGATACAAGATTTTGCCTGCCTAGAAATCATCTAAGTAGTTTCAACACATTTTCTTCACTTCCTGCCTTAACTTTTGCAACTATTACCTTCTGCATTAGAGACAGTGGCTTTTAACAACTGCTGAAATTAATTCCTTGTCTGTCACTTGCCAAGTACCTTTTTTTTTTGTTTTGAAAGTTTGATGATGTTTGACTTTTTTGCTGGTTTCTGTGTTAGTTTTTTAATTAACCCCCTATGATAATTGACAAAGGCCTGAAATTGTGGATGTTGTGGATGACACAGAAGTGTGAAAGAAAACAAGTCGCTAAGTATATTGTGTGTTTTTTTAAAAACAGTTTTAAAATTCATTTCTGCTGAAGTCAGGAAGGTGTTCTCGTCTTGTTTTGATTTAAAGGCTACTTCAACAGAGGCAGTTTTCAGATTCCCACTGAAGAATATCCTTGTCACTTTCACAGTTCCCCAAAAGCACTAAACTGCTGGAATCTGAGATGCCAATCACTACCAGTCAGGCACTGCTACTTTTATATGGGCATTTAGTACTGTCATTTTTCCACTACAATTTTAAGTGGAGGAAGGTACCTGAACACCAGTTAGGAAGAAACCAAGGACAACAGACTGCAGGCCAGATATCATATCAGCCAGCCACTGCCTTTGTGTAGATAACACGTCCTGATGCTGTGAAGTGCTGCTTGTGCCTAGTTTCTGCCGAGAATGGTGATAAGTGCAGCCGCCCAGCGTCACAACACCGAGCACCCTTTGTGCTGGGTGTCTGCGGAGCCACTGGCATCACGCGGGCAGTGAGTGTTTCGAATTGCAGTGCTGGCACAGGTCGATAAACAGGTCAATAACGTGCAGTTGTGTAAAAAACAAACTTGAGGCTGAGCATGTGAGTGGCAGTGTTGCCCACGAGACACGTTGTTTTCTCTGCAATTGGAATATGACGTTGCGATAAGTTTACAAACAGGAGCGAGTGCGCAAGTGGTGCGGACGCCACCAGGGCTGGTGGGTTTGAGCAGCCTGGAGCAGAGGATGGGGCAAATGTGTGAGAAGTGCCTGCCACGGAGGGAATGACCCGTGAGCCCACACCCACAGGGCAGAGCTTGTGGGTCACTGCACAGCGAGACACTAGGGATGACCAAACTGCACACCAGGCTCAGACCAGGAAAGGTTTCTTATCGCAACATTGATTCCATGTCAAGCTCTGAAGCAGGACATTGAGAAGAGTCCATCAGAGGAGAGCTCCATGGAGGCACCCTCGGGTACTTCTGGAGGCCCTGCTGGCTCCCCACAGAGGAGCCGTGGTCCCCCAGCACAGAAGCGTGTGGAGAAGGGCCGGAGCCTGTGGAGGAGGAGGTGGGCTATGCTGGGGGAGAGGAAGGGATGTTGGGGGTGCTGGGACCAGGTCCACCTGGACACTTTGGAGCTCCTGGGGTGAACTTGACCTGAACAGACCCATTTGTTTAGTTGTTGGAAACATCACTTGGTCTGTTCAGCCTACAGGAGATGGACAGGAAACCTTATTGTGGTGAACAGCTTTGGGGTTGTGAAGGAAAGTGAAAGGGCAGGCACTGATCTCTGCTCTGTGGTGACCAGTGACAGAACTCCAGGGGATGGCCTGAAGCTATGTCAGGGGAGGTTCAGGTTGGATATTTGGAAAAGGTTCTTTGCTAGAAGGTGGCTGGGCACTGGAACAGGCTGTCCAGAGAAGTGGTGACAACCGAGCCTGACAGAGCTCAGGAAGCATTTGGACAATGCACTCAGGCACGTGGTGGGATTCCTGGGGCTGTGCTGTGCAGGGCCAGGAGCTGCACTTCGATATCGTTGTGCGTCGCTTCCAACTCAGAACATCCCATGATTCTGTGACCTCCCAAAGGCTCGGGCGGGTGGTTGGCAGGAGCCCTCCCGGCCCAGCCTCGGCCGGCGGCGCGGGGACAGCGGGAGCGCGGCGCTGACTCAGGCGGGCGGCAGGCGGCGCCTTTAAATGTGCCGGGCCCGGCCGCTCCGCCTCAGGTACCGCCGCCGCCGCCGCTCTGCCCGCCCGCCCGCCGCCTCCC